>JAYRBT010000037.1:7444171-7632550 GCA_036023395.1 Myiotriccus ornatus
CGGGCTCAGCGGATCACAGAGGCAAGACCTGTCACAGCAAATGTGCTCTCCCCACAGCACCTGGTCATGTGTTATACAAAAGTCACAGTTTCCAGTGGATTTTTGTCCCTTGGAGCAATGGGGGAAACCTACCAATGCTCAGATTAGTTACCACCCGCTGAACAAAGAACTCAGGGTTGCACACTGCTCACGGATGAATTCAGGGTGGAGCTCTAGTCTGACTTTACAACCTTCCTCAGACGAAGCATCTCATGGTATCTCAGTGACTGTATCTGGGTTTAGCTGATGCTGCCAAATTTCCTCCTCCAACCCTGTCTATCTCCTCTCTCACTGGACTCCGTATTAATGAGACTGAGCTAACAGATTGTGGCATGTCAACATGCTGAGCTGACATCCTGCTGCCCCCTCTGTGTCTGTCTGACTTTTAAGCTTTTTCTTTCCATTTCCCTTCTGGATTATGTGTAACATGCTCTGTAGTCCAGGAATGCCTCTTGCTTTGGCTGCCTTGTCTCTCTTTTTGGCATGCTCACGGAGCCAGAGGGAATCTTGCTGAGGCCGGCTAAGTCACATGTTTGCCCTTTAATGAACATTAAAAAGAAAGCAGAAGCTCTGCCATTTTGATGTTTCTATTAATACAGGCCACAAGAAAGCGCAGGTTCCTGCTACAAAGACCACAGAAAAACAAAGGCATCTATAGCAGCTGATGCGCAGAAGGGCTTGATCATATTGCAAAGAAAAGATCAATTATCAGGCAGTACAAGCCACGTGCCCTCAGTTTAAATTTGTTCAGCACAGCAATTTGGCAAATTTTGCTGTCATTTTCTGGCATTTGTGCTCTTCCTCTTGAATGACCTTTACTCAAGGATTTATTTTCACTCGCTGAACTAAAGGTGTTCGACAACAATGGAAACGCGTTTTTGGGAAGTCACCTTGTGGGATACATCCTGAGGCTGGGAGCTGAAACACTGGCTTATTCTTTCACGACCCTTTTCTCCCCTCTCTTGGCCCCAGCAAATGTGGAGGGTTTTAAGCTGGTTTTCCAAAGAAGCACCACAGTGCAGGATCTTCTGGAGAACAATAAATGCAGGTGTGCAAAGACCAGGGGAGAGGCAGGCAGGGGGAAGGACAACATACCCAGCACCACAATTTCGAGTTCAGCTACAAACTCATCCAGGAAGCTCAGACTCAGGTTCCCAAACAGTGATTTGCTGTGTCAAAAGCAGCAACCAAACTAGAAATAAGGCAGTGTTCAGCTAGAGTGACCTTTGCAAGAAATCCAGGGGAAAAGAAAAGAGCAGAATCTTTCCTTCCTAGGGAGGATTGTGAATTGTCTCCCAACTGCACTCCTGAGCGTGAATCAATTTTCTTCCAGTCGATAACTAGCGCAAAGGTTCTAACCTTCATTTGTGCTCCAAATACTCAATCGGGGATGTAGAACACATACCAATTAAGCAATTCAGCTAAAATAAGAAGGCCGTGAACCAACATCGTTGCTGCAGCTGCCCCTGAGGGATCGAGGGTTAGCAGCTTGGGGAAAAGGTAATTTATTGAGCTTAATACTCTGCGAAATGTTCTCATGATAATAAGATTGTAAGATCGTTTTAATATCTGAAGTCATGTTGAAAAGGTCATTTCTCACTTTTTACGCCTACCTAAGTCATGTAAATTAGAGCTACTCAAACAGAGTTGAGGATGTTTGCAGCCTAAGTTTTCCTACATTTCTGGATGACAGAGAAAAAAATGCCAGTAATCCCAAGTGCTGGACACAACCAGCCAGTGCCCATGAGTTTTAGAATAGCAACAGTAATGGATGCAGCTACTTTTGCTGTGCATTAGGCCAGCATTTCATCTTTGACCCAGTAGATTTTACTCAGACTTCTGTCCTCCTTTTTAAATGTTGTGATTTGTTAAAAAATTATTTCAAGCACACTACATGAAATCTTAAAGGGGAGCCGAATACAGCTGATATATTTGCCAGAAGTTTTATAACCCAGGGAAATGGGGCATTGGCAATTTCACAAAGTACTTGCCTCTTTTCCAACGTGCTTTTTTTTCCACAAGAGAATTAACTTGGGAGATTTCTTTCTTTCCCTTTTTTTTTTTTTTTTTAAATGCTTTCTAGGCAGAAACTTTGTAGACTTTGCCTCCACATCTCCCAGCCAACACTCCTAAATCACAACTTGCAGCTGCCCTTGCTGTTGCAGCCTCAGAGCCTCCATTTGGCAGAGCACCAGCATCATGCCAGGATGCGATGTTTCTGTGATGTGCACAATTACCCAACGGGGATGGAGCAGAGATCCCCAAACGCATTTCACTGAGGCCCCCGAATCATATTTGAAACCAAGTCTTCAAAATTTATAACAGCATTAGGCTATCGAGGCCCTTAGTTTCATTTATGTTTTGAGGCTTCAAATCCATCACGCAACTGAGCTAAACGAGGGCATTATTCAGAGCAGTAATGCACTTGATCCCACGGAGGCTAAATGATAGAAATCCCCTCCTGCTCTTCCATTTATTTTCCAGCATCTTCTTCCCTCCTCATCTTTCAGCCCCAACTCTTGTCCTTTAGCACAGCCACTATAAAAAACAACCCTCCCAGGGAGGCCTTCTTTGCCGTCCCCCTTCCTAATAATTTTTCCATCTCCTCTGTCCTGAGCCACAGCCTCGTTTGTGACTCCTCATTGGTCAGGCCACAAGCTTTTTAGAGGAAAAGTCATCTCTTTTTTTCCGCTTGGCAGTGTGCTCCAAAGGTGCTATGCTAACGATTTATTATAACAGATTATGGCCCAGAGTAATTTAATAGACTGGAAAGCCCAGCAGAGAGGAGCCAGTGATCCAGCATTCACAAAGCATGCCACGCTTCTGTTTTTCAATACATAATACATAAATCTCTCTGCTGCTGCGGCTCTGTTTGCAGATTTGCTGGGGTTTGTATGTGAAAATTTTCCGACTATTTATCAGCTTGATCTTCTCTGTCAGCCTTTATCATCCCTCACAGTCCTCCTGAAAACTCCCTGAGACAGAGAGATCGAGGCAGCTGCCAAACAATGTCATGGCCTTCCAGGGCTGGGACTCTGCAGAGGGCTGTATCCCCCCACGACAAGACTATCACCCTTATTATTATCCCAGCAATAATAACGATGATAACATCAAGCTGAACCACTCCATCACAGCAGAAAAGCTGGGAGGGAGGAGAAATGTCTGCATGCTTGTCTTTTGATTTCCTTGGTTAGGACCAAAGGGTTGAGGGGAAGACGCTTGAAAAACAAGAATCCCCCCCTGTGACATCTGGGGGATTTACTGCTGACAGCTCTTCCATGGTAATGCTGCACCCCATTATGGTGTCTGGTAATTAATGGCCACATCTAATAAGAGGCCAGCCCTGAACTTCACCAATTCCCATGAGAGCACTTAGCTGACAGAAGTTCGTGCCAGCTTCCAGGTAACCCCTTCCCCCAGCTCTATCAACGCTCCCTTTGCTTTTCAAGCTCACTCTTGCTAAGGAACCCACGACACTCAGCTGCAAAGTTTTTCCACTACGAACTGTGCTTTCAAGGAAGGTGGTTCACAAATGAAAAATGGAAAATATAATCCTGAAAAACAAAGAAAATGGAGTAGCAACAATGATCCTGAGCAAAAGCAAGAGGACTTTTCATCTGGCCAGTGGATTACTGGTTAAACCTGACACCTGCCTTTCACTTGCTGAATATGTGTGAGAGCACGTGCATTTGTACGCAAGGTAAAAAACACACGAAGCTTCATTTCTGAAGACTGCCTTCACTGGAGAGGTTCTAATTTGCATGTTGACTGCTCCTAATAGACCATCACATCAGGAGAGATGGTGAGCACTGGTGCTTACAGGGCTGCCTCCTCCTTTCCCCATCTCCTCAACAGCTACTGAGCAAGTGAAGTTTCCAAAACACGAGCAGAACTTAACGCAACTGCGAAACAATAAATCACCTTTGCCTCGCTTCAGCACCTCTTCTGCTTTGCAAATTTGCACCCTGCCTGGGATGAAGGTGGCTGTAGGTGTTTCATGGGCACAGGGAAGCAGTGGTTAACGGGAAACCTGCTGTCTGCTCCTTACAGCGCGTGCCAGGCACTGAGCGTTAAAGGGATGAGAAATCCTTACTGGGGAGAAGTATATATTTTACACATAGCTTAATACACGTTCATAAAGAGAGGCTGAAACTTGTTAATTCCAGGCATCTATACCTTTGGCCAATTAAAAAAATTCCAGCCCAGTTTTGGTGGAGCCAATATTTCATTGCAGGCTGGAAAAATCTCTGCAAAAGGGGAAAAATAACCCTAAAAGTACATGAATAGGACAAATTACAGAATACATTTTCTGCAATTGTCCAAAACTTATCTGGAATGCTACTTAAAAAAAAAAAAAAGGTGAATGTATAAGATTACATGGAAAAAATTACGCACTTTTGCACATTTTTTTTTAAAGTCAGCATTATTGTAGGGAATTTTGCAGCATACATAATAGAAGTGCAGAGAGAGGCAAGGTATCTCAAACAGCCTCAATTTTTTCGTTAGGACCACTCATTCCTTTTTCCTCTAATTCTTTTCATAACAACAGCAAGGCTCCTGCCTGAGTTTTTGTAGGTTTTGTATGGCCCAGTCTCTCAAGAAGTAAAAACAGTAAGTGATGGTCTAGTGGACTTACTGCAGTCAACAAAAAAAGGAGTGTTTATTGCTCAATTAGTGACTTCAAGAAATGCCAGGTCTCCAAGAGACAATCAAGGCAGGATTCATCTGGTTATTGCAACTCCAGGCACAGAGTTCCTAAACTGGCCAGTGCTTTGTTTCGCTTCAGCCCTACTCACCGTCAGTAAAAGGACTATGCCCTACTCAGCCAGTGTTCTGAACGCTAGAAAACCACAGCCACACCACCAGCCAGCCACTGTCGTGCTCCAGTCTCTTGCAAGGCAGCAGCATCTACGTGGCAAACTTGTGCACGCTGCAGACAGATGGGTTTTAAATAAAAGCACACACCAAACCAGCTCTCTGAGGGACTCTGCTCCCAGGAGGCCACCCAGAGCCAACCTGCGGCGCTGGGGGGAACTGCCTGGTGCTCTCCTTCACAGACCACTCAGCCAAGAGAGCAGCCACAGACAGTGCTGAGTCTGGAGAACGTGAAGTACAAAAGAAGCGTTTAACTTCGTGTATTCCACCCGATCAAAGATTTCCAACTCCAACTTTCTACGCGTCAAACTTCGCAGCTGTTCCCTTTATCGACTCACTAGGAAAAAGCCTCCGTGGATCGGTGCCATTCTTTGTAAAACCCCGATTGCTCTGCAATAAAAGAGGTCTAATTTTTACAGTACAGTTCTGCTTACATTTAGTATCAACATCTGACCACAAATCCCGAATATAAAAGTTACTGGGACTCGCTTTAATTGCGTTTTGTGCTCCCTTATGCGCCAAATCCTTCAGCCTTACTCAGTGCACGCTCAGGCCACTGACATTAGCTTCTACCAGGAAATACTCAACTTCCCTTCAGTGTGGAAATCCAGCATTAACTCCCATTGCTTTAGACTGGATCCAAAATGTTCTTCACGTGTGAAATTCTACGTATAATATAACGCTACAAGAGGAATGTTCTACCTCAGTTGTCCTTGTAACATTTTCTCCAAAGTGAGAACAAATACAATAAAATATGCACCAAATCCTTTCTCTCCCATTCTCCTCCTCTTGAGGAGTTCTCAAAGCCAATTAAGACATCATTAAACAGTCAGGCCCAGTAATGTAAGGCAGAGCACCATGGAGCACCTACAGCACGACTGCAGCAGCTCGTTAGAGCAAAGGCCGTCATCCCAATTAAGGACGCTCACTGTTTAAGCAGCACAAGCAATTGCAATCCTTTCGGCATTCAACACTGTGTGACCCTGGCAGGGATGAGGGGGCTGCAATCCTGTTTGGGAGTGCAAATTAAGCCTCCAATATTGGGTGCAAACGGGCTTTCCATTAACTTTTTCCTTTCCCAATATTTAGTTTAACCACCTGTGTTAAAGCCAGGAGGGCCATTTTCTCCTAAGAGCATTCATTTGCAGGCCCATCTCTTGCCCAAATACCTAAAGCAGTACGGCAATAGTTTCATGTTAATGCACATCTTGGTTAAATAAACCAGTTTTCCAGGCTGCTAGGTTTTCATTTACATTTCTGGTAGATTAGTCTGAGCTAGGGAACTGAACGCCCCATATACCGGGAAATGGGAAGAGGTAAATGAGTCCTTTCTTGCACAACTTCCCACCTAAGAGCCACCTGGCTCCACCAGGTCCCAGCCACTTCAGTTGCCCACGAACCTCTCTGCTCCTGTGGGGAGAGAGGTGAGAGCAGCTTTGGGATCACCAGGCTGGGCTGTACACAAACCACCCTTAAGCACGGAACACAGGTACCAGCACCAGCTCATGAGATGGACTTGGGGTGCCTTCCTCGGGGCTTGAACTGGGATGTTTACCCAACCTACCTGAGGCAGTCACTAGGACGGGGAAAAAAAAAAGAAAAAGGAATGATAATAAAAGGTTGATTAATTATGTGCAATAACTGGGACAGCATATCATGAAAATTCCATTCTTGTTTACTCAGCTAATTCACTTTTTATGAGTGTTTAGGCTTTAAAGCAAAACAAAGCACTAATTACCCAATTAACGAGCAATTAAGTTACTGCAGCCTAATAGCCTGTACAGTGGCTGCCTTTATGAGTCTGATGGTGAGTTAGAGACCCATTAAACAAATTTATACACAGCTGTAGCAAACATTACATTTCCAGAGATGTTACATTACATGCTAATATTTTCACAGCCCTGAAACATCATTCACTGGTTTAGTGAAGAGAGTTTGCCAGTTTATTCAGCCGAGCTCTGACAAAGGGAAGGTCTCTCACGTTGGACCAGCAGCTATTACCCAGGGATGGAGGAGAAGTCAAGCTCTGTATTTCAAAGCCTTCTTGAAAAATCAGGTGACTTTTAACCAAGGTGAGTAACATTTACCTTAGAATTTTTTAATTTTGCCTTAATTTCGGAAGAAAGCAGAGTCCAGTAATGTTCAACAAATAAATGTACTGATCTGCAGGAGTCTAAGGTGCTCTCTGCAGCAGGTGACATTGTACTGGACGTTTTAGGTTGGCAACTGGGTTGTGCAGGGGAGGACATTTTACTGTGTGGAAAGATAAGATGTTTCTGTAAGCTCCTCTAGGCAGATGGGATTAGCTGTGAGGATGCATGATATCCCTGAAGGATGTTCCAGTATTAAAAGTGGGTTCTCCCTTCCTATACACTGGGCAGCACCAAGGCACAGTGGCATGAAAGCTAAGGAAGAGTTTTGGTCTCAACTCCTGTGCTCTCTTCCCTTCAGTGACTACATCAAACCCACAATATTATATCTGTATTTCAACGTGGTTCAATTTTCATATCAATAATAGGTGTATCCTTTAGTGCTATTTTGATTGCATGGAGAAAAGTTTATTTTTTTAAAGCAAGCATTTCATCTCAGTTTAAGAAAATATATTTTTTTCCGAGCGGGACCAACTGAAATTCAAAGTAGATCATTTCTTTCTGCCAATACAAGACAGGTTGCCATTTATCTACTAGCACACATAAAACCTTAGGTCACCTCTTTCACAGGCACAGTATTACTGCAAAGCACAGGCTGCACTATGTAAGTAAGGAATGTCCTGTAGCCCAAAATCATGTAAGCAGTGCAGTATTTCCCTGCCAGCCTGATGCATTTCCCGAGGAACTCCATGGAAATGCCGTAAGGAGGAAAGGTTATTTGGTATACTGGTGGCCTGACTTTAACCTGGTGTGAAAGATAAGCCATTATTTGGAAGTCCAGGAGCTGGAAGCACATATTTTTTCAAGCTGGACACACACATCAAACCTTCGAGCTGGTGTCATCCCAGTCCCACTGAATTCCATGAACTGCACTGATTTACAGCAGTGGCCACAGACCTGGTTCCTGCCCGTTCATTAATAAACACAGAGACACACCTGTGTTAATGAATTCAAAAGCATGAGGAGATCTCATCAGTCTTATGGATAAACAGAGTCCTGCTCACATCCCGTCCCCAGACATTTCCCCAGGCAGAATTGCTAACGAGGCCCCGCTGCCTTTGGCCTGTGCTCAAAGTTTCCCCTTGTGCAAATTCTCTGTTATCTAATAAGGTATAAGCTTAAGCTTCAACATTTTCCCTACTGGGAATACTGAAGATGAGTTCTTTCTTTTTTTTGTTGTTTTTTTTTAAGATTTCCTGGGTTTGAGGCCTTTATTGTTCCATCAAATTTGATGGACCATCAATTTGATGGGCTTAAAAAATGGGGAAGCACAGACACACACACAAGGGCACGTGATTGCACAGATCTAGCTTTCTTAGGAAAGGCTAAAGGAGAAAAGGAACCATTTCCTCATGTGGTAGATGGCTGCAGGGGGAGTGTATCAAGGTAGGTTTTGTAAGGTATTTAAACCCAGCATGGCACAGGAAAGGTATAGAAAAACATCAGGGGATAACAGCACAAAGCCAGAACAACCCTTATTTGGAGACTGTAAGCAGTGTAGGAAGGTAAATGGTCAGCCAAGATGAAAAACGTGGAAAGCAAACCTCAGGGCAACAAACAAGATTCAAAGCAACTACATCTCACCTAAAAAGTGACGTCTTTTAATCATGTCTATATCAATGCTATCTTACAAACTTCATCACCAATCAGCTGTTCAAACTTGCAACCCAGCAGCATCTGTTTTTGATGGAATAATGTCTCCCAGTTCTATCTTTAGTCTTTCATTTTTTAATTTTAGTTTTTATTAAAGAAAAGGTCTTACCTGGCCTGTTTTGTATTGTTCTCTCTGCTCTCCTTTTTTTTCAATCTAAAGTAATTTCAAAGAGTGAGCGTCAGATATCAAACCCAATATCCTTTTTCTCATTAGCACTTTTCCCATGCAGACCTTCAAATGTGGTAATAATTAATGAGTCTGTGTCAGAAAATGAATAAAAGATGGCTCAGATGCTTCACTGTTCAGGGCTGACCTTTAGCTGAGTCTACTGTATTAATATATTCTTGTGTTGTCAGACTCAAAGAGCTAACTGCCTTATGAATTATTTATCAACACAAAAAGTCTTAACCAGAAACAGTGTTAACATTAATTTCTAACCCTCTGTGTCACAGCAAAGCCTGCCTGCACTGCATAATTGAATTTTAGTTTTAGACAAGCAATCAAAGCACAAGTCGCTGTTGTTGTAAGTGTGGCTGCCTATGATAGCAAGAGGAACGGCTGCTCTTTTTGCACATCTGGTGCATTACAGGCACTTCAGGTTTCTGTGAGCAATAAGCCCGACTGGAGACAAATGTGGAATGGGTTTGCAGCCATGAGAAGAGCTGTGGCTCCCTCCTCCCCAGAGCAATTCTGGATGCTGAACTGCCTGCTACTCTGCTCTTGCCATTTCCTGGTGGGGCTGGGGTGGGAATGTGTCACACTCTCTCTGCTTTCAGCGTCCAGAGGGGGCTGTCTGGTACACCTGCACCACGGGGATGAGGCTGGGAAGACTGTCCAAAGGCTCTGGCCCTTGGTTCTGCTCTTCCATCTGTCTCCCCCCGATGAGAGTCCATGCATGCTCCCCAAATGCACGAGCTTCTGCAACCCCACCATTTGCAGCCCTTACACAGGTGGGTTTCAGCTGCTATCCCCAGCCAATTCTGAGTAATTGTCAAACTGATTTACAGGTTAGGCTTAATTTGAATCATACTCATCCTACCAAGGCATAAGATTCAAGGGTTCAGTTGGGATTTAAGGGTTGTATCCACAACCGTTCCCTCCAGAAGACTCTTGGGAAATGATGCTTGTGCTGGACCAAGAGCAGAGACGTAACAACACAAGCGTAGGAGGGCAATGACTCTATTCCCTGGTGGAACACATCAGCCCCTGCTCACAGCTCCTGGAAAAGCAGCACCAGCCTAGTGCTTTTTTCTTCAGTTCACACTCAGTGACTGAGGTTTGTTCACCCCTGAAGAAACAGTTCAGAGATTACCAACAGAGCATGAGGGCCCTATATAAGTGAGACGTGGCTTTAGGCTCTAAATCCTGCAACAACTCAGCCAAACAGCAGCTTTGGTAGTTTTCTCCTTCCATTCTCAGAGTCAGCAAGGGCAAAGAGAGAAGAATTAAATCCCTCTGGCTCTTTCCCATCTAAGTAAAGAATGAAATGGAACTTTTTAGTCTTGCAAAGATGTCTTCTGTTACTTTCCCTGGGAGCTTAAACCAGAGGCTGAATGAGAACCAAGAGAGCCCAGCACAGGGAGAGGCTGCTGCTGATAGACCTCCAGAGCAACTCAGGTCTGAACAGGGATGATGGAGAAGCACCAAGAGCTCAGACAAGTGACCATGCTGCTCAACAGAGAAAGACAGACACCCTGTGAGGCACAAATGCTGCAGCTCCTTCAACTCTGTCTAGGGAGAGTAACCCTACCCAAAGAAAAAAGGGGGAGAAAAAAAAAGAAAAAACCCCATATTTCAGCTGTGCACCATCTGGGAGCCTGAGAGAGGGAAGGAGATGGACTTTGTTTGCAGGACATCTTGTGGTCTCATGCTGAAGCCCTCGGGAGCTCCAGCTCCTGCTGGGGATGTTGGGATCCAGAACAAAACCCCTCAACTACAGGTACACCAACTGTGAGGAAGGAAAGCTATTTCTACAGAGCTACCAGTGGGATCTGGATGCTTAACTCAAGTTAATGGAAACTGGGTGCCTTAATCCCCACAGGCCTTTGAGAAACTTTAATAGAGAATATCCCCATTGTCTCCAAAGTGAGGAATGAGAATTACCCCTCACCTAGGGACTGAGCTGGCAGTCTAAGGTTTGCTCTTCCCGTGTGTATCACGCCTTTGCAACAAGAAAGCAGACAACTACCAGTGCTTTAATCTGAGCTGAAAAGTGCTGAGCTTTGCGGGTGTTAGGCTGTGTGATTCTGGGCTTTCCATCCCGGATTGCCAGCCAAGTTTCAATGGAAAACAAGACATGACATTTTTCAACACTCTGCTAACTCTTCTTAAGACTAATCTTTTATAGGCACTGGGATCTTCAGAGCAGATTATTTTCTGTAGTTGTTTTTATTTTTACTCTGGAGCCTATGATGGAATAAATCAGTCTTTGCCAAACCAGATACTTTTCTTTGGCAGACATTTGCATATTAAATCTAAAACTGTTTGCCATGACACAGTGAAAAGCAATTCCTGAAAGCCACTTCACATCCTTCCTGCAAGATCTCACTAGCACCTCTGTAAGTAACACCAACCTGTTTTTTTGGAGGCCCGATAACCTGGCACATTCAGCTGTTCCTTGTACCGTTAGTGCTCCGAGCAAAATCGACGATCAAAGGTCTGGAAGACACGCACTCCTGCAGTAAATCCCTAAGACAGCTCAAGCCTCCCTTCAATTTGGTATTTATTAGTTTTTTCCCCAAACACATCAGAAGATGGTGACGACTAATTCCCATCTGCACACGCCTGCTCCCAAGCTATGGAAAATGACTGTATGGGCCAACTGGAAGCTGAATAGTTTATCCATGAGCCAAACAAGTGAGGTTTAAGGATGAGTGATACACTGGGACTGACTCTTTGCCCCGCTGAAGGCTCACAGAAGGTATATCCTATGCAACACCCTGCAACGTTGGCAAACAGATAAAAATAGCTCCTTGCTTTGTGGCGGCCGCACCAGCACGGTGACCTGCCCCGTATCCCATCGCTCTCCACGGCCCAGGCTCTCTCTGTCCGCTGTGTAAAATACGTTACAATTGGGGATACATATATTTTTTTTAATCTTCCACTTCAATATACCAGACTAAGCTAGTAAAAAAATGAGACGGTCATGCTCTTTTAAAAAAACAAAACACCCACCCTGGCAGTTATGACATAACCCGGCAGATTTTTCTTGTTACTTCGCTGTTTTAAGTGCCTCACTCAATGTGAATCCAATTACCAAGGCCTTTGTTTTCCCTAACAAAGGGACTGTGTTTCGGGGCTCCAACTCATCTGGCTTTAATCACCTCTCATGAGGGGAGCTCACTAACAACCACCTTGGGATACCTTTCATGACAGATTTGGGAAGGCGCACGAAAGAAGGGGTGGTTTGAAGAAAGAGGAGATGAGGTAGATCCCCACCCCCCCCACCACCTTTTTTTTTGTTTTTTTTGACAAGTGCACAGGCTTTTCCACAGTGCTCCAGTAAACCCGGCTATGACATACCCCCGGCCACGGCTGGAAGTGATTTTCGAGTGGCTATTTTTTTGGACTGAACCGTGGCTTGTTTTAGAAGTCTCCAAAGTCTTCTGAAAGGAGGAAGGAAAAAAGGCCAGCTCTGCATCTTCCCTGGCCCATGTGGCTGAAAATTACCCGTTTTACTACCACGCAGGCCTGTGCCAGTTGGCCAGCCCGGACAGACATGTTTTCTTTTCCCTTTTAGGCTTATTCTATAACAGATTTTTCCTCATAAAAGTTACAACCGGTGCAGCTCTTCTCAAGTCTGAAAAGCAGGACTTTTGAAATCAGCAGGACTCAATTATTGTGGCCAAGCACCACAGATCCTTCAAGCGACACAAGGAAAGGGACTTTGCCCTGCTACAAATGGGAATTTCATTCTCTCCCCCTTCTTTGCAGGAGGCAATCAGGGTTGCTCAAGTCACGCTTTAGAAGTAATCATTTCAATACCAGACTAGAAAACAAAGTCTTACTGCATCCTGAAGTGTTGCATTTAAAAGGGAAAACCCTTCCCCAAAGCAATCTTTCCCTGCTAATTGCAGTGTAAAAGACCATCAAACATACTGTTAGTATTATTTTCTCAATGTTGCATGGAAAATTTACAGTGCAATTTCCATTGTATTCAACAACCAGCACAAGGACTGGTGCTAAGCCTAGAAAAGCTTGTTTTAATCACACACTAATATCAGTTGTTTTGCTTTTATTCCGTTTATTAATTTTTTCACAGGGCCATGAGCAGGCTGCAGCAGTTCCCAAATACCTGATAGGGAAAAGTACTTAAGGTTTCTGGGTCAATCCTTTTTCACTGCATGTGACAAGGGCAGGAATCTGCCAATTATCCCTTCCCTCAACATTTTGGTAACCCCAGTAAATAGCCTACAGTTACACCAAGTCTTCTGAAGACTGGTCTGTTGTCTCAAAGGTTCCTGCCTGCTGCAGCACTTGCTCTCAGAGACCATCCCCTCGTGAACTGGGGAAACAGAAATCCTCAAACAGCTGCAGTGACAAAAACCTCTTTTTTTTTTTAATTTTGCTAGAAAAGGAGTACAGTAGAGAACCATCCACCCTTTGATGACAATCCCAAATGTTTCCTGAAGGCCCACAAAATTAGAAAAATGAGGCAAACAGTGAGAAATAGCAGCCTGGAGGCCCTGCCACCCAGTTTTGGCTTTTGAGCAGCTAAACTGGGATTTCTGGAAAGAACTTCACCCTGCAGTGTTCACAGCATCCCAGCTCTGGATAGGACCATCTAGTTCCTCCTTTCTCTTAGCAGGATCATCTATCCCCTGTTCGTTGCTGCAAGGATGGGGATCCAACCCAGCACCCCTGGCCACACCTCTGGAAAGTTTTTCCATGTAGTTTTGTGCTCAGTTTGCTTCTGCCTTGGAACAGGGATTTTAGAGGAATAAAACCATTCCCAAAACACAGGGGAGAATGTCTGCTCTGGGGCCAACCTATTCACCATTTCTTTTTGGGTTGGCAAACGACGCACAGACCGGCATCAGGCACAGCACTGCACTGACAACCCCACACAAATCACAGGAGCTGCTGTGTTAGGCTAATGTGGGCAATGACCCAGGCAACGTGATTTACCAGTACAGTAACTATCACACATTTCACGTTGATTTACTAAGTCCTTTCGCGAGCGCAGGAACTAAAACTTACCCCGGACTTCGCAGAACTCGAACGATAATTGTTTTGGTTTACTCGGAGCACAGGGGCATCCCCAGGGCAGGGGCAGGTCTCCAGCTGAGCTGGACCACGGGCATGGCTGTAGAAGCCTCTCCACTCCAGATCCTGTCTCCTACGGATCCCAAACGCCCACCCAGCAGCAGGGAACACGCAGGGCCACACAGAGGCAACTGAGCAAACCACAGACTGGACAGTGGAACCATCTGGGCACAAGGAAGTTGTGCCTCGGTTTTGTGTTTTTATTACTATACAGAAAGATCTATGCAGTTTTCCCATAAAACACTAACCATTCTAACTCTCACTGTGAATAATTAAGAGCATTAATCATATTTCAGGCAAATATTTCCATACAGTCTATTAATATGTCCCAATCAGATCAGAAAGACTCAAGCCCAGTAATAACTGAGATTCTAAGCCTCGCTAAAAGCAGCTTTTTAAGACATACTGTGGTTCCAGATGTTTTGCACAGCTATTTATTTAGCTTGTAAACAAGCCACCAAAAACATTCCACATAATGACGGGAGGACCGCAATTACATTGTTGTGGGGATTTACAAAGAGCTCAGCATACTTTTGTGATTTAGAGAAGAGAAATCTCTCATTCTTTCTGAGAGCTGATTTCCAGATTTATGTCTGTGCTGTGAAGCGCCCTGGGAATCATTAAAATGGTGACAAAGAAAAGTGATTTTCTTTATTAAAAGAGGAATGAAGGAGGGGAGGGTGAAATAAGAGAAGCCTCCCTGCTCTCCTTCTCAACAGATTCCTTTCCCTCTTGTCAGAGAATTCACGTGGAGTCAAATGATCATCAGGTACCACTGATACCCTTTTGTTCCAATTTTCAAGCGTATTTATTAACAAAAAATTGCCAGAGTAGCAGCACTTCAGTCTATCCTGGGACAAGCTCCATCCTCTGCCTTACCAAACCCTGCTCAAGGATGAGTAAGAACTCAATGCCCCATCCAACCTGGCCCCCAATGCTTCCAGGGATGAGGCGTCCACAGCTGCTCTGGGCAACCTGTTCCAGCGCCTCACCACCCCCAGAGGGAAGAATTTCTCCCGTAAATCATGGAATGCTTCCGAGTGAGAGCAGAGCCCAGTGGCCGTGGCGCCAGTCCTGCTGTCAAGGTCTGTGGATAACAATCACCACCCACCTGCTGGGACACGGTGTGCTGTCACCCTGAGCATTTCATTTTGAGTGTTCAGCAGCCATTAGACAGCTGTTTTTAACTGATTCTCATTTGAGCTGGCCAGTGGAAATGGAAATCTCTGTATCCCACTAGCAGTTCTCTGAGCTGGGGAGACCCCACAATCACCTTATCCTGTTTTGTGATTTGTAATACAAGCCAAGTGCTCCAAGCCAAACTGGGTTCAGCCCTTAACTCCAGATATTCTCTTTGCTCTTGCAAAGGGTCACTCCAGTTCAATGTTCAAGTTTTATTCTACTTCCACAGCACAAAAAAAAAAACAAAACTGTATATTCCTCCACAGAAAAAAAGACCAGAGAACCAAATCACCATTTGCAGCACTTCATAGATTTGCTGCTTTCATTCAAATCCAGCCCAATGGCTGCGACTGCATCCTCCAGGAAAAGCTCCTGTTTATGCTCCAAGTGACACCTGATGTGGCCACAGGGGCACAGCTCACCCTTGTGCTGTGGCTGACCCTGCCTGGCACTGCCACCAGTGGGGACAGCCCATCCTCCAACCCTGCCCCAGGGTCAGGATCTGAAGGCAGCCACCTACAAAACCACACGCTGCTTAAATCTGCCCACAAGGACACAAAGGTGCCCTTTTGAGTCTCATTTTTCTGAGCTGTTTCAGTGAAGTAGTTTTATAGTTTTATACTGCTGGGTATGTGGTTATTACGGCGGAAGATCAGGATTTTAATCTTGATGAGGGTGCAGAGCCCCAGGGCACGACGAGCCCTAAAGCTGCAGGTGACCTCCTCCCACAGATGGGGATGACTTGTGGCTCCATGCCCCGTGTCCCACTGCTCCCCAGCCAGCACTTGCTGCTCAGGTAAATCCTGAGCCTGCTGCGGTAAATTAATGAAGAAGTGACATCCTCACCATAATTCCTAGGGAGAGAGTGATGAGAGGCCTTAAACGTGATTGCTTTCCATCTGTATATGTGCTTAAAGACTGTAAAATAAATTAATGGGGAAATCTAAAACATAATGATAAGGATTCCCCACTGAACAGGTGTTTTTTCCATCCATGAAATTACAAGTTGCCAGGAAAAGACATGGGCCCAGCTCAGCTTTATTTCACTCTCAGCTCCTTCCGTTAAAATAATAACAGGCTTTATGTTCCTGAAGCTGTAATTAAACAAGTGCTTTGCAAAGAAGACCTACAGCTTGTTGTACTGGAAATGAAAGGGAAGCTCCAGCAAACTGCTTAAATTGGTCATTCCCACTTCTCCTTCTCCCTGCCTCCTGTTATGACTTTCTAGACCAAGCTCTCATTTCATGCTGCTGGGTTTATTGTTTTGTCTTCATATAGTTCCCCCCCTTCCTCCTTTAATGGAAAATACGTAATCATTGAAGTACATTTAAAATCTAGTCAGAAATCACAAACTAGAAATAAAGTAGGCCCTCCAAGAGCTGCACAGTCTCTGCCTCCAGTATCTGACAGGGAGACCCAAACAACCTGTGCACAGCACCGAGCATCCTTCCAGTCACTCAAGAGTGTAAATGATGAATTCTGCTCTCAAACATGTAACATAATGCATGGTGTGAAAAAAGAGAAAACCCACGAGTGCTGTCACTGCATATTTATGATATAAAATAAGAATTAGCATATGGGAGAGCTCTAAAGGGAAAACAGAGCACAATTTTCTTCAAATTTAGGACAATCGAATCAGTTTTAGATTCCCAGACTTCCAAGAGAAATATGCATTTTTACTCAGTCAGAAGTCAGTTAACCTCTCTACAAACCCTTTAAATAAAAGATTCTCCCTTCAGCACACTTGACAGGAGAACAGTAATGTAAGGTAAAGATGCAGTTTAACTTATGATTTTTAGTTTAAAAATACAATTTGGGGAAGGAGATAGGGAGGATTTTCTGACTCCTCTGCCCCTCCACCCCCTTTTCTAAACGGTGAAATATAATTATGAAGCAATGATACAACACTTAGAGAGAACACAGGATATGTGGTGATGATAATTACTAATAAGCAGCTACGGTGAATCCTTTACTTGCATGCTGAGTGCAGAGCTGCACATTTTAAAATCAGACACGTTTATGAGTGATACTCTCCACTAACACGTGCAGCTGACCTACAAACACCTCGCTCAACAAGGAGGCTAATTACTAAGGTTTACATGGTTTATAAATACAACTGGAATACAGAGCAATTTAACACTGGGGGAAGGAAGTGGCTCTGACAGACAGTTCCTGAAATACTGGGAGCCCGTGGCTGTGGAAGGAAGAAGCCCCTCTAGGGGCACACACTGGGCTAGACCCCCCCAGGGAGGACTGACACCCACACCTCCACTGTGGTTCAAAGGCCTGGGTGTCAGCTTTCTGCAGCCCTTTTTGCCAGTATCCCAGCAATGAAAGTGCAGACCTTGCAACCAAGGGCATGGACTGCTGCAGCATGAGCACAGCCAAGGCTCTGCAGGCAGGGATGGAAAGGAGCACCCACTGCAGACTCCAGGGAAGGGAAAAACATCCCAGGCAGAAAAACCATCACCAGCCCACGACTGGGCATACCCACTTCCATGACTGCTCTGCAGGTTTTCTCCAGTACTGGGTAAAAGAGAGAGAGAGCCCTTGGGCACATAGAAATGTCCTGCTCCTACAAGCACAGAGAAATGTCTGTACAGACTTCAGTAAAACACTGGTGAAGTGAGCCCTACCTGCTGGCTTCACCTCTTCGCTGTTTCAGCTGCAGAGTGCCCAGAAAACTGCTGCAAGCTGGAAAAAAATTATCTTCTGGGGGTTCCTTAAAGACCCACTGCATGAGGAATTTCCCCCCCTCTTACTGTATCTTAATTGTTGCCCAAATTGTTTCCTAACAGATATCTACATGCAAATGCAGTGTTTTGGTTTTATCTTTCAGCTTCAAGATTAGGCTTCAAATTAAAATGGAAGGGTTGTGTTCCAGACTTCAAGAAGGGAGGTATAAATAACGCCGGGTTAATTAGCAGTGTGCTGATAGGTGCCGGCAGCACAAAGACAACCCTTCTGCATTCTGTGTCTTGGTGTAAGAGCTCGTCTGCTGCACAGAGCACTGCGCTTCCCACCAGTCCTTCAGAGTGAGGCACCGACTCAGGGCGCATTTGGGAGGGTTACAACAGGCAAACAAAGGTCCCACGTGTTGATAAATGCTCAACACCACGGAAGAAAACGTGGCCTCAGGAGGCCAACGGTGACTTTACCAAAGGTCTGTGCAGGCTTTGCCCCCTGCACACAACATGGGAAGGCAGGGCAGGCTCTTGCCAGATGGGAGGAGAAGAGGAGAGCTACTCCTACTCTGTAATTTAATGTTGTCTTTTTCAATAAAAGTTAAAGATACCTGGAAGCCCAGGGTACATAAACACTGGAATTTATAGCTGTCTCAGAGACAGCTGCATGATACACAGTTCAAGGGGAAGGCCACCACAATTAACCTGGCTTCCAGGATGACTTTATTGGAGGAAGGGGGCGATAGCCACTGTTTAGAAAGTGGGAAGCAACAGTGAACAAAGTCTGTCTTCAGAATGACTTTACGAGCGTACGCAAGTGTAAGGTACAACCCATGTGTGCAGGGAGGGTCCCTTGGAGAGCGGGACTCCAGGATCAGGACAAGGCAATATGGACTCGCCTTTTCTAAAAACACAGCTTGCTGCCTCAGGATTAGCACCCTTTCCTTGTGTTGCCCACGATACTGCACTGCCTACCTCTCCTAAGGTTCCTTTCCTGGGGCCTGCAGAGGGAATACAATGTGCCCCAAGGTGTTTAAGGAGCCTTCAAACCGTAGGAGCACGATGCACAAATAAAAGCATGTAGGTCACATAAAATAACTAATTGCTAGAAAGTTGTCCTCATAAAGCTCCCTAAAAAAAAAAAAGGGAAATAAAAAAAAAAGGCACTTTGCAAACACTGTCAGCTTGTGTACAGGAGGTAACCAGGCACAGACGGTGAGTACCCTCTCTGAGGTCACACTGGGAAGATTTTATAGTGTTTGCAACTGGGGGAACACAGAAATGAACGTGAAGATAAAGGCTGTGTACGCAGAACTGGGTGTTTGACTGGTTGGCATGTTCAACTTTCTTTTATTGATTTTCGTAATTCCATTAAACTGATATTCTTTTATGTATCTAGCTATACACCTTCAATGCATTGCAGTGGAGTGCTGCCTGCATTAGGTGTAACCTCAGCACAGATCCCACAGCAGCAGTGAGGGGAGGAAGAAGCTATCACAGCCAGGGAGGAGTGTGGTCAAAAGGCATTTCAGTGGGAAAACAGGTATTTCAGCATGCAAAGCAGGTACTTTCTGTCACTTAACACTAAGCCACTTCCCTGTCCATGCTAAGATAATTACTCTGTCTTCACTGAGAGCTGATCCCTCACAGACTGAGGCCGAGTGGAGAGAGCTTTGCACAGTGTGGCACACATTTTGCCCAGTCTTTGCCTGAAATACCTCGTGCCTTCTGAGAGCACACAACCACCTAGCGAGAGAAAAACATGCCCTACCCTGAGCCTCCACATGATGAACTAAGCTGGATTTGCTTTTGCTCCTCCACACTTCTTTTCCCCAATAAGACTAGAGGTGCTTGAAGAACACACAATAAACTCATCCCGTTCCCAAGCTGTACTCAGCATGAAGTCTGACACTTCTGCTCCAGACCTAAAAAGGGGCTTGTCTGTTTTCTCCAGCTACAGCAGTCTGCCCAATAAAAGATTGTCTGGGTACCTCACCTCTTCTATAACCTTTCCTGAGAAAGCTTTTTACTGACATCTCAATGGCAGGTGAAGTGAGAAAAGGATAAAGCTACAGCTACTGACTTTTAGAGGAAATAATTGCACAATCATTTTTAGGGGGAAAAAGAAAAAAAGGTCAGGATTAAGCCAGCAGGGCTTCAAATCCAAGAGCTGATGTGGTTAAACATTACCATCAAGTGAAGGCGACAGGTAAGATGGTCTGTCCTCTGAGAGGAGAAGCCTCACAGCCCTGACCTCATCCTCAGCTGCACCAAGGCCATCCCTGTCGTGCTGAACATCTTCCTTATTTTAACTCAATTTTTCATAGTAATGAGCCACACGTAAGAACAACTCAAAATGTCCATAAAAGAGGATTAATCTTATCGCCCCTCCTTCGAATCTAACTGATGTGGTATTTGTACCAAGTTTTGTCTCATTACCTGTAAAGGTGAGTAAGAAACCGGGGTGCTTGAGAGCAGTTCCCAGCTCCAACGATTTTTGGTTTTTCCACAAAAGAAGCACTGGCAGAACTTTCACTCAGCTCAAGTGAAACTTAGGGGAGGAGTAAATGAACTGCTCTTTTATCATGTCTTATTAAGAATGCTCACTATATAATCCATTCTTCAAATTATGCTCTGTTGAAACAGTCAGATAATCATATTAAAAAGGTGAATGGAAGAGGAGAGCAGCACAGTTAGTACCTGTCACTTCAGTAAAAGCAGATGTAGGCTTGCATAATACATTTGTTTCTTAACCAGGACTCTAAAATAGTATATTTTATAGCCTTACATTTCACTCTAATATACATCACAGCATACTCTCTCACCCTCACTACTCTAATATACATTACAGTAATACCATGTACAATACACAGTGACATTCCTCAAACGAAAACTAGAGCTCTTAAATATGTAAGAAAAAAATCAGCTACTACATTGCAGTAGCATTTCTTCAACCCCCCCACCCCAGATCACTGCAATATGAGGGAGGCAGCAAGGCACTGGGGGAGAGAGAGTAGCTCACAGAAGGTCACATGAACGCAGTGGCACCACGGAGAAAGCACTTCCAGCCACTTGCAAACAGAAATGTTGCAGCTGGAATAAAACATCTTCACCTTTCATTGATATACAAGTATCATACAGTAAAGCACATCTACATAATATGTATTATGCAGCTTTATTTTTATCACAGGCTTCTTCTAGCTGAATGCACAAACTGCTTTGACTCTGCTGTCATGATTTATTTTATCACCCCAAAACCCCCCATAAAAGGGAGCCTTTTATCTGCACTTTGACGAGCTATGGGCTCTACTTATTTCACACCACAGCACAGTGCAAGGATGTTGAGTCGCTCCTCTGTGCAGGAGACCCAAGCTGAGCTTTGTGACTCTCTTGCCTCTTCTGCCGTTCCCATTTCTGCATTTCTGCATCTGAACACTCACCATGGTCCTGCTAACTGCTCTTTGATGCTCTGCACAGAGGCAGCAGGAAGGTCACAAGTGACCTCACCATTCCTGTCTTTCCCCAGCGGATTACCTCAGTCATGCTCTGTACCCAGCTGGCTAATGAAGGGCCACATTACACTGAGGTGCTGGATCTTTTTAACAAGAAAACACGTGCAAACCTTACATACTGGCTAACCCCCGACTTACTTACTTACTCTCACTGTGTAAGCGAGGATTTTACAACGTGATTTCTCACCTACGTCCTCAAAACATCTGGTTTAGGAAGCAAGAGTACTTTCCAGCGCTTACAGGAACGTTCTGACTCCAAAGGAAAAAACAACCATTCCCTTATGAAAGTTAAGGACTTCTCGGGTTTTTACATTTCTCACTTAGCATGTGCCATCCAGGCTCTCCTTATGTCTTTGCACCTTCCAGCAGCAGAGTTCCCTCTCCCACACTTCCATTCTGAACGAGGCACCACTTGTTTCTTTTTCTACTTCAAGAACTTCCTTCAGTGATCACTGAATCACGAAATACTCTGTTTATTCCAGCCCTGGGTCCTTCACTGTAGTGTTCCCAACAGATTTGCTTATCAAAGGTCATAAACTTTACACTGCTGTTAATAACAGCAGCAGCTCTGTGCTATTGTTCTGTCAAATTTCTGTAGGCAGCTGCTGACTGCACTTAAACTTCTGATCCCATTTAGAGTAGAGAACAACGTGATACCATTTCACCTGGAAACAGCTGTTCAAGTGCTGATGTTTTGGGGGTAACTTTTTTTTGTTGTTGTTTAGCTTCTTTCTCTTTCCCAAAACGAAAAGCTTCTTTAGTTACAGCTCTGAAGTGGGAGTCAGGAATTTCGGTTCCCGTCCCAGAGCTGCTCAAATCACAATTTTCCATGCTAAGAACCTGTGGTTGTGGTACTAAGGCCATCTACATACAAAATACGTGCATTATCACGTGGATTTGACACGTGCAAGTTGACTGTGGGAACGCACGCAGACACACAGAGCTGGCAGGTTAGAAACAAAGCTATTTGGAGTTTGTCTTTTTTGTCTCAATCATTGACAAACCTCCTTAAGAAGTCACCAGTAAGGCAAGTAAGCTAATCAGTCCACCGCTAGTATTAAGAGTAAAACAATCTCCAGCTGAAATGTGATTAATCCATGCATGACAGCTTAAAGGTCAAAGCTAGAATGCAGAGCTTCTTGACTGCAAAGAAAGAACTGACTTATTTTTATCTCTTCTTTAAAAATTACAGCAGCCATGAAGTGGCTCAAGGAGCAGAGTAATGAACGTCATAAACCTGCCTCATAAAAATGGCATTCATGCAGTAATACAGCAGGTCAGATGAGCAGGGAACATTTCATTAAAAATTCTCCTTCTTGCCTACCCAAGAGAGACTTAAAACTAATCATATAAAATGGCTGAGTGACACCATTAACGAGCATTAATATTTTAAAGCTTTAATAGTACAACAGAGCTAGGCTGTTATATCAAAATTATACAACCTTATTAGACAGTGCACTTGGCTGCATTGTACTTGAACTGTCACTACCCCTGATTGGAAATATTAAGGTGGCCGTGAACCACAGCACAAATACCTTGTTGTTTGTCTGTACTTTGAAGGTTTGGTAGTTTCCTGACATGTGCCGAATTCTGGACAATTTTGTGAAGAACAAGCTGATTTACCTTACCCCTACCAAAGGAGGGAGACCTTTACTGTGAGAAATGGGAAAGGCTGCTTTCAGAAAGCTATTAATTTTAAAAGATGCTAATTAGAATTCAGATTCTTGTGATCTGGATTACCATTTTGCACAAAATTAGCACAATCATGTGGGCAGAAAAACATCTTCTAGTCTTTCCTTCAGCAGCGAGATGTGAGAGGAAAGACTGAAGAAAGCAGAGAGAGGAGCATGTGAGACAAAGGTAAATGTCACCCATATTACTCCTCTGCAGACAGCTAAGGATCTAGTTGACAAGATCAGCTAAAACCTTCACTGGGGATTACCTGCAGCCACACACAGTAATCCTGCGAGTTCCAACCACTCGCTTCACAAACAACAGTTTCCAGCTTTGCCCCTTCTCCCTGTGGCAAAATCAAATCTCAGTCACAGTCCCTGGCCGTGAAACACGTGAAAGGGAAGTGGAGGAGGAGATGCAGACTAACAGACAAACCCAGGGTTTAAGGTTTATCAACTCTCTGTGAGTGCTGCAGATCCCATCAAACCTCCCAAATGTATGAAATGCTCACTGCCTCCACTGTTGCTCTCTTCCACGATGTTGTACTTCAAAACACACACAAAGCTACTTCCAGCTAGCACTGCTCCTGTTTTAAAATTTAATGACTTGTAGGACAGTAATTAGCCAACTGTGACCAATAATGCAGCCTGTGCATTGCAGCCTTAGCAGGCAGCCTACTTTAGGAACATCCAAAAGATCAGCAAAGTTATCATTCAAGAGAACCTCTTAATTACTCTGGCATTATAATGAATGTTTCTCACAGGCACCCAGCTGTTTTGTTTCCTCTTGCATAGAGGCAGAGAAATGAATTGCTCAACAACTGCCTGAGTGATAAGACACTGGTATTCTTAAGATTGAAGAGATAATGTTGATGACTGTGAGCTATTTCCCTCTCCTAAATGCTATAATTTTAGTGAGCAATTTAAGAAGAGTTTTCTCAAACAAAAGAGGAATGGAAAGAGTTGGCTCAGTGTTGGTTACTTAGGCAATGTTTATAGTAAATTGATGCTATGATTTTCAAGGAGAAAAGAGATTTAAGAGAACTGCAGTAATCCAGCACTTGACAGCCTTGCCTTTGCTAAATAGTGCACATAGTTTTTGACAGCACTGCTTTCTGCATTTCATAAATGAAGAACTTGAAAGAAATAATAATATTCCACATCTGTGAACGCTATTGGGTCAGGTAATGAATTTTGTTGGCTGTATGTAATGACAGATTACCAGTTTTTGAGTTTGTTGAAGGAATTACATCTTATAGCATCCCTCCCAAAATGCATGAGCATCTGACAACGTGACAGTTCCTGGGGTCAAGTAATAAAATGGTACCAAACCAAAAATGCTGCAACAGACTTTCCCTCAAAAGACAGGAGACAGTAAAACCATGAAACGGGCAGCAGTAAAGGTTGGCTAAACATGGAAGGGTTTCTGCTCAGTCCCACATTCTCAGCACACACACAGCCTTTTCCTTTGCTCATCCAGAACAAATAAGTCATTTGACATGCACAAGTAATGCTGTAATATTTCTGTCTTCAGCTGCCAAATCACAAGCATTAACATCAGTCTTAGTTAAGACTATCTGGTTGGGTCATACATTTTCAGCTCAATACCCCGATTTCAAACACTTACAGTAATGATGCATCACTGTGATGTGCGACCAGGCACTACATGACAGAGAAGGAGAGAATCCATCATGTGGTGTCTAACAGCTTTGACACTGCTTGAGGACCACGGTCAGCAACAGACCTTCCTGAATTACAGTGATGTTACTCAACTGGAGAGAATCAAACAGCAAAAATAATTAGGCAACTGAAGCAATCTGTTCATGACTTATGACAGACTGAATCGAACAGGAAGGCCCTGACAGCAACAGCCACGCAAGGATGCCGTGCTGGAGTGGATGTTGTCACTAAACCAGGGTAAGAGAAACTAAAATAACAATATGCTGAAACACAGACACCTAAACAGGGTAAACATTGAGGCTGTCATTTTGACTTGTGTGCAACGGAAAAATAAGTAGATTCATTAAATAAAAGACAAATTAGAGCAACTGTAGGAGTTCTGCAGCGTTCCCAGGGACATGCAGAAGGCCTGCTGCTGCTTTGGCCACCAGCAGCCAGGCTGCATGTGCATGGCAGGGCACAGTCTGACTACCTGCAACGGGACAAACTCAGACAAACTGTCTTTTCCATCTCAATTTTCCATGATCATTTGAAATTCAAATCTGACCTGCCTGTAAATAACCTCTCTGCCAGGCAGAAAATAAAATATCATAGAAAACAGAACTTTTCATTTATGACTGCTTTAGGATTCAGACTCCCCTGGGCTTCTTGTACTTGGTTACACAAGAAAGCTGCAAAAGCAAAGAGAAGCTGCTGCAAAGGGAGCTGACAGTAGCTCCACTCACGTCAAAAGGAACATAATTGATAGGACTGTTTGGAAGCACACAGGCTGAGAAGTATCTCTGACAACTGAAACTGTGCTAGAAATATGTAGTAATTTGCCAGATAGAGTTTACAACCCATAATCATTTCAGAAGTTCCTCTCTTTCAATAGATCTCGACTGAAAATTAGCACGAGAGCCGCAGGGAGCAAACATCCATTATTAGCAGCACGTAATTGCCACAAAGCAGGTGCAGGGCTGCTTTGAACTGCAAGAAGGGGTGAGGTAGGTGGGGCAGGACACCTGAATTCAGGAGCCAGTGCAAAATGCCTGGCTTTAAATACGACATTTCAGCCCCTGCCAGGCTTGCCCTGTGTCGCTGATGGATTCGGTAAGCAGCTGCTCCTCACACTTCTCCTCCTCCAGGTTCTCTGTGCCCTGACTGGTAAAGAGGAAGTGGAAAATAAGAAAAAGAGCAAGGGGGCAGCACAGAAAACAGGCAAACATAAAAGTGCCAGGGCTTTCATCGAGCCTGCAGACTTTGGGAATCGTGGCATCTCACACACTGCTCTGGAAGGCCTCAGCACATTCCCTGTCAAACTAATGCAGGATAACTTCAAATATTGTCATGGGGGCACAGTCTCCCTTGCACCTCAAAATCTTTACAGAATAATACAGAAAGAGAAAGCTTTCCTCTTTTTACTTCTTAAATTACCCATTGGGTTACCTGAGGAAAGCTGTACTTCAATCTGATGTACACCCTCACAAGGAGTAAAAAAAAAAAGGGAGACAAAGTCACCACCTCCTGCTGTCAACCAGGACCAGTTTGTCTCATTTCCAGCTTCAGCCTGTGTTTTATACTTCATATTCTGAGGTATATTTCCCAATTTCACCTTTGCTTCTCTTGCTTCGTTCTTAAATCAAGTGAGGAGAAAACACAGGGATGATATTAGTGATAAAATCGTTATGGATGATACCGTTAATAATAAAAAAAAAAAGATAAAAGTGCTGAACTGTTCACTTGCCCGAATAATTACTGAGGATGCAGAATCCCCTCCGTGGGATCTCTTGTCTGTGGCGCTGAGGAGGGGAGGCAGAAACAGTCTATCAATCAAGTCAGACAGAAAGCATCTGTCTCTTTTATTCAAGAAGGATTTTGCATTTCCAAGTGTGTTGCTCCAGTGCTACGAGAGCTCCCATGTAGCACTCCAGCTCTGTGCAAGGACACGCAAAGCCTTCCAGCCTTTTACACAATTTCTTTCTTTATCTAATAAATCAAGTCAGGCCTTTTTGAGTAAAGCATTGCTCCTCGTGAAGGAGTGAAGAACCGCCTCATTTGACAGTGCAAGGAAGGGGAAAAAACCTAATGGGGGAGCCAGCTTCATTTCAAGGTGACACCGAGCAGAGAACGAGGAGAGGCAGCAGATTGGTATTCCGTGAGACTCCACACAGGCGTTGGACAAGAGATTCCTCTGAATTGAGGGAGTCTCACTCCATTAATTCAAAAACCGATTGAGGTGGAGGGAAAGTAGAGCAATATGCATTATGTATTTGTTACAAAACTATTGTGTCAAAGCAATATTTAGTGGTAAATTATGGCACTATCAGGAGTAGGATGCCACATACATAAATCAATTTGTCTCCTCTGCTGGCAGGAGTGTGACAAAAAGATAAGAGCTCATCAGTGCCATTATTTCCCTGGGCTGGAGGAGGAGAAGGGATGAGGGGGTGGGGAAGAGCTGCCGGGAGAGCCCAACATGCCATTGATTGTAAGTGACAAAAGGAGGAAGGCCTTTAACTTTGAGGAGCAGAGTTAAGACGCTATTGCCAAGTTAAAACAAAGGAACCAAACCCCTGCTAAGGAAAGGTTGTTCAGTTCAAACAGACTTGTCTCTTCCCCACAGGAGAGGGAAGGGGAGGACAGAGACAGACTGCTCACTCATCCTCATTTATTTTCCCGAAGTCAGCTTGGGAAATTGATAAAAACTGGAGCAGTAATATTTTCTGCGTCAGAAGAGTGAAAAAAAAGAAGCGAGGATATTATTAGGATAAAGGGAAGTACAACTAGGGCCCTGCTAAATGGTAATTATGCCTTTATGGAAATATCCTGTTAATTACTAGGTCATTTTTTTGTTTTACAATTGAGTTGTCAATTTGCAGTTAATTTAGGCCACGCCAGTCTAATAGCTATTTACAGATCACACAGTTGCCTATACGGGAGGAGCACGTGGCCTCCGGGCAACAGATGCCATTTTGGGAGAGCTGGAGGTAAAGTATCATCGAACAAACGCGAGCCATCAACCCACGGCGGCTCCGGCGGGGGGATGTGGCACAATAACAATAAACACAGCGGAGGAATAACAGAGAGGCTTCTCCACTTCGCTCAGTGCTCAGTTTATGGTAATGAGACAGAGCAGCGTGTTAGAGGAGCTATTAAATAAAAATCATAATTATCCCTCTCTTTAGCAGCACCAAGCAGCAGTTAGCTCTTCTCCAACCACAATGCATCTGAAGTTGCAAACCCAGCATAAAAAAAGCTACTGAAACATCACCAGTGCAGGCGCCTTCACACCGGGGTAATGGGCACAGCACGGAACAGGGTGAACTACGGAGGGGAGAGGCAGAGATGTGGTGTGAGAGGGGAGGAGGTGAAACAGCCCAGAAGAGATGCCAGCCAGGCCACCATGAAATCCTGGGCCAAATGACACCACGGTACCAGGGAGCATCACTGCCACTGAGGACAAACACACAGTTCTTGGCTGGGGAATGAAACGCATATAAAGTACCTCCAGAAATTGCTTTCCTCTCTGAAAACACAAAGATTCTTGAGGCATCCACAGGGATTACATCTACAAGCCATTTAGAAACGTAAAATACAAACCCAATACTTGATGCTTTTCAACATGTTTGCTTGCTTGTTCCCAAATATGGCTTTAAGTATTTCAAAGGATAAAATGCTACCCTGGGTCCACATAATGACTGGAAACAAAAAAGCCCAGGATTACGGTCTTGTCTTGAACTTCAAGGAAGCCAAGAGTTCCCCCTGAAGTTCCCTTCCTCAGTGCCTTTGAAGGACAATGGAAACGTTTTCTTCCTCAGTCCCAGCCTTCAGATTTTGGGAATTTAAAAGAGGTGAAGTCAGAGCGCTTTCCACCAACATCTGTTTGAACATAACTAAACTAATGATACGAGGGATCTTATGCACCACATTTCACATGGAGATCTTTCCTTAAGACCTCCTGAGGAGCTGTCATGTATATTAAAACTTAAAGCCCTGGTTTGGTTTGATGAAGTGAAATAAGAGGCTCTATTCTTAGTAACATGTTGAGACAACGCCATGATAGTCTTGACAAGCAATTCTACTTTCAGCTTAGTCCAAAGCATGATATCAACTTCCCATAATAACTACAAATGGAAGTAATGAAGGGCAAAGAGGAAAAATACAAAATAAAATACAACAAACAACTCAAGCAGATTAGCAGGCACTTTATGAAATTATCAGTTTGCAACAGTATAAACAATTTTAAGTCAATTTATAAAAAATATTCCCAGAAGGCAATCAAGTAAATCAGGTAATTATATCCTGTAAAGGGAGATAACATCAGGAAAATTAGAAACACTTCTGCACATAAATCAGAGGAAGGAAAGCCTTCACACTTCATTTACTCATTATCACATTCTATGTATTTCTTTGCAGAAGACAGGGAGCTGGCATGGTTAATGTTGGCTGCTGGGTGCCCCGATTATCATCTGTGCTTATGGAAATGGCTTGGGGTTAGTTTACATGATGTTGTCAATCAACAAAACATGGAAAATTTGACAGACACATGATGGAGGGAAGTGACAAGACTTCATTCCATAGGAACAGGAATTCACACCGTGAATACTGGCACTGGGAGAGAGCCCAGAATGGAGCCTCGATAAGACAGGACCAAAGGCACCCAAGGCTCTGGAAGGAGCTCGGGATTTCAGCTCTGGGGTCAGGCCTCAACAAGCTCGTCCATCTGTCGCTGCAGGAATTCTACTGAGCAGCGAGCACCCTCCAGGAAATACAGAAGTCACAGGTCTAAAACAAGGTGTCTCTGGTTTCTTGCCTAGAAAGCCTAGACTTTCACTGGCATGGCTAAAGGCTTCCTGAAGTCTTGGCTCAGACTAGCCATCGAAGGCTGGACCACTGACTCACTTTTAGATAAAGCTGTTCCAGCACAGCTCTCTGTAGGATCGTATCTACCTATCACAGTTTTATCTGCCTTAGGATGGAAACAGCAAATATCTTCATAGGTAGATTGAAAGGTGAAGTCTAATTTCACTTCAACTCCTGTCAGCAACACCTGGGCTGTGTCATTTTGCTCCCTCTACCTCCAGTCAATCATGTCTTTTAGTGATCGTATCTATCAGGAATGCTTCTCTTTTCACCAGGAAAAGAACACCAGTGTCACAGACCTCAAACACAGCACTCCACTCAGCTGAGCTTTTAGGCATCTATTTAAAGTTAGGCACATGCTTAAATTTCATTAAAATTAACAGGACTTAAAGAAAGTGCCTGGAGCTAAGCATGTTTTAAGTGCTTTGGTGAACAAGAATGTACTTAAGCAAATGCTTAAATGCTTCCCTGAATTGGTGTCAAACTTCTATTAAATCAGGGTCTTGCTGTTGTTACACCCAGTATGCCACGAGCCATAAAGAAGAGATTTTAAAAATTTGGTATTTAACCAAATCTCCCATTTTTTCCTTAGGATATGTAAGAGTTGTCCTATTTCCTGCTGCAAGCAAAATATGTAAGAAAATGTCAATGGGGAATTGCCAGTTGCTGAAGTATCTCTAAGATATTACGGAAGATAAGCCTTTTAGTAGTTAATATTCGTCCCCAGCCAGATCCCTGCTTTATAGATTATAATTTCTCTTTAATAAAGGAAAACCCTAAATCCCGCAGCTTCAGCTGGAGATGGATTTTCATTTATTTGGTTGCAAGAAACCAAATTAAGAAAATTACTTTCTAACTAATTTTATAGCACTAAAGAACATCTGACGATATGCTGGGGAAAAGCTTCAAGCTTTCTGGACGAAGCCGTTAAGACATGAGTAATAATTGGAAATTTACTGTGCATAAATCTCGATGAAATTAAACTGCGTTTAAGTGTGTTCTATGAGAACCAGGTCAAACGGCAAATGACGAATGCCCTGTGTCACTGGGCGTGGGCAAAGGTATTGCACGAAACCAGAACAATTCATTCCTCCCAGTACTAAGCACAGGCAAAACTTTGTTTTTCTTTACCTTGTGCACAAGAAATCCAAGCGTAAAATTGCTGAATTTTTCTCTGTCACTCCTGACTCAGCCTCAGCTCTGGAGGGAAGTGTCTGGAGCTGCACATGGCACGGCAAGACAGGAGACACAGCCTCCTCAACAGCACAGTCACTACCATCACCCTGCTCTCTAAGTCTTCACCAAACCAGCCCAAGTGCTTTTGGCACAGAGGCAGGATCACGTTACACGGAAATTCTTCCACAACCATTTTCATAGGTTGGTCCAGATTCTTAAATGGGGTGAAATAGAGACAATGCAGCCCAGTTATCCCAGCTGCTGACCTGGTCTGCTGAACAAACATTCAAACCTCCCAAGGATTCCCACAGGACTGTGTGTCACTTGCAGATGATGCAGTGCAAACCAAACCCCACTCACTTGTGGCACAGGTTCAGAGTGATAGCTACACAGGAGAAGGTGCTGCTTAACTCTGATGGAGCTAGGATTTTATCAGCATTTGCAATCCAAAACAAATACTCTGAACACAGAGATACTTCTCCTTAAGAGAGCAAAAAACCAGCGAAATTTAAAAAAAGGACCAAAAGATAATTCAATCATGAGCTACCATCCTTCTAAAGACTGTCACAGTACATTAAAACAATTGAAAACTACAAATGTGCTAATCAAATGTTTTTGTAAGTTGATCATTTCAGCTTACAGGACTGATTTTTCACTGGTGAAAGCTGCCATACTTGGTTGAAATCAATGGAGCTATGACAATTTACTCCAGCTAAAGGTCTGGCCCACTGGTTTTTGAAATTCAAGCAGAATCGGAGGAAGAAAGCATAAAGAGACAGAGAGGCAATGAACCATCCTGACCTTTACTTTCCAAGTCACACACCAGAGAGCACAGCCCAGAGTAAGGCAATGGGGAAGAAACTGTGCTCTTCATTTACCTCACTTGCCTCGGTTGCACCATCAGACTCAGTTCAGCATCATAAGTTATAAAAGCATCCTTCTAGAAATGATGGAAGCCAGGGCTTGGGAATATCAGAAAGAGAGAGTGGGCACAGGGAAAGAAAATCAACTACCAGCATGAGACACACCTGCACTTCGATGGGAAAGACAACGAAGCTGTGAATAGCACCTTCTTCAGTGACATGGACCGAGGGCAGAGAAGGGACAGGCCAAGGATACAGCTCAGAGACTGACCTGGCTCTGTGTCACATGCAGCCCCCACCTGGGAAATTTCATGGACGTTCCTCAGACTTCAGCATGAAACAAGAATACTATAATTTAGCATGAAAGGCAAAGGTGCTTCCGAAGGAAAACATTCACTTTGCCCTTTTCTGAGATTACGCAGCAAGTATCTACTCGTAGGTATGTATTAAATACCACTAGTTTTTCCTTCACAATACTCTGCATTTACCACTGTGCAGTTAAAAACAAAAACCCTGCTGATCCGAACCCTTTCAAGCAACATTTGTTATGCTTCTCGCTGTTGCTATTTGTCCAGCAGTACTTTGCTCCAGAAGTCAGGCAGCCTTGTGACAGAAAGTGTTCTGAAGCCCCCACGGAGGCTGGCCCAGAGCCCCGTCCCTGCTCTCACACCGGCTCGGGTGCCCAGCAAACTGCAAGACATCACTATTATTTTAATCTAGAGAAAAGGCAGATGGGACTGGTGCTATTGATCAGCCCAACAGACCATCAAGACCTACCAGATACGTCTGCTACTAATCTATACTTTCTGGTTCACGGGAAGGTAACTGCACATGACGCACGTGCCATTCGTCTCTGATAATGCGCTGAGAATAATTAGCTCGTGACGTTTCTTTGTTCCAACTTATCTTTGTATCTCTGCCTATCTCTATATCCTCTTCTGAGACATCCTTTCAGACCATTCTATTTCTGATATTTATTTGCCACGAGCACACCATTGGCAGGCATTGTTAACTTTAAGGCACCAAGAAGAAAGAGCTCTGTGCTACCTGAATTATTTGTAGTATTTCCCAGCTGAATGTGGGTGTTTAAAAAAATATATTTCAGAGCATCAAACAGGAGAGAGAAGGATGAGTTACCTGAAAAGACACTGTAAAGGGCTTGGGATAGACTGATTTAGTAACATCTTTTCACGAGGAGACTGCAGATCTTTTAGGGAAAGTTGGAAAGCAGCAGCCAACTGCACATTATACCCTCCTGAATACAGACAGCTTTGTGGAAACAGAACAACCTGTCAGTGCGGCTATTTGACAGCCTCAGGTAGCACTTGCTAACAAGGACAAGCTTTATTTATTTATTTATTTTTGAAGAAATTCATTTTTATGATTACTCCAAAGCAAAGGGAGATTTTGGGATTGAGTTTGAGAACTATTATCAAATGCTGCACAAATGCAGGGGCTCTTTCTGGAAGGTCACGGCTCAGCAAAACAGGGAACCAATTATACACCTGCTCCCACAGTGTGTGCTCAGGCTACACAGACGTACAGTGATGGTTTCCTCTTGTAAAGACTGGGGATAAATCAGATCTGGGAACAAAAATACACTGTCCCTTTAGACAAATGGGACTGCAGTTCCCTGGACCGAACTGTTCAAATCTTGTTTTCTTTAGGGGAAAGGATGGGTCCTGCAGCTTCCCCTGGGGCCAGTTGTTGCTGCAGCCCCAGGAGGAAAAGGATGCTCACCAGAATACACAGCTCTTACTGCACCACTGAGAAAATGGCTCCAGCTCCAGACTGAAACATGTCCTGGTGACATGAAACAGCAGCACTCGCTGCCTTCTGCCCAATTATTCTTCACCACCTACCACCAACCGGGCCGGTCAAAGGCTGCCTCCGACTGTTTGTTGTCCTCCAAGAAGTCAGCAGCAGGACGCCGCTTTTACACTCCAGGTTAGGTTTCCTCTCCCATCTGGCCTCTGCTACGTCTTCAGAGAGAAGATTTCATTTACAGGCTGTTTGCCATGAAGGAAGGAAACTGCCTGCTACTCCTGTTCTCTGCAGGGATGGAGATCCAGCATTGCCTGTATGCCTGCTCTGCTAACTATTCGCTACGGCTTTGTGGCACACACGGAAAACGCCTATTGACCGCCATTGGCTAGCAAAAATACTCCTGAGAAAAACAACCTTTTCTTTTTTCCCCCATGAATATGCTGCTCTTGAGTTCTCACTTGGATTAAAATTGGTATTTTCAGAGGTAGCACAATGGGATGGGCAATGGGAATAGAGAAATACAGGGCTCCCTATTACTTGCTATTCAGCTTTGTATGCAAGAGATGAACACAAGCTTTTCCTCGTGTTCTCTTCAGTCATCAAGTCCAAGGGACTCCAGCACGTTCAAGACAACAAATGCTGCTGCTCTTTCTTCTTTGTGCCTGGTTTTTATTTCCTCTTAAAAATACATTTAACGAGGATGTTTCAAGCCAGTACCCTGGACCAGAGGAAGGGGAGGAGAGAGATCTCTTGCCAGTGACGGTTTTGTGCATGTGGCACAGCCCCATCATAAATCTCCCAAGGAACTGGCATGATCTCCCTACGGACATCAGACAGCTATGATTCTCTCCTGCCCTTTTCAGTTCAACGTGTGTGAAAACCAGAGCTACACTGCAGCCTCCCAAGGCAACATTCCCATCACACACGGCCGGGGCTGCGCACTGCCCTTTGCAGGCCCTGGGAGGGATTGCTGGGCAAGACGGGGCACACGGGGATAGCACGGGAAGCAAAGCTGCTGGAATGAGGGCTGGAGAGGGCACTGAGTCACCTGTCATGTCAGCTGTGCCAGATGAGCTCAGGAGAGGAGCCAGCCAGGTCCCCGCAGACCGGAGCCCGGGAGTGAACTGACAGGCAGGTCGGCGGGGACAGCTGGGGGAGCCACAAGTGACACACAGGACCAAACTCCCCCTCGGCCACAGCTTCCCACGGCTCTGATCCACGGAACCCAACTCACACACGCATCCTGCTCACACTTAACACAAAGGGATTTTAATGATTAAAGCTGCAAGAATGTAGCAAAGGATGTTAATCATTTTCCCAAGAACCTGGGCCAGAAAATGTAACATTTACGGTTTGAATTCAGGTTTGGGCTTGTGGATTTTCTTGGCCCTCCCTCTGGCCTGAAACCCTCGAACAGTCCTGTTATCCTCAGCTCAGCTGAGGCGCCTGCAATAAGCCATCAGTTCCCTCCTCCTTCCACTTCCACCGTCTCCTTTTAATCATACCAAATCCCTTTGGCACTCGTCTCAGGGTAGTACATAACTCTGCAGGAATTCCATTGTCATGTAGCATTAATTTAATGTCCACTTATTATAAAGTGTTATGGAGAAATAATACACTGTTCCTGGATGAATTAGAAACCTGACTGCATAATGAAGATGCTGTTCTGCAAGGTGCTGCCTATTGTTCAGCTTCTTATGCTCCACAGAAGGAAAGTGCTGCTTGTTTTGACAAGCAACTGAAATTTCCGTTTGCTGCTTTAACAGCAATGTTTTAACTGTCATTCTGCGAGGATAGAAACGTTCTGTAGTTCAAAACATTTTTCAAGGATTGATTTGGACATGCTCACTTGCCTGTTTATATATATATTTAAATGTCAAATTAGCTTGGAAGTCTAATTTTCTTGTCCTGGTTGATAAAGCATTCCAGGGCACGGGACCCAGTGGCATTTTAGAACAGACCTGTTATATGACTAAAGGGCAATTTGCAGCCCTCAGTTTGATTTTACTTCAAAAGGCAGAACCCAGCTACCGAAGACAAGAGCTCCCACCATCAGTTTTCAATAAACATTTTCATCTACTTAGTCGGAACAGATAACTGTGAGAGTGCAGAGCTGTGCTACGGGGTAATCATCTACTGATACAGAGCTGCAGTTCAACTAAGATGCTCGTTTCCAAAACAGAGCACGTGGCTCAGTGGGGTCCAGCATGCCAAGGGGAGCAGGGCAGGTGGTGTGGCAGATGCAGGGCTGTGACCCTGTGCCCCCCCAGCCGTGAGTGCAGGACAGCCCTGCCACCACCACACACCTCTCCCACCCTCAGTAAATACCCATGGTAAATAAATGGTTGTCTGCACAATGAAATCAGGGGCAATCATTACCAAATCTACTGTCCAAGCTGAAGCAGAATGAGACAGACGTGGTGGCCTCTCTGAGCACTCCCCTGCCCAGTTCTGCTGGGCAGGCACAACTCCCCTGCAGTGCAGCCATGGCAGACAGCAGAGCAAGGGGGAACCTGGGCAACCCCAGGGCACAAAGCCTGTCTGCAACCTGCCACGGCCTCTGCTCTTGCTGCTCCTCCAGCTTTCCTCCAACGCAGGCACCTGACCATGGAAATAAAGTCCTGCCCAGATCCCCCAGATCACTGCAAGGCCTGACAGCAGCACAGCTATCCCTGCCCACCAGCTACATGCCAGCAGCACACTGAGCCTGGGCAAAGCCTCGTCCCTGGGGAAGGCAGGGGCATCCAGGCAGGCTTTCAGCAGCAGGACTTGGAAGCAGTGCATCGACTGACAGCTTCAGACGCTCCCTGACAACTTACAGTGGCGTATGGCAACAATCCACCGGCACAAACCCGACGCTGCAAGTTATCACGACTATTTAAAGATGAGTGGCAGCCAGGAGAGCTCCCAGCAGAAGGGAGGAGGTAAGGGGAGGTTCGACAACGAGAGAGAAAACACAAGATGGGGAAACAGCAAAGGAAAACAAGAACCTATTCCAATCTGTTTTTTGCTCTGTTACGACTGATACCTCTTCCTTCTAAAAATGCAGCAGGCTGTCAGAGGATGAAGGCTCATCACTCATTTGGTCTGAGGAAACCGAGGGAGCTCTGTGGAGGATTTTGCTACCGCTGAGCAGACCAAACCAAAACTGGAGGAGCAGCAAAGCGGATGGCAGTGGCTGTGGCCTGCAGCCATGGAGACAGGGGGTTTCTGCCTCACCTTACCATTTTCTGCTGTTGCTGAAGGACTGTGCACATCACACACGCCTTTTGCTCTACCAGTTGTACCTCGGCAACACAGAATTCACACTCTTTTCAAAGGTCAGTCTCTAACTGTGCAGCTGCACAGCTGTAACTGTAACGGTGCACAGAAGGTCCACAGTGTTCTCCAGTGGGAGTAAGTAGCAGCCAAACCTGAATATTTTAGAGTTCAAAATAAATTATCTTCTTCCATGCTCACTGGGCTACAGTCCAGTAAAGTCTTTTTCAACTTGAATTTAATGCAAGAGTCTGCAGTGGCTTTTTCAGCACATCTTGAAAGCACACGGGTACTTGCCAGAGTAGGCTGCTTGCATGCATTCCCCATATAATCATTTCTTTCTAGTATAGGTTGCCCCATTTTTCAGTGCTACAAGGCAAGATTCTGATCTCAGTCATGCTGGTGTAAATCTATTATAATTCTATAATGTAGCCTTTAGCATTTTTAATTTCTAAGAACGCCACTAGGGTATATTTACCTCCTATTTTCTACAGCCTGTTAGGTGAGAATTATAGTCATGTTGTCCAAAGCACACTCTAATCTTATATGCATCCATTAGTGGCTTAAGAAAAATAATCAGACTGTCCAATCAGGCTAAGAGATAACACACAAGCCATCATTTACATGTTATCCCTTTCTGCAATATTGTGATTTCCACTTGGCCCCAGGGTAACACACTATCGGTATTAGCAATTTTCCTTGTAAATTAATCAGAACCACCTAGCAAATAATTACAAACTTCTCTTCCAAATCTATTATCTTCAAGTTTAAATGTGGGCAGATGGTAGGCCTTAGGGCATGTTTTATTCCAGGTATGGAATTAATTGATGATTTCTCACATTATAAACAGAGAACTGCAAATTATTGTTGAACCTCTAATTTTTTTCCCTCTCATCCTATTAATGTTCATCCTAGGTAAATGTCTGGCAGCAATGAAATGTGCATTTTAAATACCTGGCCAATTTTGGTTCAGGTATGAGAATCACAAGGTTCCTTCTCACTAGCACACTGATATTCAAAGCTTCTCTGTAACACTCATCCTCTGATGGGTAAAAATTCATTTATTCCTCAGGCTGCCTGCCCTTGAGTGGAGCTGGACAGTTTTCTAAATAGGACTTTGACATGCACAGTAGTTTCAGAATATAAATAGTCCAAGACATTTGGGTTTGAAAATCAATTTTTCCTTCAAATTGATACCCTAGAGCTGAGAACTGATTACTCATTAATTAATTACGCTTTCAAGGAGCGCAGGATCTTTGGAAGGCCAGACAAGGGGGAGGGGAGCTCCTGGAATACCTGGTCCAACACACAGATGGAATATCTAACCTTGATGACTTAGAAGGGCTCTTCTCATTAAGCCAGTGAACTGAGACAGCACCACCCTTAAAACCAGTCTGTAAAGAGAGGTTCATGCAAAACGCTTCCCTTTCCTGTTCAGCGGGTTCTGAGCCTCAGGCCTGGAAACCCGGGGACCTGGGAGCCTCCACTCAGCTTGAACACCCACCTACTCCAGAATTCCACAGGTGCCAAGGTCTGCCTTGAAGGCAGTAGCATTGTACTGCATCCTTTAAAGCCACCATATAAACTAAAACAGTTCTGTAATTAAGAAATGTATTTCATGCTCAACAGCTCTTCCTCAGAACGGTGTGGTACTTGCTGTTCTTCCCTCCTCATAAAAAAGGGATATTCCAAACCCAAAACCTGCTGTAGCCTGCTGCCTACAGTTTGAGCATTGGTGCCATTGTCAGCTCAGAGATACCTGTTGTATCTTAAATAAAATGAATGTGAGTCGATCACAGGCAGCCAGGGGCCAGTATGGACAAAGAAATACTTTAAATATTATTATTATTATTTGTCTTACTCTATGCAGACAGAGATGGAACTCCTTCTGTAAGAAATAAATAAATACCTCTTTATAAATCACAGCCATACAACAAAGCACTGGGAGTTGAATTCATTGCTTCCTTCCTTTATTATTTTTCTTTATGACTTCCTCTTTTGGAACTTCTCCTATTTCATCACTCACATGAATAAAAACAAGCTTATGCAATCATACATCACGCTTCCCTCTCCTTCCTGGAAGGAGGGGGAGGAAACCAGCTCGAAACAACTGGAACCACCAGAGAGATTTTCCCAGTCGAGACAAGTGAGGAACGTGGAGCGGGCACAGCGTCCCTCTCCCTGTCATCTCCCTACAACAGCCCATCAGCACTGCCCATGGGATTCCTGAACTCATGCTACAGCCAAGGAAAACCCCAGAAAAAAAGCTATGAGAGAGCACTGGTTTCTAGACGTTCCCCAAACTTTGTCAGGACTAACACAAAGCCCTGGGTAACAGAGATGGTACCAGTGCAAAGCTTTGTTCTGGCTTTTCACTCGAGGAATGTCTGTTCTTTGTCAGCAATTCATGATCAGCAGAACGAAATCTGAACAACTAACTGGGTAAAAGGCACAAAGACAAACAGCTTTTAATAATGTATAAAGTCGATCGCAGTGCATTCCCCAGACCGAGGTCCAATGCCACTATCTAGCAAACAAACCACTTTGATTGCATTAATACAAGATGCCTGATGCACAAGGAACATGATTAATTTTAAACAAGTAACTTCACTGGCCAAGGTTCCCAGGAGCACTGAATCACATCACAACACCCAACCTTTCCCCCACCCCGTCTACAACTCGAGATGCTTTAGAAGAAGCCCTAATTTCAGAATATGAAGCTTATCTGGCAGCATCTAGAGCTGTAGGTGGGAGGGAGGGGGTGTTTGGCATTCCATATTATTACTGGTAGCCAAAACAAGCTTTCCATGGAAATGGCAGGCACTGGGTCCAAAGGGAAATGTGGTCTCAAATAATTACTTACCAAGCTGACTGTGTATCCTAAGGGGCTGGAGGAAGGATGTTTAAAGAACTGGAGTTTAAGAAGCAGGCAAGCAAGAAGATCAGGGTTTCCATAGAACAAATTCAACTTCCTTGAACAGGAAAAAAATTGATTTTGTTTATCTGAGTAAGGAAGCCTCTACTATCCCTCTTGGCCTCTTCACTCATCAGAATTGTTTAGGTAATGCTTGGAAAGGGAAAGACAGATATAACCAGAAGCCATGAACTGCATTCTCTCAGCAACACGTTAGGCTCTTTGAAGAACAACAGGAATATCCAATGATACATTTTTAAATTAAAAAGAAGGATGGATGTAACTTAATTCCATAATTAAAGGGTTAATTATATGCACGATAAAAATAAGTTTTATGTTTTACCATGCACACCCAATCCCTATAATCTGGTCATAAATAAAAGGGCTGGTGATAAGGAAAGCTGCAGGCAGGAGAGCAACTCACCATCTTTAATGGGCAGTTATATGACATGCTGCTAGTACATTGGCAGTAAATCAGCAGAAACATCTTTTATAGAGTTCTAGTTTTTATGATGTCATTAACTTTCCTCCTTATACTTAAGGGATAATGAAATAAAGTCATGAGGAGGGATCAAAGGATGAGCCCGAACTGTGTAGTTTGAAACAGCCACAGGGGAATGAGTTTTGCCCACGCTTTCCTGCAGACATTTTCAGGGCAGAGAGGAGCGAAGAGTGGAGGAGGCAAGGCAGACCACAAAACTTTTGGCAAACCCTGAATAGCACACATATTAACGAGCTGTTTTATGAGAGGAGTTCTTCAAGCAGTATTCCCGTGGCTTCGAAACACCGCGACTTAGCAATAATTTAAGCACACAAGGTGGTGGGCTCAACACCACGTTCAAAGAGAAGGAAAGGCAGGCTGCAGCATCAGCACACCCCTGTTGCAAAAGGACAGGTACAACAGCATTGCCTCGTCCCCTGGAGTAACTGGAAGCGCTGAGGGTGATCAGTAGGGAACACACAGCACCCAATAACCAGGGGACACTTCTGAACTAAGGCAGTAACACTGGGAAGTTATGACAGTTATGAACCATTCAGGTCAAGTCAGGCTTCAATCTAACACAAATGGAAGAAAACGTTGCCAGTGGGTCTGTATCCAATTAAAACAATTAAAGCAAACCTCCCCCCTGCCTAGCAGCGGTCCCTGTGATTAGAGTCATTCCTTCAGGGCTCCTTCCAGACAAGCCCTAGAAAGCAGGATGAAGGTTTTAGGTTTTGCTGGTATCTACAAGCAGCTTTCAGAGGGCTCCCAGAAGGAGCTGGCTCTGCACCCCCTTTCCACAGCATGACAGATAAATAGAATCCTCCCTTTCCTCGATGACAAATAAGTAGAATCAATATGGGGTGGGTGTCAGAGCACACTTTCGGGCAACACCTAGAACAGCTCTGTCAGTGATAGATTATGTCACAGCAACAAGCAACTGGAGGATGCCTTCAGACAGCAAGGCATGGCAGCTTCCGAGTTCAGGTGAGCATTTCCTCCACCTGCCCACCTGAGTGATTTGTTCAGCTTCAGAGGAACTATTTCCAGGAGTAACATCCACCAGATCTGGCCCAAACAAGACTCCATGCTAAGTCTGCACTAAAACTACTGCTGTCTGCTGACTAAGGGCAAGTAAAATTTTAAAAATGCCATGACTGTTAAAGAATTAGAGACTCAATTTCAGGAAATGACATCCAAATCTGAAAATTGATAGGAAGAACAATGTCTTGACTTCCTGATCATTCCTTACTGTTTATTGTACTCTCATATATAGCCGTTAAAGAGGAAATTTTGTGTCCTCCCATTGAAGGAAGATACCCAGTGCTGGCTGTTTCTTAACATGCAAATTATATGCAGCCTGGGTCTCCTCCTCCTTGCAGCCTGATGTTTTCCTTCACTTGTTTTGCATAACTCTGTTTAGAGGATTTTGCCAAGGAAATGAAGATGGAGAAGTTAATTAGCCCATCTTAGGGATCTGCACGAGCACGTGGGAAGCTCTAGGTCAGCGCATCTGTCTGCAAACACAGTGGTCAATTAGCACGAAGAACGTTTATCAACAAGTGCTGTTACATTTCCCAGCAAAACACCAGCCACATTGCACAGGGAGGAGCAGGAGCGGTAGTTCAGGTTCTGGAGGCCACTCTGCCCAGCATCTCGTGGCTCACAGCAAAGTGCTGACTGCACTCATCGCCCCATTCCGGTGGAAAATGCCTCCTGTCTGATACAAGCACTCAGTGGTGCGGTGGAAGAGCAGCCATCCTGCCTGCCATGGAATAATAATGGCTGTGGCAACGTCCCTGTCCATCTCCCAGCTCAGGATCTCTCACGTGCTCCTCTTCCCTGCAACTGCAGCTCCCTCGAAAGTTCAACCCTGACAAGGCAGAATTAGAGAGAGAGGGAAGCTCCCCTCTGGTGTCACTAAAAGGAAGGGGAGGGAATGGAGGAGCTAATTGTACACATTACAACTCTTTCTAAAAATAAGGAACTGAGTTATCACAGTGTTTCTTATGGGGCTTTATGCATTCAAACTCCTCTAAATGAGGGACTACACCATGTACTGCACATCGCCATAGAGATGATTGTATACCATTACCCAAAATTGAACTGAGTCTGTTCAACCTACCCTGCACTCCAATTTGTCACAGAAACAGTTTCCCTGGACCATTCACGTAATGAATGTGGATATGGAGTTAATGCCAAGGAAGATAAGCACCCTCAGGGTTATTTAAGCCTACCCTTCTCTCTCATTCCCTGCATTATTTCTTAGGCAGCATTATACAGGAGTTCAGAAAAAGAAGCAGAAGTGGAAACCGGGTAGTGGCACATCCTTCAGATCTGATGCATTTACAGTGACTTTGCTGGGTGAAAAATATTTTACTATTACCTATTCTAAAATCCAACAGGATCAATCTTAAAATCTGTTTTGTTTTCAGAAGATACTGAAGGCCACAGTGCACAAGCATACTTTGTTAGGCTAATGTCTCTTCTGTTTCTACAGAAAACTTCTCAAATTCTTCATATAAATCACATTAATCCAGTGAAGTACGAAATACAGCCCAGGTTTCACTAAGCAACAAGTCATATCTCAGGAGCTCAGTGCTTCTTTAGGGCACTCTGGACGAAGTCCTGTCCAGGTGAAAGGACAGGCTCAGCTCCCATAAATACCAGCCAGGTGAGAATTTAACTCTTTTCAGTTGTCCCTTTTAGTTGTCCCCCTTATGTCTGTTTAAACACAGCCATACAAGTAACAAGGCAAAAAGTAAACCAAAGTAAAGTGCCTGCAGCAAACTCAGAGAGGAATCTCTGTTCAGCCAACATTTCCAGCTGTTGCTGCAGTCCATCATCACATCCCACCAAGAGATGTTGCCCGCACTGCAAAGTTTTGGCAGATTCTTTGTCCCTGAACAGCAGCAGTGCCTGTGTGCTGGCCCAAGCCTGCACTTGGAAGACAGCAGCAGGATGGAGGTGCCCTGAGATGCAAGGCCTGTAAGCTGGGAGGTTAAAAGCAGCATTAGAGAATTAGGTGCCCAATTCCCACTGAGAACTACTGGTAATTAGTATCCACAATAACACAAAGGCCCACGCAATCGGCATGCAAAGATGCTTGTGCAGAAGGGCAGGCTGGCTGAGATTTAATTTTTAGGGTTTCCACGGCAATTTTATTTGCAACCTAACACTTGATTTTACCTTCAGTGTTCCACTACATCCCACCTACCCTATCCTTACAGCACAAGCCAGCAAGATTACAAACCAGGGCTTATCTACAGAGAGCGTTTCCCTGCTATGGAGCCTGTGATGTCCCTCAATTTAAATTGCAATGGTTTCCTCTTTGAAGGATTGCTAAGTGGCAAGAACAAAACCTACGACTGTCAGGCTCTAAGCATCACAATTTCTTATGGCTTTACAGCAGAACATTAGGACAGGATGAAGAATTAGCTGTGTCAAGGAGAAAATTTGCTACTGTCAAATTTGTTTAGTTACTCGGAGTTACAAATATGATTTGCTGCTACCAAAAAATCACCTAGGCTGTATTAAAAGTGTAATTTGATACCCGGCTATAAATCTCTTTAATAAAGGTGTGGTGGAAATGATGTTATCCATATATAAAGATTAATCTCTATTTAAATATATATAAATTCAGGAAGCTGAACGATGCCGAAAGGCATCTCCTAAAGTGTGAAGGTGCTTTGTTACACTCCTGGTAAACGTTAATTCTTTTTGCCGCCGCTTGGTTGTACTTTACACTTAACCACACAGTTTTTATTTATTATTCTCACTCTGAACTTCCACGGCATCCCTTTCATCAGTTAAATTCCCCCTTTCGAAACAAACATCTATTTGAACAAAAACAGTCTTTTTAAAAAAAAAAAAAAAAAGAAAAAAAAAGAAAGGAAAAGGGAGAAGGAGAAGAATCAAAGCATTTTTAGTGAAATGAAGTTTTCTGGACTGAATTACCCAGCCTACACCATAGCATGCTCAGCCACTGGAAATTATTTAGGAACAACCGAAGGATGGGGCCAAAGGCCCGGGGCCTTTATCTGGGCGGATGATTGATGTGCTGCGGGCCCCGCTGTGGCGAACAGCGATTTTTATCTGTTGCCAGCAGCAACAGTCAGGGGCGCAGCGTGGGGCCCGCAGCCGGCCCGGCCGCCCCACCGGCCGCACACACCGACACACAAATGGGCTTTTCAGCCGGACAGGTCTCGTGGGGGGCTTTGACATAAAGGGCCCTTTGGAAAGGCTGGAATTGTCAGCCCTTTGATGGCCGCACGCTGGGCCATTAGCTTCTGTTACTAATTTGCGGTGCATGCGAGAGGGCAGAGCGGCGGGAACACCTGCGAGCGGATCGGCCGCATTGTGGGACGGGTTTTGTCGGGAGAGACGAGGAATAAAGGACGAGGCATAACCCTTCCATCCAAAGGGCAGATGACACAGGCTATTATCGCTTCCAGCCATCAAAAGGACGGGCTCTGAAGTAACATCGAGCCGTCGTCTAACTCAAACCTGGGGAAACTCAGAGTTAATAAGGGGCCATCTGCAACACCGCTGTGCCAGGCTGCTGAGGGGGACTTCTCCGGGAGAGGCACCCTTTACACACCGGGATGCCCGAGAAGAACATGAGGAATTCAAGGATAAATCATCACCTGTGGTTGTACTGATTCTGAAACTCCCCATCTCCCCCAGCCTTTGTGTGCAAAATATGTACGACGGGGGGGGAAATAATCCCAAAGATGAAGGTGTTCACGGCAGGTGCCAGCCCCGGTCAGAAGCGGAAGAAATGCCATTTTTAACTGGTGGGGTAACTCCTAAGCCCACGGATTCCCGCAGTCTGAACACAGTATCACATTTTTCCACCAGCAGATCCCACGGACCATCAAAGCCTTCGCACAGCCGGGCCTGTCTATGAGCCCTGAAGGTCTCCCTGCCCCACGCCCGAGCTAACTGAGGCGCAGCAAACAGCACGCCCCAGATCCCAGAGCAAGATTATGGGAGGGCTGGGAATACAGCACAGACCTCCTGTCTCCTCCTCCTGGCTTTGAACACAAAACCACGCTTCCTTTGTTGGTTAATATTCAGGATGCCGAAATTATAAGCATTCAAGGCTGCGACTTTAAGGATTAATATAAAAGCAACTTTTGTATTACATTTGTGCAAGCAACCAGAAAAGTACATACTGTAAAATAATCCACAAGTCATACTACTGTAGGCCGCTGCGGTGACTAATGAACATGTTAACTTTCGGGCTGAGTTTCACTGGAAAGCAATTTTTCCAACCAAATTATAAAGCCTACTTGAGTAATAGAATTATTTACAACTCTCACAGCACCACGGTGTCACAAAAATACCACTCCAACAAAATCAAACAGGCGTCAGAGAGCACCACAATATACAAACAAATCCAACCCCAACTCCAGCCAGAAGGAAGAAAATCCACTGCAGTAGACAGAGTCTGCACTGATGCTGAAGACACAGTTTCATTGAACAAAATTTCTGCAAAACCTGGTTTGTACAGTCTGTATTCACACCACAGGAGAGCCAGGAACCAGAAACAGGGCCCCACCGCATCAAGCCACTGTTTTTCAGCCCTGGGTCACCAGACCTCCAGCTTTGCTGAGTACTTTTTAAATGAGCTGTAAAAAGGTAGCTAAGAAAAGCAAGCCTGTGGTCAAGATGGTTTTGCATTCAAAATACAGAGCCCTGCAACTTTAGAGGTGTTTTTCTTAGGTTGTTTGCAAACTGGAAGAGGTTGAAAACCACCAACAAGACTCCAAGCGACGTATGAGAGAAACCTACCTTTATGAAAGAGGTTGGGGTAAAACACCAACAGACTTTAACCAGATTAAAACCCAAAAAAAATATTAAAAGCACATTACTGCAAGTCTGAAATCAGAAAACGCCATCAGCAAGGCTCTGTGAAGTTCTGATTCTGGCTCATTGCAATGCTACTTTAATTATGACTTCTTCCTACCTGTGCCTCCAGCTTCACAGCAATTGAACACATTTAAATGTCTGAAAACCTCAAATCATAGGATCTTGATCAAACCATTGTAAGCCTATTTTCAATGACATTGTTTGCCTTAGGTTTCACAACCACTGATAAAAACTCCTTTCTTTTAAAGCAAATTCTGACAAAATCAATCAGCTTGAGAAGGTACTGGCGAGTGAAGAACAACATGCTCAGCAAAGCCACGAGTCACAGCCACGCTGAGGTCGTGCTGAGCTGATGAAGACCCACTCCCTCTCCAGGCTGGGTTTTCTTGGGATTCCTGCAACTTGCTACACTGCTGTCATTGACAGAGATGAAAATCCTACTGTTCTCCCACTCATTGTCCAAGGCCAGCGAGGTAAAGAGCTACCTGAACAGAATACCCACAAGGATGTTTGCCCAAGGCAAAGACAGATCAGAGATAAGGTTTTGATCAGATCAGGAGTAAAACATCCCTGAGGTGAAGCAGAAACTAGTCCTATTGAAGATATTCTTCCAAATTCCATTCCTCAAGTAAAACAAAGCAAAAAAAACCACAAGATCTCCTTCCTTACCCCCCCCAAACCCCTATAGATAAAACCAGAATGCCGTGCCAAATGTGCTGTTCAGAGACGGAACTGTTCGCACACCTCATCGATAACCATCGTCCCGCTGGCCCCGCGCCCCAGAGCTGGCAGGCAGCCCCCAAAGCAGCTTTGTTTCTGCACATTTCCACATCACTCAACCCTTCCACACAACCCTCTTCTACTCACTTGCCCTGGCTGCCCAGTATAGCAATAAAGAAAATTAATGTGAAACTGCAAACTGCCCTTCTAATTCTTCTCTCTCTTTTGAGAACCTGCCCTCCCTTTTGATCTCCCCATGAGCCTGTTTTGATGGCTGACCCAACCACCTGAACAGAAACTTTAAAGGGAAGTCACTGAGACACTGTGTGTCAGAGCACTTTGGGCCAACAAGATGGGCACCAGTCGGGATAAAAAGATGCCAAACTCCTCCTTCCTAAATACCAATTAATCTAAAGTTCATTTGCATAGCTCTTCATGCGTGTTTGAACACATACACTTCATTTAAACTGCACTGCCTACAACAATTTGCACTATTTTTCCCATTCAGTTCTGCAATAGTACTGGAAGCTTTTGAGGAACTGATTCCTTTTACATTTGCAAGACTATTCAAATTTCAGCATCCAAAAGCCAACGATCACATCGATTCTGCCAATCAGCAGCTCACTGGCCATCGTTCAACTGAGGAGCTCAACAGAAACCCTTTCCAAAATCCCTGGGTTGTGCTGATGTTCCCTCCTTCCCCTAAGATGCTTTAAAACCCACCGAGCTGACAGATGAGGTGGGGCCTGACAGGCCACGCTGCCCACAACACTTGTGTTCCCTGCACCAACGCCAGGGCAGCCCATCAGCGATGCACAGAGCGTGTGTCAGCTCGTGCCAACATCCTTCAGACAAAACCATTACCTTTACACATCAGTCACTGGCCTTTAGACAGATAAAGGCGCTGAAATAAAACACTGCTGCACAATCAGTTTCTTCTGGTGTTGATCATGAGGCCTTGGCTTTTATTCCCAAATAAATAATTTTTTTCCAGAAAGGAAGTGGAAAAAAAGCAAGGGAAAAAAGGAAGGAAAAAAAGGAGGGAAGTAACTGCTTTAACTTCCTTGAAATACCAACCAATTCTTACCCTCCCTGCTCACATGGGAGCACATACAGTATCTGTAGAAACAAGAAATAGCCCATTTAGTTCCCTCCCTGCAAATGCTCTAAATAGGATCCATAAATAGGCTTCATATAATGAAGCTGATTCTGGCATGCCTGAAAAAGTGGTACTTGTTAAGAAAAATATTTGAAGAATGATGGACTGTGAGAAGTATCGTTGTTTGTGTGTTCTGCAATGCAAATACACAGATACAGACACAATGTTTTCCTTTAAATAATAGAAGCCCTAAATAGCTGCCCAAAAATAATGCAACCAAGCTTGAAAAATAGATGTAGATAAGAAAGTCATAATTATTTAGCAGTAGGACTAATCCCAAGAAGATGTTTGGAAACAGAAGAAGAAGGAAAACGAGGGAAATGATAAACACACGAGACGCAGCATTTGGTTTCAATGTGGGCCAGGTGCCTCCCTTGGCACTTGGGAGAATATTTCAGACTCTCAGCACATTCCAAAGGCAGGGAAGCTGCCTGCCCCAGCCCCAGCCTGTTGGGTGGGCACGAGTTCAGGGATCAGGCATTTGGTTCTGCAGCTTCAGAGAGGTACGATCTGTTTTCACTGGAGCTGATGACTCTTGGTCCTGCCTAACGCCAGGGCTCTGCCCCTCGAGCTTCAGCTGCACATCCCCACGGCCCCTGGACCACACTCTGGGTCACAGGCTCTCCTGGACCAGAGGGCAGTTTTGGATATGGTCAGTCCCTGTTGCTTCCAGCCTGTATGGACAGGAAAGGTCACTGACCCAGTCTTATCCAAGACAAAGAGCTGGGAAGAAGGGGAACTAAAAACCCCCACAAATGTTCAGTTTGTGGGCTGTGCTTTAAGAATGAAATATTTCCAGCTAATCCCTTCAGGTGCCTGCTATCCCACAGCCTCCCAACAGGCATGAGATGCTGCAGGAATGAGCTTCACAAGGTCTGGCATTCTGGAAAGGGCAGCAGTTTAACCACCTCCTCAGTGTTCTGCACCATTAATAGGAGCTTCATCACTATACATGCAAGATGTGGTCTGGCCCTGGATAAGATTTTATAGCAACTCTTAAAAGGGATGAGTTAAAGGCATTTATCAGAAAAAAAAAAAAGTTTAACATCAACAGAATCTGCAAAAAAATAAAGCACAAGAAACCAACCACACAGGCACACGCACAAGCTTCCAGACATTTAATTACAAAATAAATGCATATGACAGACATCAACAAGCCTACAGGAAGATTCCTGCTTCAGTATTCAAGGCAGCCTCAATAAATATTTCAAGGTTTCAAATGGATGCTTTGCAATAGCACAGTTTCCATTTGCACAAGTGCCAGAAGGAAGAATTCAACACAGGCTTAAAGCAAAACCAGAGTATTTTCCTGTAAAACTTTAATTGGGAAACTGACACTATATAATCTGTACATCATTGCCTCCGAGCTGTTGTTAAAAAATTAAAGCTGTATCAAAAGAGCTGCTTTGTTAAATTAACACGTTATGCATACCAGACATAATCTGTACCAGGAAAGGAAATAGCTTTGAGTCCAAAATGCACTGATTGCTGTGGTTGTTATTGACAGAGGCTGAGCCAAGCAATGTCAGCACACCAAAGCATCCCTCATGCCTCCAGTACAGACACACGCCCTTACAAACAGCCAGCCTGGATTTCAAAACCCGAATGAAACCAGCAGACGAGCAGGATTTCATTATGGTGATCGCAACAGCTACAGATCACACATCAGATCAGCCACGGGGGCCTCTCACCCATGGACAGAAGACATCCCAGCCCTCTGCCCAGTGGGAAGCACTGCCTGCTTGCTCAGCATCTTCTGCAGGATCCCAGCACTGCCAGGACAGGCACGGGCAGCCTGGGGAGCAGAAGCTGAGGGGCCTGGTTTGAGGAGAGGGATGGTCAGACAGGGACACAGGACAAGCAGCACAAAGCTCCTTATACTCTAGGCACAAGACACAAAAATGAGGTGGATCTTATGTTTAGAACTACCTCATCCCTTTTAGTAAATACTCAGTAAAACAGTCTCCCATCTATACATCTCAACAAGAGTACCACTACCCCACTGTAAGGCCAGAGGAACTCAGGCACTGAGACTCAGAGCAACTCCCCGCAGGCCACTTGGAAAACACTAATTTAAAACCCTCATTTGCTCAGGGTTCCTCTCTGAAACTTGTCCATTCAAACCCCTGAGGTTTGCTCAGCAGACACATGACAGAACCAAACCAAGTGCCCTAAGTGGTCCCAGGTCTATGACCACCTTCTCCGTCGAACCTCTGCAAGCCCATGTCACACTCACCATCAGTCTGACGTTAGATCAGCCCAGGATCATCCAACAGGCTACGCTTTTGAAACGTGACTCGTCACTTTGTGTGCCCAAACTCCTGACAAGGACACAGCCTCAAAGAGGCCACGTTTTCTAAAAATACGGAGCGGGCTCCCTCGGCAAAGCCTGGTTCCTCTCACAGGTTTCAAGTTGTTCACCTCCGAATTTGAATCCTGCAAAGCAATTTTGGAAGGTCTGAATGATAACCTTCGCTCAGTAAGATTTTACAGCTCTGCATGTGACGGTCTGTAGCTTCATTGCGTGCCCCAAGAGTCTGAGGCACTGCTGCGGTCTTGCAGCGGTGAAGGCGGGTTAACAGTTTTGAGGCTTTTAAGATAAGCAAAATTTCCCTTGACGTTGTAAACTCTTCAGGTGGTTAGAGAGAACAGTTTCTGTTTTTTTGATGTCTTCTCAGAAAAGAGCTCACATAATTTTATCAGTCTCTGGGGTGACCATCAGATAACCAAGCTATTCCTGTCGGAACCACTCAATGCATCTCCCCCTTCCTGTCACTGGCAATCCACAAGACGACCAGGGGATTTGAGCTAACCACACGGCTCACAACTTAACTGATTAAGTAGGTGGGAACTGATGCCAGCTCAGCTCAAAGTGTCTCTCTCGCTAACCAGAAGCTCGCCGCAAGCTGTGGAGGGGAATGACCACAGATAACACACTGATACCGAAACCGGTCGGTGAAGCTGCAGCTTCCTGTTCCAGGGCTCTCGCAATCTCTCAGAAATGAATCTTCAGCAGGAAACTGGCTGCAGTTGAACAGGCTGTCTGGGTCGTCATGTGCCGTGTATTGCTGCCTCTTGTTTTCAAGGGACCATTTATTATCCTCTCCTGCTCTTTCCCGGCTCTCCAGAAATGAACCGGATTAGGACTCCCCAGAGAACAGCGAGTCCTCAGGGGGAAGGAAAGATGCTCAGACAAAGTCTGTGACCACCCTCCACCCGTTACAACTCGATGCCTGCCAGTTACACAGTGTTTAGTGGCCTCGGGCATCTTCACTGTGATATTCTAATCTTCATGATTCGAGCTCTTTTGCTCTTAAACCACTGTGCTACTGGTGCTATTAAGCAGCTTTGGAAGAGACTTGAATAGATGGGGAAAACCTGTTCTGTGAACTGGAAGGGGAGGTTTGATCTAACTCTGATCACAAGCCCTACAACCTTGCTTGTGTCAACAGCTGCTTGTGTTTTGCTGTGAGGAATGCTTACAGAGAAAAGCCTTTTAGACAAGTGATTTTTGAGATCAGGTTTTGAATCTCTGGTTCGCTACAAGTATCCCACTAAGTTTAGCTGCTCAGCTGTTCATGCTGCCCACAGCCTGAAGGTCCCAGTCCTTAGTTCTAGTCCCTTCCTCCTAGTAAGAAATTTTTTCCACTGATACCGTTTGTTGCCCTTAACTAGGTGGCAGAAAAACAGGCATGTGGCTGTGGGCACACAGTGGGACATCGCTTTTGGAATTCTAGTAGTCATCACAGTGATGTGATGATACACAGAAATAGGTTCACCAAGAACAATTTTGAAGGAAAGTTAATATTCAACCATATTCTGCAATGAAGGTAGGTGAACCCACCAGTCAAAGCAGTTAACCACTGCAGGAGATGGCAGAATTTCATCAATCTTGTAAAACAGGTATATGTTTCACCCCCCTCCAATGCAACAATTTTTCCCTTTGGTGATCACCAACTGGTCTGAGTATGCTGCTGTAAGAGTTCAAAGCACACACCATGCAGTCTATACCATCCCTCATCTACAGCACTCTAATTGCTACAGGATGTCCAAAAATTGTCCTGCTTTGATTAGCTGATTCCAAGAGTAGCACAAAGCATTTCAGCCATGTCTGGAAAACCCAAGAACCACACAAGATAGCTTCCCAATCAAACCCCAAACTTGCTAATGTTCACAAACAGCAAAGCACCAATGCAAAAAAACCGACCTGAGGTTTGCAAACACCCATCATCTACCTCTAACATGCTTCCCAAAAACTGCCAGCATCGTGAGGCTTTCTGGTGAACACATGTGGGGAATTAATCAGACAAGAAAATTCCTCAGGACGCTACAGATCTAGGCCATAAGTGTTCAGGCACACAAAGTCTTATCCATCATATAGCACAGAGATGAAATGCAGACAGCAAAGGTATGAATCAGGCTACATTCCTGTAGAAAACCACTGCAGCCGTGTCCACAGTGAGGAAACTGCATGACAATGTTCCATCATCCTGGTTGCAAACCTCTGAATATTCACAACCAGAAGCACAGCAATTCACCTGGAAAGAATGTATAAATAAAGCAGCTAATTCCATTAAAACCCAGATGTGATACCGTTTGAGTGTGGAACTCAGCAGCACCGTGTAAGGACCACTAGTGCTTGCTGGATTTTTTATTATTTTTTGAGACACACACTAACTCCATAATCAAAAGCAATTTTGAGCTTAAAACTGACCTCAAGGTTACAAGAGTCTGTGGCAGACTGTTCCCTTTCACTGGGAGTACACTGTGCAGCCAAGACGTGAGCACACACACCCCGGATGGGCCACAGGGCTAATTAAAAAGCGGCTTTGGTGGTTGTGTCTGTTCCAAGAGCAGGTTAGTAAACCAAACTTTATAAAAAGTAATGAAACCGAAGGTGATACAGAAGCAGACAATTCCCACAAAAACAAAGCAGAGCTCAGAGTGATGAACAGTTGTTTTACTCAACCTTAATACCTTTGAGTTTCTGACCTGTGATGAGCTGAAAAAAAGAGAGAACAGCTACAGTCACTTGAAAACGAAGTTGAAACACAGGGTATTCTGAACTGGAAGTTAAAAATTCCTTCAGGAGATTTAAGTATCATTGTTTTAAAACAACTTTGGGATAGAGCAATGCCTGAATTTCAAAATTACACCATTGCCTCCCTAAAGCTATTTAATAAAACAAAAAGATAAGGAAAAAGCAGAGAGTACTCGGCCTTACCAGTTGCCAGATGCAATTGATTCCTCTCACACCCAAGTTGTGCACAATGGATTCATTTACATTTCTTCCCTTGCCCTGCATGCCCTGGCTTTCTAGAACTGCAGTTGGTTCTTTAGAATCATACAAGTCTCTTACAGTTTAATCTATTTATTTTCTACAAAAAGGAGAAAGGAAACCTTTCTAAAATGTTACCAGCAGGTCATGGTGGCTGGGGCAAGAGTTGACCACAAGGAACTGAGATGTTGAAACTGAGGCAGCAGGAAGTGCAAACACTTGGGAAGATAACATCTCACATGGCTGAACTAGGGTTTCCATCTGAGTGCTCCTCTTCCAGCAAAGCAAGAGCTGCAGATGAGAAATCTGGTCTCTTCAGCAACCATTTCACCCTTGAAGCAGGAGCTGAACAGTTCCTGGAAGGGCAGCCCAAGCCCCTGGGCTGGTCCCTGAGCCCCCTGCATGGTGCCACTCTGCTCTGTCCCCCTCAGGGACAGGGGAGTGCTGCCTTCCCCCAGTGTATTTACACTTTAGCAGCCAGCTCCACGGCAGCCGGGCTGAAACACAAAGCCAGAGAAACCTCAGCCTACAGCAGATTTCCACCCATTGACAGCTTTCACAGCAGAGCTGCCACACCTTCAGCAAGTTACCAAAAGCTTTCTTCCTTGTGAGAGCTGACTTAGGGTTGCATCTGTTGTTTTGTTAAATTAAAGTTGCATCTTTGTCTTCTATTAGGACAGGGAAGAAACTGAAGATCTCTCTCTTTCTCGCCTTTAATAACACAGCCTAGTTTTAAAAAAAAGGATGACAGGGAAGAAATACAAGCGGTGAAACTGCATAAAGACCAGTGACTTACAGCAAACCCTTCCTCACACTCTGCATCTGCAGTGACTAGTTTTATCATCACCCAAATAACACAGCCTCTCTGGAATATTTCAGTGGGGACTGACAAGAAATCAAGGTATTCCACTGAGTTGCACAATTAAATATTTTAAATCTCGTGATGCTTCAAGACAATGGACAGTGTTCCCTAACGCCAGTAAAACCCACAAAGTTGATGCACCCAATCCCTTTCCTTTAATCTCTCTTGTTCACTTACTATCAAAGGTCAAAAAAACACATTCATCTTTTATTTCTAGAGAAGCATTCTGCAGTGGCACTGTAATTTCCTCAGCTGCTCCCCTTACACTCCGTGGTTTTGGCTGCAGGTTTCTGCAAGGGCACAGTGAGATATGAGATGAAACAAGAAAGTGTGAACCCCTGTTACACCCCCGTGAGTTTCCTCTGAGGGACTTACCACAGCACCCAGCACAACAAGCACCAGAGCGCTCCAGCAGCCCTCAGAAACGGGCTATTTTAACCCACTCTTCAGTTATAAAACCCCAGCACTGCCTATTCCCACTGCACAAGACTATCAGAGAATTAAAGAAAAATCAAAAGCAAATCCCCCAAGAGGCCCCACACTTAACCCCTGTTCAATGTGCTCATCAGGTAAGGAGCCCTGATTCTAATCTAATCAACTGTCCGCTTTGATCATCTTTCTGTTGGCTTTAGTAAAGGGAAAGAGAGTTAGAACAAGGCAAAGGATTCTAAGGAAAGAGAGCCATGAGAGCAAATAATAATGCAAAACCAGCTGAGACAGACAGGCAAATACCCTGCCCTGTTACACAAAGAACACTACAGCATATATATGCCACAACTGCCTCAGGACAGTCCTAATCAAAAAGGTCCAGAAATAAAGACCAGATATTCTCCAAATCCTTTGCCTCTCCTCTTCAGCAGGATGTAATCCTTTCCAGGCTGGTGAATTCAAGATGGATTTAGGACAACTCCTCATTTTAGCGTGCAAGGCCAGCGACAGAGAGGTTATCCTTCCCCAAAAGCCAAGGAGCACTGGGAATTTTGGGGGATGCATCTGTGTAACAATAGCGCCTTTCTAGTCAGATTAGAGATCTGTTCGCCCCTCCTGCCCCGAGCTGGGGGGAGGAACGGCGGGGGGATTAAAACCACGGGCAAAAATCACACGCGAGTCACAAGCCCCATCCCTGCCGGGGCTCGGGGTGTCAGCTGGCCGTGCCCCCTGCAGCTGGGGGGGTGGAAATGAGCCTGAGCCCCGTCACAGGCACAAAGGGGCACCGCTGGCTGGGCCGGGAGCCTCCCAGGCCACCCCTGTGCCAAGGCCACTGCTCCGGCAGAGGGGAGCTCAGCAGACAGGGCCCTTTGTGCTCGCTCACGGCTGCTGGAGACGAGCGAAAATTTATGGGACCTCTCATCCTAATTAAAAGCAGAGGTCATCTAAGAAGAAACAGACTTTCAGAAAAGGGAACTTCTAAAGGAGAATGTGTTGTGAGGAAGTCCGCGGACTTCAATATTTGTAAAGCTGAAGTACGTAGTTTATTTATGTTTGTACTTCTGCTTATGCTTTTCATGGGACGTTTCAGAAACCCTCAGAAGAGCTCCCACGGATCTGGAATAATATGTGCACTAATTACTCAGCTCAATTTGAGCTCGTGGCTTTTGGGACAGCCCCTGGAGCCAAGGGGCCAGCTCCTCAGCTGGCTTACAGCAACCTGGCTCCATCCCACACGGCTCTCAGAGCAAACAAACTCTTCATTTGTTCAGTGAACTCAGCCTGTCTAGGTGAACTCAAGCATGGGGATAGTTTTTGTAAAGTGAGGCTATTTAGGAACACGTGAAGATAAAAGCAGCAGAAGTTGAACGCTTTGGATTGACACCCACCATTTTATTCCTGGTTTTCTAAAGTTCCTGACAGCTTAAAGGGAAAACTCCTTTCAAAATCCTTTATATTTGTATTACACATTATTATTTTTCTTTTTTTTTTTTCCTATCTTGTTGTGCTGTCATTGCTCCTGCAGGCCACACCACTTTATTACAGTCCCTTTTTCTTTCCTCTTTCTTGCTGTCTTCAAAGAAGACAGAGTATTGCTCCACCAGAAAGGGACTTATCTGCCATTTGTTTTCTTGTCCAGAAAAAAAAGACAATTACAGTCCCCCTTTTATGCTCAGCATCATGGCAAAAGGAGATTGATACTTGTTTTGGAATTATTACTCCTCTATTCATAAATCTTGTCCAGAGAGTCTTACTCACTATGCCAGCCTACAGGCACACTATTGTAGAAAATACTTATTAAATTCAGTTTTATCATTTAACTTTGGCTCCAGCTCAAGGAGTTTTAGATTTGTAACAAGAGCCCTGTTTCCAATATTGATTTTTGGCAAGGAAAAATGCTAATTTATCAGAGGTTCTAAAACACAACGAATTTTCCAGCCATGCCAGGAAACGATGCCTACCCACAGAAGAGATTTTTCATTAGTGTGCTTCCACACCAGGAGCTGAAGCACACTCAAGAGCTCCCAACCACAAGAATTACATGATTCATTGCAATAATTTTGTTGATCTTTATACAGAAATTTATCTTTTTCAGGACAACAGTTTCTCCACGGCCACCTCAAAGATGCCAAGGTACACAAGCATCCCCTGGGGTCTTGGACCATGCTCCAGGTAGGAAGTGGTACTGACTTAAGGTCTGTACAAAGAAGATGATGTTGAAGGTACTTTCCCAAATCTGATAATTTGGTCCCAGCCTAACAGCACAAGAACATCCCTGAAGCACAGACTGGATCGGGGGAATGCTGCATGATCTTCAGTGAGCCTCTGGAACCATCACACTGAACCTGCTCGTGCACACACCAAGGATTTCTGGCGTGGCAACAGTCTCCTTAGCAGGGACCATCTGTTTCAGGGCCTCACAGAACTGCACTGAGCTGGCACAAAACTGAAACAGGCCATGAAAAGAGCTTTGCAGGGTATATAAACCTGCAAAGAGTCAACAGTTCCTCGGCAGGTGATTACCCAGCACTCTGCAGTCCTTCCCGCTGAGTTCGCTGTGCTGGCCTCCACCTCAGTGCTGCAAACCGGGTGAACTCCAGCTCAGAACTGGCTGTCCTGGCAACTGTGCTCATGGGCACGAGCTAAAGAGGTCTGAGTGGGGTGAGATGGTTGTGGGCAGCTGTGCTGGGCAACAGAGCACTGTAGAGCACCACTGAATGCACAGCACAGGAGAGGAGTCCTGGTCGGCTGTGCGGACCTTTGCTAGCAACTGGAAAGCCAGTTCCAAAAACCAACAAGATAATTTGAGAGGAACACTCAGGGAGGGGCAGACTGGGGGACAGGCAGGCTCAGGGTGCTCAAAGCCTACCCAGTGCTTGCCTGGGCCACCTCAGGTGCAGCTTCACCTGGGGGATGAGATAACCATTCTCCAGCTACATCACCAAGCGGGAGGAATGAAGGGTGCAGATAGCACCGAGCTGACTCTGGGTGCCCCAAGAGCCTCTGCAAGCCTTATGGTGTTCTGCACATTTCTTGCCACGCACGGGCTCCAGCCTGAGCTATCTGAGACACCGGTTTCCGGCGCTCAACAAGGAAGATGTAAAAGCAACAGAATTTGATGAGCTGCCAGGGATTTGACTAGGCTACAAAGACTTTGATATTTTACAGAAGCTCAGAATGAAAATCAGCTGCTGCTGTTGCCAAGTGTATGTTACTGTTTTTATTAAAAAAAAAAAATAAAAAAAAATCTTTCAAGAACAAATAAAACCAAACAAAGACATCTCATCCTCCTGTACTTTGGTTCCAAGGCACACTCAGACAGGTTGGCTCACTGGCTATCCGTTTGCCATATGCTTTCAAGTTTATTCTTTTATTCACTCCCACATTTTAGTCCCTTCCATTTCAGAAGAGGAACAGCTGCACAGATGCTCTATAAATAAACTACACGATTTATTGGAAGAGGTTTTTTGTTTATTTTTTTTAAGCTGCCACATATTCCCCAGCTCTATCCTTCTCCATGCTCTCTACAAAACTCAGTCTAACTTCAACTGCAGCTTGGGTTTGTCTGCTTAGTGTGCTCAACCTTATAAACAATTGAAACTTTTTATCTATTAATAACAAACTGCATGTACTGATCTTATGTTCATTGTAACTACTTACTGCGTTAGGTTCATTTACAACTTAACTATCAGAGCTTAACTATCATGACTTAACTATCAGAAATAAATCTGAAAAACAGTCCGCAGGGTGGATACGCACCGGTGACATACAGAAATCTCAACATACAGCTGACTGCTGATTCTCTGCCTGCTTTTCAACAAATCAGTGCATTTTCGGGTAGACAGGCCTCTCATCCTGTTACCAAGAAGAAAATCTGTTTTGTCTGCTCAGAGGACAGACAGACCTCTCTGACTAAGATCACTAATCTCATTTGTGTGTGCAGGAAGTGTGACAAATGGCTGGAGTGGTTTATCACACCAGTGTAGCCATCGAGTCATAAAAGGAATAAGATACTAACCTCCATAAACAAACTAGTGTTCTATTTCTCAGCACAGAGGAAGTATACATTAGGAAGATAAGGGTACGAAACACATGCTATTGATGAGATAAGGAGCTTGCAGAAACAGTACAGACATAGGTATATCTCGTGCTATCCGAGTAAAAGTAAATGCCATTCAAAACTTTACTTTGGGAAATAAGATTTTTAAGAAATTTTGTCCACGAGATAAACTATGTGCCAGGTCCCTGTTAATGCTGGTTTTAAGGCTCAATTTAAAGCCTGGTGCAGCAGGAGTTCACCAGAGGTTATGTGGTTAACTTCAACAAGACCAAAATTATTTCAAGCACGGTCCGTATTTAGGCACCTAATATTCCAGGGGAAGCCTGAGGTCAGTGAAGTTGTTGGCATACTCAGCACTCAGGAGTTATTATTTAGACACTTGCATTCAGTTTTATTCCTGACTAGCTCCAGGGTCTGTACTTTATGGACGAGTGGTTTGCCGAGGTTTTCAACCCCAGCCCGCTCTGACTGCCCGGGCAGGCCCTCGCTGCCTTCTCTCTGCAGCCCAGCTGGCTGGGCCGAACCCTGGGCTGAGATTTTCCATGCAAGATTCCTCCTGCAGGCTTTAAGTCCTCTTTCTGCAAACGCTCACTTCCTTAGAAAAGCACCTTTTGCACTGGGGCTGCTGAGAGCCAACGCTCTGCCAGGACGGCCGGGGCGAGCGAGCGGCGAAGGGCGCGGATCCGGAACGGGGCGATGAAAACCCAACCCGCACAGAACACTCTGTGGTGTTTAAACAGCTGCCTGTGAGACCCCCAGCGAGGACCTGAGCATATCTCATCACTCCACAGGTGACAGTGTTCCCCAGCACAGGCCACGCACAGCTCCAGCAGGGACACTCCACAGCGGTGTCTCCACCTCCGGCAGCCCTAGGTTTTTATCTCGCTCTCACCATCTCTGGCAAGCAACCTATGTGATGTAAACAGGGGGCAGAGCCAAAATGGCACCTCGGGGTTTCCCATACAGCTGTTTCCCCGAGAAAATGAAAGCTGTTAAAAGATATTATGGACAACTCCTGGTGGGAGGGGACCAGTTGCCTTGAACTGGGGGTTGGAGCATCTCTGTGCCACCTGGGAAAATCAGCTTCCAACGTGAGTTTGGGCCAGCAGGGTCTGGCAGTGCTGGAAGTGACAGTCTCTGCCTTATGCTAAATCAATTTAGAGTCTTGAGGGAAATGGTCAGCCTCAACAGCTGGTACACAGTGAGGCAGAAGGCAGTTTATCCGGGAAAATGACAATCCATGCACAAAAGCAACCCCAGTTCATGCTACTCGTGATCTCAAAATACTGCCCTGGCACGCAGAAAGCTCTTTCCTCCCTTGAGAAGTTAGGGGGTGGTGAAATAAAAGAACCCTGTCCCCACACATGCAACAGAGAAGGAGCTGGAAATTTTCTCAAAATCATTTATCTGAGAAAGAGAAGTAAATTTCTGAAGAGCCAGCAATGGAAGAAAACAGTCCTATGATTTATTAGCCTCGAGACTCTGAAAAGAATTCTTTGGCCTTTTTCCATTAAGATTTTGCAACCTATCTTATAGCCAGTGGGAAATTGTTTAGTTCCCAAACCATGCCCTCAGTCATAAAATCTGTGAAGATGATTCATTATTATTTATGTGGTGCCACGGGCATGCATGGCATTTTGCAGACAAATAGAAGATCCAGCCTCTGCCTTTAGAAGCTTAGGTGAATCTGACTGTCCATGTGTATGGGAGCAGCACTCAGTGGGTCCTGGAGCAAACATTCCTCATCACTCAGTGAGTTAAGCAGTGATACTCACCTGGAATGCTGGGAAGATTTAGACAGGAGGATCCTTAGAAGACATGCAATTACTGTCTAAAAATTTGTGACATTATTTCATTGAAACTGTAAGACTTTTCAAGTCATATGTTATTTTGTAATGGCTTTATAATGAAAATGTACTTAGTCTCGTATTGTGAATTTCTGATAATATGTATGATAGCATGAAGCAGTGTCACTATGAAATCAGACCATAAATTCTGCACTGCCTACCAATTTCCTCTCTTTTGGCACAGCAGAGGGTAAAAGCTCACAAGTTCCATCACACACCTCCAAACATACAACATAAATTACTGAAAGAAAATAATTAAAGAATTTCCATGATTATTGTTAAAAAAGGCAAAAGTGTCCCAGGTCTCCAACTTCCTGAAGTACATGAAAAAATCCTTGTTCTGGCCTATGTAAACTGAGCAGTTATAGCTCTTAGAAACAGTCTGGGACCATTCACCTAGAAGGCAAAACTTCATCATGGCAGAGGTTGTGAAAACAGCAATTACTGTCAGTAAGTGTAGGCAGGAACTGTTTGCTGGACTGAGACATTCACATTCAGATTTGCACACGGGATCAGCATACCCCTTCATCTACCACCTTTGCACTGGCAATAAGGGTACACATGACTAATTGGCTGAACAACCAGGGTATCATATCTCCACACCATACATTTGTTATGAGAGTCAGATATAATGTGATTCCAGGAATTTTCATGTTGACACTGCTAAGCCTCTCACACCCTCTCCAATTTCCCTATTACTTTACACAATCCTGTCTGTGCCTGCCTTTTTGGACAGCTGAGCAGCAAATGTACTCAAAATAAACAAATTATACCACCTCCACGTGAAGAAACGTCATTATTGCACACACAAATAAGGTACATATGAACAGAATGGACAATTAAACAAGACTGGTGCATGTCATACACAGGTAGATTGTCCTGTAACACCACCCCAGAACACCGGTACCTACGGCACTCCTGCGAAGAAAACACCAGCAACACCCTTCTCTGAAGGCAAGGGAGCTTGTCTTATAACTCAGAGACTGTAAATAAGGGAATATTGACTTCTTTTTTTGTTCACAATGGTGAGGGTCACAATTCCTCTTAAAATGGGAGCAATCGTGTACTTGACTCTTGGTATTTAACACACAAATGAAAACCTGTGTGGGGGAGGGAGGAGAGGAGAGAAGCATCTCCCACTGGTGTTGAAAACTCTCCCCCCATTCAGGTCTTTTGATTCTCCAGAGGTGACTATCTAGCTGAAATACACTATAAACCGACAAAAAAAACCCCTCTCTTTAATTTGGATATTAAAGTAAGAAGCCCCCAGGCTCTTAATGCTTTCTCACATGTCAGGGCTGTCCCCTGCCAGGTGCATGACAGTCCTGTGCTCTAGCCCTACTTATGTTCAGCATTTCTTTCATGTCAGTGGCTGTGCAACAGGTAGTGGAAACCTCTGCAATCAACATCAACAGAAGTGAAAGAATTAGCTGTAAAATGACTTACGGAGTAGCCTCTTCCTGAAAGCGATTGAGCAGAACTCTGTGGGAGGAAACAATATGCCACAGTAAGTAATGCAAGAGACTCTGTGTCATGTCAGATAAGAATCATTTCGAGATTCCCTCCCCCAGCCCAGTATTCCTTAGGGGGAAACCTCACAGCCAGAGAGCCTCAAACGAGCTCCTGATACTCTGCGTGCTGCCACAGGAGGAGCAGCCAAAGAGCACTTCCAGGTGAGGGCTCCGGGGCTGCTTCAGCCAAGAGTTTCATGAGCCAGAGCAGGCTCTGACAGCTCCTCCCGACCGAGGTAACAGCTCCCAGCGTGGGATATGTCTTCCCAGCAGCAGGGAACACGTTTGGAGCCATCCCTCTGCAGTGTGGTGGCAGCTTCCTGGGAGCAGCACACACGTGTAAGGACACTCTCCTGAATCAGGGCTGCACATTTTGCCTCATCAGCTCCATCTTTCAATCATGCAACCATATATCCCACTTTCCATTCCCCTCTATGAATCTGTGAGCCTCCAGCCTTCACTGCTGCTGCATTACCATATGACAACTCTATCTGAAACAACAATGGCAGCAAAGCACTAATTCATCATCTCTCAGAGCTTTAATAAGCATTCTGTCCCTTTTGAATAAGTTAAATTACATTGTTTACTCCTGCTCTTCATTTCAGCTCCTCCTGCTCCTCTCTCTACCACATCCTTACCTCTTTCACATGCTGCCAAATCATTTGGTTCTTTTCCTTCTCATTACACCAGCTCCAGTCACTTGGATCCCTTTCCCCTCTCTACAATCCAACAGTGTTGAGCTGCTGTTATTTGCTGGCAGTAGCTTTCTTGAAGCAGCTGAATGAATTCCACCTCTAGCTCCAGCTGCTGCTACATGCCTTCTTTTTGGAAATGAAAAAGAAGCTGGGAACAGTGGTGGCCTACGACACCACATGACCCAGCAAGGACTCTGCAGGCCAATTCCCAAGTGTGATTTATAATCACGATGCCCTCACTATGTGATTTTAGTAAACAAGATCCAGGGAGTCTTAGCAGCCCTGTTTCCAAGACTGATGTTCTAGTGGGTACCAGAGCCTGACCCAACCACTGAATTGTTGCAGGCCGATCTTGAGGATTGTTTTGTTGCACCAGTGCCAGAAGTTATCGTGTTACTAAATCAGCACAATACCCCAACGAGATTGATGCAAACCCATTGCAAATACTTGTCATTTTCCACCAGTCCCTTTGTACTACCAGTTTGCAAACCTTTTGATCAGAGGACACCGAGACACACAGAGAAACCTTTCCAGGCTCCTGCTCTCAGTGGAAGACTCAAGTGCCCCATCTCTCTGCCCGTGCAGCTCAGTGCCACCGCCTGGCACCTGCCCCAGACAGGCAATTTGCCAGCCAAGAGCCCATGGAGGAACGTTTCCAAAGCCGAGAACAGGCAACAGCAAAGCCCTACAACTGAGTGAGTGTGCTGCTGGAGCAAGGAGGGTTCCCTGTTAGCCCATCACCAGCTGGCACAGGAACCAGGGTGCCAGACAGAAGGAAAGATGTGACACAGCCCTCACACACAGCTCTGCAGCCCAGATGTGACTGGGTGCCAGTCCCCACCCCTGGCACGCTATGCCTGCCCCTCTGTCCTGCTGTAGCTCCAAAGACCTCTGTGCTGCAGGGAAAGGACACCTTCCACAGGGGAGCCTGAGGCAGCAATAACACACTAATAACAGCATTTAACTTCCCACCTTCTGCCTATTGCACGTGGGTTTGGCACCTGCCTTCAAATGCTACAAAAAAAGTAGGGAGTTATTTACAAACCTCTTAAATGTAAACTGCCCAGAAATAAAGCTATAGGCTGGTGAAATGAAGGGCAGTAGCATTTACATCTGTTTTTGAGAAACCATGGGAAACCTATCCCCCCCTCTAAGCACTTTTTACCCCAAAGTACTCATGGAATTCAGCCTTGTACAGAAAAAGGGTTAATTACAATATCCTGCTATCTATGTAACTATGTCCAACAGCTGAACACAATTATCTGTTCCGACACTTTGGAGAGCTTGATCAGGCAGTTCACCTAAAGTAAACACAGGAATGAGGAGGGGGCAAATTACCTGCTTGGAGAGACAGGAGGAGAAAAGCAGAAAGGGTGGAAGTTCTCACTCCACCCCCTCCGTCAACTCAGATTTAACCAAGAATGACAAGGTCTAACTAATTGGAAATAATAACCAAAAACAGAAACAAGAGGTTTCATTAGAAGCTTCTCTCCAGGGAAACAGCCTCTCGGAGCATTTTCAGTCTAACAGTTATTTTCAATCTTTGAGTCTTGTGCACACATAAAATATTTTCCCGGGATGGAGAAAATATGGACAAGGAACTCAAAGGCACTAACAACAGACCTGCTTTTCTTAAGATAACTTTAAGGCATCCCAAGCTGTCCAAGAACCCCAGGAATCTGCAGACCACTGATTTAAAACCACCAAGTAGAAAACAATAAAAACAGTTGCTGAATAAAGTGTTACATCAGAAATAATTAAAACTGAATGGCAATTTACTCCGGCATTTTTCACATCCACGAACTTCTTCCTCCCTTGAAAGTTATAACATTAAATTCCCTGAAAATCATGGGGGGAAAGGGTGGGGTTTTTCCCCCTCCCTCAGAATTTTTATTGCCTGTATAAAGTCAGTAACTGGTGAGTTCTCTGGATTCAACTTGTGAAATCCTCTCCAGCTACCAGGTTTATGCACAGCCATGCCCCACACTCTCCAGAGCTGTGTGTATGCTTTTTTCTGTGCATCTAACAAACCACTGCTGCCTTCTTGGTTAGCTGGGAACACTGGGGCTTCTTTAGGAGGATCCACACCAACTGCCACATGTAGAAGCTTTGAAAACCCCCAGCTAATATCAGCTATGAGTGCCAGAGCAGAACAGTTTGCGTGCAACTGTGATGGATGTTCCTAAAGAAAAAAATCTTTGGGGGTTAATATAAACATAGCTCAATCCGTATGTCTCTATATCAAGATCAGATAATGAGAAAAGTAATCAATCGTGGCTGCAAATATAAGGAATCTTAGTGGAAGTTTAAGTTGGCATCTACCCAAAGCTGAAGAAGCCTCCTTTGACTGCGAATGAATGCTTGTCTGGCAAGAGCAGTCACTGGGGCAAGTCTTCGGCTGGAATGACTTCCCCAGGCTCTTACCTACAGGGCAGGAGCACTTACATGGAGGGCTGTCAGAAAATCCTTGTTCTCAAAATAGTTTATTTGCCATTTGGGTCCATTTTCTCCCTGCTGGGAGGTCCTCAGGCAGCAGGGTACAATGCTCACCATGGTACCCAGCCAGCCACGCTCCTGGCGGTGCTGCAGCCACCAGCACAGCACCTGCCTGGTGCCTTTGGTTCACCCAACACCAAACCCTGCCCTTGCTTCTGCAACCCAGGCACCCCAGACAGCTCCATTCCAGCCCCCAGGCAGTGCCTGGAGAATCCACTGCTGGCAGGAAAGGTGCCCTCAGACACACAGTTCACCACTGGGACCCCACCTGGCCAGCTCTCCGCAGCCGGATGCAGAACAGCTGCCACATCGTGCCCTTCCAAAAGCCTTTTCACCTGCAAACCCCAGCACGGAGAAGTGGGAGATGGGGAGTGTGAGGTGCCCACACGACCCCAGCGCTGCCCACCCCGAGCAGGCAGGGGCTGGTGGGCACAGAATGCCAGCCCTGTGTCAGAGCAGCCCCGAGCACTCCCCGGGGAGGGCAGGGCAGGGCCCTCCCTGCCTGCCTTGAGCGCCGCCTTTGTGCCTCTTCCAGGGCTCTGTGGAATACCCGGCCTTCCTAAGGGAGACTGTTACTCGTTAGGGGCAAAACGAGTGTGGTCTGTGCATTTAATGGCGCATAAGTGGAGCTGCACTGCTAGATGGCATTTGTGCTTAAAGATAAACGGCTTATAATGTTTTGCAGATGATGTGCTCTTTTACAACTGAAAATTTTTGGTTCCTTTTAAGCCCAAGGTTAAAACCAAAACCAGACAGCACAGACATTTCAGTTATGTCACAGAGTGAAATATTTCTACCCTGGGACAGCTCTTGTGTTAATTACTCTGGATATAAAAAAATACACCTTTCTGGCAGCAAAGACAAAATCTTACTGCTGAAAGAGCACCCCACCAATGTCCTTGAGTCTGAGTTACACTGCAGTCTACAACTATATTTAAAAGATTTCTTCCTTTACTTCTGATAAAAATTGTGATTGCAATTTAGAAAAATAAAAATCATGACAAAATCTCACCAATAACCTGCAGCAGGTTTTCCAAGACTGTCTATTAAATTGACAGGAAAAGTTATTTCCCTTGTATAAATAAAAGCATGGCTGAGTGCTGAATCCTGCCTTGCCAAATCACAGGCCCAAACTTATCGTCCAGCCCAGTGCCACAAGCCTGATTTGCTTGGTCAGCACTCAGCTGACTTAAGCAACAGTATGTACAGAGATGGGATTTTGGATTCTGTTTTATAGCACTTGTTCAGGATGAAACCCAGCTCAGCTGTACCCACCTTCCACTCTTCCCTGGTGACCCCAACTCTGCAGTCAGGGAGGACTCAGGCACGTGGAAGTGTGTGTGTTTACCCTCCACTCACTCATTTATGGAAAGTTCAACAACAGAACATGGGTTCAGCTTTGAACACTAGAGAGGTCTCGTGTTTCCTTTCCAAGTAAGTCCCTTATAAAACTCAAATGTCTCGGAATGGGAGGAGGGCAAAAAGGGCTAAGGGCAGAAGATATCCCAGACCTTAACACAGAGTCTCTTAATGCAATTAATTTCCATAGCCACACTCCTACCTGCTGATACAATGAGTTCAACTGACTTGGCAAAGGTCACGCAGTGCATCTGATGTTCACTGAGATTAGAAACCCGGGCCTGACAAGATAACCACAACACATGATGAATGATTCGGATGTCGTGCAAAAGCTGAATGTGTTCCTTCTTTAATTCACTTACTTTATTATGTTGGCCAAACAAAGAGGGTTATGCTTAGAAATACTGCAAAACCAGTTCAGTAAGATATCCAATTACACAAGGTCTGAACATCTGTAACTGGCTTGATAAGCTACAGAACAGCTTCCAGCCAAGACACTTGGACACCTACAGCTGATGGTCACAGACAGCAGAAGGAACACGGAACTGTGTACGTTCAGTCAGGATCAACACAAAAAGACCTCACCCTTCTGAAACGCACAAAACCTACACGAGTGCTGCCCCCATTCAAACCATCACCCTCTGCCAACTCACCAAAGCCTTCTCCACACTTTCTTCCTTCCTAGCAATGTTTCACTACCTGAAGCTTCATGCAAGTCATTACAACCTGGCTTGTAATTTCTGCAGCAGCAGTTTTCATGCAAGCATTTGGTATTTTGAGGGACACTCAAGATAAAGGCAGACAAAACACTGAAGGGACCTGAATTTCTGCCTCCGGAAGAACGTGACTTGCAAGGTTTCACAATCCTTCCATATACATTCAAAGCAGTTTCCCAAGACTCATGGTTTGAGGAGGGGGTCTTAGAACTATCCTGTTGCTCCCTCTATTTTGCTAAGCTCTGTGATGCCCTTATTCCACTCTCCCAACTGTGGATCAGATCCCAGTGTTACACAGAGGAACAATGCCCAGCACGTGCCACGAAGAGTTTGCAGCCCACACGTTGCTACCCCAGGCCTTCCAAAAAAACTCCTTCAACCCACTCAGTAACATCCCTGACCATGGCACGGAGATCACCCTGTCCTGAGATATGCCAAGCTCTGCTGTGTGCTGCCACCCTGCCTGGAGCCAAGACCAGGCACCCCACACGCACCAGAGTTTACAGGGTGGATGACCACAGAGACTGTGGTCAGCTCTCACTGCAGAGGCTCATTTGGTTGTGCTTCTTGAAGGTACTTCAGCCTGAGGCACATGTAAGGGACCTGCAGCTTCGTACCCTGCTGCTGCTCTAATCCCTGTGCCCCAGGAGGGGAAGAGCGGCACGGAAAGCAGGGGGGAAGGGGGGAGACACTGCCTGTGATGGCACACAGAGAAGAGCAGATCACAGTGAACTGCTTGAATCAGAAATCACAGAAGTTATTTTGTATTCATCTGCCAGAGAGAGAATTTTATATCTAGTCTATACAATATGCTAAACACTTATCAAAGAACACTTAGAGAGAGGAAGATCTCTGCATTTCCTAAAAGACTGCTTTTCGTTTATTATGTTTAAAGAAAAACAAACAAACATATGAGGATAGGATGATGGAAAATTAGAGAAGATAGCCTGGGGGATGAGAGGTAAAGGCTCTGAACAACTTAGTAGCAGCGCTCGCTGGTTTTATGCACAGCTGAAGCCAATCCCTTGAAAAGGAGAGTTTTGACTCTTAAGTGGCCAGCACCTCTTGCAACATATTTCCTAATCAGCGAGTATTTATGGTTGATATTTTATATTTCCAATTTCCCCCTAAGGGCTCGTGAGAAAGCAGCACACCTGCCAACCTTTTCAGCTGGGCCAATAATTGCCAATTTGCTCTTTGCCTTAGTATATCACTCAATTTAGCCCTGGCTGTGCCCTGCATACATCCTCATTCATCTCTGTGCCCCCATGACAATTAGAGTGTTAGCTTCAGCTAACTAGGGCAACTATTCTACTAGGGTTGGAAGACAATTATTAGTCTATTTTCCCATCTTGTGGCAACAAAATTGAGAATCCATGACAATTACATTCAGCAATTCTGCACTCTGCCGCCTGTTCCCCCTCCTTGCCCCCACCTCCCGAATATTTCAAATTATCACAGCTCTACTACCACATTCAAATTTTCCATGTTCACAGGGAGTGAGGCTTCTATTTAAATGATAATGAGGGACGATCCATTCAATTTAGTGAGGGAGAAAATCCATTAAAAAGCAGGCAGTTCTTAAGCTGATGGGTCAAGAAAAAGATAAAAACCTTTTTTTCAAGCCATTATACAAGGCTCTGGGTGGATTTTTGGACTGTTCAGGACATCAGAAAAGATTAGGACAATTATGGAACATGGGGAAAACCCAAAACAAAATGCCCGAGCCTTCCACTTTTACTTGGGTCAACACAACAAAATAGCAATATGGCTTATCCAGCTCTTAATTCTCTGGCAACTTCCAATTACCTCCCTGTGAAAGACAGCAGAGGAAAATCCTATTTTGGAAAAGGGCTGTTGACTCTGTGTTGGTTGCAGAAGACCTGAGAGTACATGTGTAATAGGCATGTCAGCTTTATAGAAGTTTTTAAGGGAATTTTATATCTACATTGGGAACATGAACAAGTGGCAGATTCCCATCCCCTCTCCACACCATAAAACCCAGGCTAAAACTCCACTGTTTTCCTGCTCTGAAGTTTCATCATCCCAAAGAAGAGCCCAGCCTCAACAAATCAAACCTCTGCAGCCAGAGATGATTTCACTGGATCATACTAAGAACTTTTTTTCCCCGATGACCCATAATAAATGGCACTCAGCGTAATGTCTGGAAAGACTTACTCCACAAGCCAGACAATTACTGTCTTAGTATGAAATTGTATCATTCTCTCCCCACAGAAGTTTCCCTTGTGGCAAAGGAGCAGCAGAACGCTCCGGGGTTTGTGGTGGACGGACGGGGGGCTGTTTGTGTGTGCTCAGCATAATCAATGCTTTGCTTCAGCTTTCCTTGGAGTGCAATTATCTCACGACAGACCAGGCCACCTCTTGACTTCATGGTCCATTAGAGACTAATGACATGCATTAATGTAAATAAAGAACAAGTCGCTGGCATCCCACTGAACAAGTCACCTGAGGAACAAACGGCACAGAGGAGCCGAGCTGTTCGGGATGGAGCCTTTGGAGCGGGAACGACGATGGAGCCACGGGGGGAGGACTCCCACACTCCTAAGGTGGCAACGCTCGAGGCTACAGCTGACACTTGCATACACACATTTCCCACCACACCTGCTGTGTGCTACCACACAGCAGCCAAACCTGTCACCTCCTGCCTCATTTACTCCATTGTTCACCCAAGCTAATGGGGAAAGAGATGGGAGGGAAAGGCAGCATAGAAAAAAAACCCAGTCCTGAAGGCCAAATGCACCACGGAACAGCAGGAGAGTGAGAAGCAGCCCAGGTGCCTCCTGCTGCAGAGCATCCATCTGCAAGGACACTGCCGTGTGCTGGAGCCCCTTTTGTAACCCCCAACCACTGTCCCTCTCTCCCCTTTTTATCTTTACTGCCCTGTGGCTTTCTGATCCTCGGTGCCACATGTAAGGAGTTGTGCCAGTCCAGTGGCACACCAGCTATTTAAACAGCGTGCTGAGACTTACAGCTCCAGAGCCAACAGGGACCAGGCATGGCTGGACAGAAATTGGCACTCAGTAGAATGTCATCATCTTCTCTGCCTTTCCCTGCTCCCTCTCTACAACACAACGAGTCTGCTGCCTTTATCCCTTTGCACAGAAATGGGGAAAACCATCTGACTGCACCCGTGGGACTTTCTAAGACTTTCAGACAGTCGCTAAATAGGCTACAGAACATGTACCAGTACGCAAGGCAGCTTTATACGTAATTAAAGCTAAATTGCACTCATCAAACAATGAGCGAAGAGCATTCTGTGATTCATGAACCTTACTTTTCAAACTGTTTAATTACTAATTTGAAAAATTCTCATTTGCAGTGGGTCACCAGGTCACGAGAGCAGCTTCAGCGAAGCTCTGAAGTGTGCCCCGGCCTCCAGGCACTGCCCAACTGTCCCCGCTGACTAAAAAAGAACAGAGCGCCTATTTCCCCCCGAATTGCACTGGCTGCTGAACAGGCTTTGAAGATTTTGCAGGAATTAGGCCCTCGGAGTAAATTCCCACAGGCTCAGCCCCCAACTTTGGGGGCAAAGGGAAAGGAGGAGGGAAAAACTGGTCCAGGGGAGGGGCAGGAGGCAGTCACACCGCCCTGTGCAGATATAAAATCACGATCATTACGGACTACCAGCACAGCGGGGCCGCCCCGCAGGCGGGGCGCTCGTCCCCGGCCCCCCCGGCTGCCGTGCCCCACCGTGGGTTCGCAGTCCTGGAAGCAGATCACAGGACACGTTCTTTTTCTCCTCCTCCCACTGCGTCGGCTGTTTACAGCGCCCCATTCACACTCCAAACATGTAGAGAGAATTTTCCCCCGTCACATTTCCCTGTCAGAGCTGTCAAGCTGAATCCCGCTTTAATCTGCCAAAAGCACTTTTCTGCTGACATTTTTAATAAATACTTTCAGCTTTTAAACACATTTGTGGGAGCCATTTTTTCCCCTTTTTCTCCCTTTTCCTCCTGTAGAATGGGCTCTGAAAGCCTTAATAGCAAATACATTACACTTATCAAAGGCTTTCCCCCCCTCTTCCTTTTGCATCCTGAAGCGGAGGTAGTGTTTTCAATTTTAAAGCTAAATTAACTGTCCAATTGAATTTAGCTGGTGTGAGCCGTTTTCTGTGACAGGTTTTAGTTATGAAGCATATTTTACATTAATAGAACTCAACATGAAAACCACTCGCTCTGGGATTTCTGTGGCTTGCCATTGAAATGGCAAATTTAATATTTCAGACATGCTCGTGCCAGCGTTTGATTATTGTTCTTCATTTAAATCTCTCCTAACGGGAAAGGTCCTAATTAGTAAAAAATCATGTTTTAATGAAGGCGAAATGCTAATTGCTAACACAAAAAGCCTTCATATAAAATTATCCCAGCACTGCCATTGATTTCTTGGTGACTCAAAAGCCCATTTGTGTGTTTACACACTAAGGCACCGTTTGCTTTTGTTTTATCATAACATTTCACTCAACGTACCATCGAGTTTCCTGAGAGAAAGACAGCTTTCCCCCAAAAACCTCTCATATCTCAGAGGCAGGAAGCATAAAATTAGATGAACTGACTTTGCACCCAAACTATGTGATTACGTGCAGCAGCTAAACCCAAAGATACTGTAAAAAGCTTTTTAACACAACTTCTTTAGGAAAACAAAACAAAACATCAAGCCACTTCTCCCCGAGGAATAACAACTCCATTTTGTTTTCCCATCTCTGATCTTTCGCTTATCATATTATTTGCACCATGATTATAGTGTTTGCAAGGCAGCTCAACCACTTACGCCGTAACACTCAATCATGACATAAAAAAAAGTTATTACACAGTGACCTCTGGATGCCAACATTTGTTCAGCAAGATTTATGAAAAGCCGTGTCAGCAGCGGGAATTGCTGCAATGAAGCGATGCTTTCTCCTGAATGGTACTTACATCACTGAGACGGTCCCTTGAGCTGCTCCGCTGAGAGCTTGTGGCCTCCCTGATGCTGTCTTCCTCGCTATTTCTGCCACTTCTGCTTGTAGGGACCTTCATCTAGAGGGAGAAGAAGGAGGGGGAAAAAGGAGATTTTCAAGCACTGCTCTGCCACCTGTTCCCGAGGTTGCCGACAGCAGTTTAGTCAAAGTTTCACTCCTACGCCCACAGCACAGTGGAGAGGACGCTTGTGAACGCACAGGGCTTCTCTGCAGTTGTGCTTGGTATGTGTCCATATCCCTTTCCACTAACAGGTGAGGGAAGCGGTGCTTTTGGCGCTGCTGGAGGCAGGCAAGGCTGTGCCAAAGTCCCCGGGCTGAGGCGGGAGGGGAGCGGACAGACAGACACTGTCACCTGCTCCCAGCACACCTGGGCTGTGACACTGGTGTTTCACTGGTGCCTCTTGCTGCTGCTGGGCCACTGCTGACCCAACAGCCGGGTCACTGCTCCCCAACCCACAGATGTGCCTTGGGGCCACCCCAGTGCCCGCACCGAGAGGTTGGGACTGGCACAGCGGCCGGTGAGAGACACCGGCCTGAAACAACTTGCTTGGGATACCACACAGAATTCGAACTAATGCAGGATTAACTCTTACAGCCAAGGCTTGTTCTCTAACTGCTACATCATCCTACTTCCTTCACCTGAAGCTGAGCTTGTTTTTGGCCATAAGTGAGAGAGCCAATGTTTGAAATCACAGCAACCTCCTGCTTACATCTGCCAAGAGTGTTACAGGGGGAGGAGAGGGGTAGGATAGATGTCATTCACAGCTTCATTCCTGGGCTCATTTACTAACAAATTATTCTGCTAATTCCCTTGTGAAATATTGGGTGGAAAGAAGTGTTTAATTTATTAATAGGTTCTATTCATATCAGTTTGGTTCCATTTAAATTACACTATTTAAAATGTCGGCTTGTACAAATTGGTGTGTTTAATGGTAATAAAATCCCTTTGTTTCTTTCTGTCCCCTTTCCTGGCGGTGTCAGTGGCCAGCAGGGCTTGCTCATGGTGCTGATACAACCCCCCCAGCCCTGCCCCTGGGGCACAAGGCACCAGGCTGGCTGGGCACACTGCGGGCACTGCAACCTGAGCCCTGGGAGCACACTGATCACTGCACTGCCACGGGTGTTCCACAGCACTGCCAGCCAAGTGCCCCACAGCCTACTCATTTGCCCAGCTGCAAACTTTGATCAAGATCAGTGTTTCGTCTTTGCTCCTACATCAAACCCTTCAAACAGCACAGCAATGAGAGGTAAACCCCACTGCCATCTGCTAAAAGCATTTCCAACCAGCACTGGGCTTGCATTCGCAACTCCCAGCACCACATACCAAGGCAGGAAATAACCCACTTGAAATGCATCAGGTTCAGTCTGTATTGTCTGTTTCCTTCATAAATAGGTCAACAACATCCAACACAGAAATCTAACGATACTACATCAATACTGCCCATTATCCATCAAATTTTAGTTCCACATATAATTAAGTAAATTTGGTAAGTTTTTTTTTTTCCCCCTAAATATATAAAATGATTGTCGTTCACTCACTTTATTCCTTTTTAGGTCTTTATTAACCAATTATTACTTCAGCTATCCCATTACCTAGGCTAGGATTGATGCCAAGCCAACAAGACAAATGGTAATACCCCCTTGATTACAGCCTTTCAAAAACACTGGCACACCAGCTTTCTTCTGTCATCTGGGTCTTCCTACACTTACTCAAAACCCAACTCCACTGCTTCCCAGTCACCAGCCAGCTCTTCTGAAACTCTTGGCTGTAAAGGATCTGACCTGCCAGTCTCAATGCTTCCAGACAGCAGGTGCTTAGTTTCTGCCTCAAAGAGGAACCACTTAACCATTACAGAACAGAATTACCATTTCCCTAATGCAGTACAGAAATACCTATTGAATTCTGCGGCTTTCTGATTTCTGATCCATAACCTTAACCCTCCCACCTAGGAACACATCAAAGCCTGTCAAGATTACTACACTTCTGACCTAAACAACTCCTGGACAGCTGCAAATTAAAGGAAAAATAAATTACACCATTCCAAATCCTTCCGCCTTCCCGAGCGCAAATGGTCAACAGAATTAATTCAAAAGGACTAAACTGCCAGCTGCTTTAAGTTAGCACAGACTCACCCAACCTGTTACCAGACTCGGACCTTTTGCTGTTTTTCTTGAGTAACAGTCAGCTCCAAACACCACCCGTTTCTTTTCTCCAAATTTCATTAAAGGAAAACTACACCTACACCCACGGTAACAAATTGAGACAATTTGACCTGACAAGGTCTTGCACGGGCAAGCAAATTAGAAGCATCACTGCTGCCATTAACCTTTCCAAGTAAATATCAATTATTAAACTTGCTGCACTACCTCTGTCCCCAGTTTGCTGCTGTGAATTAAGAGGGTCATCAGCCTTTTTGACAGATCTTGTTCATTTACACCTGCTGCCTGCCAGCAGGGGAGCCCGCACACCCGCAGCCCCAGCGCTCAGCCAAGCTGCCTTAATTCATCAGTAATTACCCTAATGAGCCGCACGCAGGACCCAACTAGGAGGACAAGTTGTTCTGCTAAATGGATGCATTGGTTTCACGAGGCACTCTCAGCAGACCTGGGTATTAGTGAACTGGTCAAAAGCTTCTTTCCCCAACTTGCCACTGACTCTGCTGCTTGATTTCTAGTGATTTTCTCTGGCTGTTCTTGCTTGAGTTCCAGAAATTCCTCCTGACCACGTTCCCTGATCGAGTTTTACTATAAAAACTAGTATTCCTCTCCCTTGGAAAAGGTCATTACTGTTTCAGACACTGCACTGGCTCTGTGGGCCAGGGACGAGGTGGGTTCCCAGCCCTGGGATGTCACAGCTGTCTCAGCACAACCTAAGGCAGCAAGACATTAATGTCCATATATATACACTGAAACATTGAATAGGTGCTGAAGTTTTACTCAAGCAGAGCCTGTTTCATCACTGAAGTTAAGGGAATTCTCCAAAAGCATTAATTAAACCCAAGGCTGCTTAAAACCAGACCAATGCAGTCTCCTAGAAGATAAATAACATCCCTGACCCACCACACACTGCAGAAGAAAGCTGGCAGCAGGCAATGCTGGCTCTGCAATAGCTACAATCCAGCTTTTACCAGGAATGACAGATCTTTGTTTGAGGAAGTGGAAGAGACTGTTTCCAGCTCGGTGGGAGCGGGTCAGCACTGCTGACAGGGCTGGCTCGCTGGGGAAGGACTGGGGGCAAGGTACAGAGGGTTTGTAAGGCCGTGACCAATTTGAATGCTGCAGGTGCTCATGGACAGTCCCAAGCCACGTTCAGAGCCAAGAATTATGAACCTCGCGCTGTTGGACATCATGTAGCATGATTAAATATCATAACTCATCCTGGTAATAACTCCAGCTCTCATTAAAGTCCAGCTCTGCTATCCTGGAATGCTGCTGCCTTTCCATCTCTCCCATCCAACTTCCCCCGCCCTATGTTTTTTCCTGTGGAGCAGGGGTGGAGGAATATATGAATGGGCAGAATGGGTCTTTGCTTCCCCCCTAAAAGGGCTTTTTCATTACCACTACGCTGGCTCTCAGCCCCTGCTTTTTAATCATAGCAGATCAGCCTGCTCTCCATTCACTTAAGCTTTCCCGATGTCAGAGGAAAGCACGTTTTGATTTGCCGCACCTATTTCGCATCACGGGCACGCTGCCCCTGCTCATTATTAATAAATACACTTCGATTTATCACAAGCTCCATTTGAGTGCCACGGGGAGCCCGGGGCAAAAGGAGACAAATTCTTTTCTTAAGTTGTTCTGAAAGGTGCTGGGCTCCCCGACCCTCACCCCCATTAACCCAGCGCAGCTCGCGCGCTCCTACTGGGAGCTCCACGCCTTGCGCAGCGGCAAACTCGGACTGATCTTGTGCCATCTCAATATATTTGTTCATTATCTTGCGCACACACAGAAGCATTTGGAAATGTACTCGGGGCACAGGCCAAATTGAATCATCTGCCTTCATTTTCCACACGATCTGAAGCTACAGCTGCTACAACAGGCTGTGGGATTTTTATTTTCCTTCCTTAACAGGTTTTTCTTTTTTTCCCCCCCTCCTCGCTCTTAAAGTCACAGCAGTCTCATTTTAAACCCCTTGCTGTTGGCTTGGGTTTGTGTCTGTTTTGGGTCTTGCATACGCAGAGGGTGGGAAAAGAAATTCCCAGCAACCTCCCTCTGTGCTGTTCTGAAGACAGAAAGCAGCAGCCTCAGGGAGAGACATAATTAAAATATTCACCTCTGAGATGCCTGTTCTGGTAGCTCAGATGGGTCTATTAATCCACAAATCCTCTCACCTCTGCCAGTGGACAGGCACTGGCAGGAATGGCACCCACCTGCTCTGTGCTACACTTTGGAGCCAGGAATGGTTCCGTGAAAGGAAAACAGCCCTTCCAGATCAGATGGGGCAAAGAGCTCCACTGAGCAGCACCGAGCCAAGCTGTCCCCTCTCAAGAACACGTTAACTTCTGAGAAAGAAGTGTAATTCCTTTTTAGAGCTCTGGAAGATCCATTTTCATTTGTCTTGAGAGAAAGGACAGACCAAACACAACCTTTGGATTCAGGATTTTTTACTGACTTCACGGCAAATCTATTTTGGCAGAAGCCACTTGGAGATAAGTAGGTACAGCTGAGAGGCATCCAAGTCTCAGAGTTTAGGTCCAAGCTTTCAGATCACCAGCAACAGGGATGAATCAACCTTATCATGCTCATCTATCTAAACTGATGCTGCTGAACACCACTTTACATCTCATCAGCGTGTCATGACTTTATCATCTGCTCTGCCAAAGGACCCTTTCCCAACTGTTTCCACAGGGTCAACCTAAGAAAGAAAAATTTTCTGTGGGTAACATTTCCTTCTAACAAAGACCATGATTTCACAGGGCTACAAGAACTGTTAAGGGCAACTGTTCCAAAAACTTATCAAAACTAATTGCGTAGCCGGTCTCCTTCCCAGCAAACACGAAAATTATGATTAAACAGTATTTTGTGAAGACTTTTTTTGCTAACATATGCTTGCATTTTATTATCAACTCCCAGATAAGCTCATGTTTCTCTGATAGACTATCAGTAGTAGCAACTTTCTGCAGCACAAGACAATAAACTGCCCTAATAAATACAAATGGACAATTTAATTAAAATATATTGGAGACTTGGAAAAAGTACTATTTGTGGATGAAACAGTCTGTTAAAAGATTGCATTCAAGACTAGTTCAGTGCACTTGAAGCAGGCAACAATAAGTGGCAGTGAAACACACTGCACAGAGCTCTACCCCCATGATTAAAGACCCTGCCGAAATTATAAACGTCTGTTTTCCAGAAGGAGGAAAAAAAAAGTCACCCAGTTGCCTCTGGTTTTAATGCTTGAAACAAAACAAACCATTTGGCTTTAAAAATGTACTTCTTTAAACCTGAAAAGACCCATGTATCAAAACAAGGTGGAATCAGCTAAACACATTACTTCTGATTTGTTTCCCTGAAAATCCAGCCTTAATGCATTCTAACAAAATTTATCTATCCCAAGCATACCTCATAATGAGATCAACTGGGAAAAATATCAGGCTTGTTTGTATATTTTATACTTGCTCTAACTTGGCAGTTTGGAGATTATGTATTCCCCAGGTCCCTCCTTAAATCGTTTCACACGCTGCAATTTGATTTTCTTTGCTTGCCCTTTTCCACAATTTTTTTTGATACATTTTATTGAGCCCTGGCTCAGAGGGAAACGTTTCCTTTGAATTAAGGGTGCAATCATTTTTTTCCCCTCTAAATAAGGACATATGGCGTAGAAAGCAATGTTATGGTCCAAGTATTTTATGATTGAAGTAGGACTCATTTTAAAAAATGACAGTAGCATCAGGTTGGATTAGAGTAGTTTTTCTAATTGGGTGGTGCTGTTGTGGAGGCTGTGATGGGCTATCTTGGCCATAACTCATTTTAAATATGACATGTCTGTTTTTACTTGCTGTGATGAAGAAGAAAACAGCAGCAGTGTTACGATACTGAGGGAAAACTGCCTTTTTTAGCATTCACTCAGAAAGTTCCATGACGTTTCCAGGGTTGGTGTTTATACATTTACCTGCTATGCAGTCTTCTGATTTCTAACCCTGGCTTACCAGTTTCCTCTGCCAAAGATATTTCAATATGCCAGTCGAGCAGTCTGTAACACAGTGGTTGATTTTTACCTCTCTCTGGGACGTAGAGAGCTTGAATTTTTGTTAGCAAAGGATTTCTGTGCTCAGACTGTCCAAGTCAGATGCTACAGCAAGGCAAGTACAACAACTCACCCTAATAAAAAGTATCACCAGTGAAGAATCAGAATATTTAAAAGCTATTGATAGTTCCTCAGCTACTGGAGCAACACTGACTATTCACTAACAAACTAACTTTGCATCTTAATGCTTGCAATGAAATATGAGGGTCACCTCCCATTTCTGAGAACAAATGAAACCCAAACTCATTTGGCACGCGTAGATTTTTTTACCTTTGCAGGTTTTGGAAGGACTGCTGCATGGTGCTGTGATTAGCCAGGGCAACATCCTGCACTGAGCTCAGCTTCAGCTCACCCAGAGACACTTCTGCAGGTCTGGTGCCATTTCTAACGAGGGAGAAACTACGTTTGATCTCACGGCTCTTGGGAGGCGCAGTCAGAGGGGCCTGGAGGAGCCTTTACCCCCAGTGCCTGGCACCGAGGGGCCGTATGGAGCTGCAGGGCTGGCTTTTCTGCAGCTCTGGAACCGCTGCAGTGATTTTTCACAGCTCCTGGGCTGGCAGGTGGCCCCGGCCGTGGAGCAGAGCCGGCACCGCTTCCCCCGCACGGCCCGCGCGCTCCGGAGCGGGAGCCTCGCTGCGAGGAGAGAGCTAACGCTTATTTTGGAAAAAAGCTGGTGCTTAAGCAGGCAAAACTGCTCGACTTTACAGCTGCCATCAGGCCTGCATAGCAAACTGCACTCTGCATGCCCCCAGCCGCACTTGGCAGATGGCAGCAGACAGCTGGGAAAATCTGGGTTTGACATACGTCAGTGATAAACTGTGTCAGCGCAGACCTGCCTGGGTTACAGCACGCCAGCGCTGTGCACGAGTGGGGCTTGGACTGCTGAAGGGTAAAGAGCATTCCCAGCCAGCTTAACTAAAACCTGCCTCCCACAGCAGGGTAGGCAGACGGCACCTCCGAGCCCTCGGGGCTGGATGGAGAGGCAGCAAAGGCAACAGAGGGGGAAGGTACTGGGTTTGCGTGGCAAGGTTTTGGTAGCAGGGTGGCTCCTGTGAGAAGCTGCCAGAAGCTTCCCCTATGCCCAATGGAGGCAGTGCCAGCTGGCTCCAAGACGGATCCACTGCTGGCCAAAGCCAAGCCCATCAGTGATGGTGGAAGGACCTCTGGAATAACTTGGTTAAGAAAAGGAAAAAGTTGCTGCACAGCGGCAATTGCAGCTGAAGAGGAGTGAGAATATGTGAGAGAAACAGCCCTGCAGACATCAAGGTCAGTGAAGGAGGAGGAGGAGGAGGTGCTCCAGGTGCTGGAGCAGAGGTTCCCTGCTGCCTGTGGTGAACACCATGGTGAGGTGACAGGTATCAAGGAGTAGCATCCAAAAAATATTCCATGAGAGAGCTGAAAGCCTCTGAGTCTCTTACGAAATAAGATTTGTGGCTTTGAGTTTCACATAAAGATTATTCGAACCTGTGGTTCTCATTTATGAAACGCCATCCAATCAAACGGGAAGTTGATTTGGCACATTTTTTTGGCGTTGGGAAAGCAATGGATACACTGAAGATGAGCTCAGGACTCTCAGCATCAGAACAGATCATCAGAGCGAGCTCAGAACAGACGCATCAGGTGTTACCAACCCCAGGGCAGCGGACACAGCGAAGGGATCACTGCAAGGGAAGGAGCTCCGAGCAGGATGGAGGTATGACTGACTAAGCAACCACTCAGCAAGGAGAGAGCCGTGTTCAGCTGGAACCAGTGGACTAAATTAGGCTGAGCTTCCACAACGCTTTTAAACACCATGTAGTAGACAATCAGAATTGACAGCTCTAACACTGCTGCCATCTATGCATACAGATACCGTCTATTAAAGGCTAATATCAACAGCTGTGATGTTCAAAGCAAAAGCGGATTTAATATACATATTAAATTGTCCAAAGCTGCAGGACATGTTTCAAAATATATTCAGAAATTCAACCAAGAAGAATATCTCTGTATATCACAGTATTTCTCTTTTGGTAACACTACTCACCAAAATCAAGGGGTTTAATTTGAATACAAAAGGTGATGATAACCTTCAAAAATGATTTTAGTAAAAGAAGATCCCAAAAAGCAAGGTAAACACATTACTAATTATGTCAGACAGGCAAAACATTCAGTGCAGCTCTGCTTCAACCTTGAGAAGAAAACAGACTCATTCCTCAGTCTTCTGATTGCTTAAGGAAGACATCAGACAACATTTGCTAGGAACAAAGTCCAGGCTGTTGCACAAGCTGTAGAATGGGAGATCATATCACGCAGATGTTTCAACCAATCTTGGAATAGCCAGTGAGAAACCAGAAAAAAGACAAGTTTTGGAGACGTATTTCAAAGGAGCAACTAGAGCTGGCTGGGCAGCTACAGGCACATTGCTGTGACACCAGGCTTGAGCAGGAGAAGAAACCAGAACTGGATTAAAGTGACTGAACTGAACTATTTCAGCAAGATTTTCTGGAAAACTAATCTTTCTGAATAGGCCTGGTTTCCTTTCTTTGGTAAGTTTGGTTGAAAAGGAAACTGGATAAATATGACAGATTTAGGATTCTTCATGCACTCAATACTGCAAGGCATTCTGATAAAAATTAGCACTATATAAATATCAATAAAGCATATTTTAAGTGGGGAACATATCAGCTGAGTTCTTAAAAAGTAGTGTCAATAAATAACCATTCACATTTGCTACAGAAGGTAAACGGATTTAAACAAGGTTTGCAGTTATTCAATAGTCCCATCAATATCTGAAAAAAATATTATCAAAGCCACCACAGATAAAATTCATAGATGCCAATAACACCTATTTGGAATAAATAAGGAAGAGGAGGGGAAGGCAGTTTTAGGCAGCAGCTTGGATTCTTTGGAAAACACAGCCCAGCAGTAAAAACACACCTGGAAGCAGAGCTGTGATTATGAGGGATGAAGGTGGTACCTGCAGCTCCCACAGGAGACAGACTGCGCTGCCAAACAGAGCCGGTCGGGAAAAGCTGGGAGGTGACAGTGGACAACCATCTCCACATGATCCTCCTGTGCTACGCCCAAAGGGAACTAATCCAACCCTCAGCAAGGGAAGGGAGGCCACTTTCTCCTGGATGCAGCATTGACAGCAATGACTTTGCAAAGCCTCCAGCCTCCCCAGCACAACAGCAAGGCACAGCTCTCCCGAACCGACAAGCCAAGCCTAACCTGCGGGGCAAACCTGGACAGCTGGCCTTGAACAGCTCCAAATCCTTCTTATGGGGACCACAGAGATCAGTCAACCCACCACCAGAAGCAGCAGAGATGGCCAGCAGCTCTGCAGGTGTGATGCACTGCAGGTCTCTCCTTACCCAGAGCGGGGCACAAGAGCTGCCCCCCATTGCTGACCAGCAGGGAAGGAAATCCTGTAACAGCAGCCTTCAAACCCCGTGGGGCCCTGCCCCTGGTTAAAGGCACAGACAAAAGCACCCAACATTCTTGCTCAACGATTCACTGAACCCCTCCAAGCGTCCCATGTGAAAAAGCTGAGCTTAGTACAGTCGGGTTTCAAATTCATTACTAGGACTACGAGGCACCACAATAACACAATTAAAACACCACCAGATGTGTGTCATATAATACATGTTAAAAAAAGAAAAGACATACTGTGTGCAGATACAACAACAATTTGCTGTTCAAATTAATTCAGGAATCAGTACCATCCCTATAAACCCAATATACAAAACATATGCTACCGTAGGCATGCATAAATTGCATGCAATTTTTTTCCAGATAAAGCCACACGTGCAACTAATAAACTAAAGTGAAAAAAAATAAAAAGAAAAGAAACAAAGTAAATAAATAAATACAAAGGCTGCTTGGGGAATAATGAATTCTGCAGAAACTGCTGTCAAAGATCACAGTGCTGAGCTGAGCCCCAGCCCTGAGCTGGTCCCCTACCCCCAGCAGCACAGTCCCACCCTGGCCTTGGGCCACTGCACCAGGGAACTCACATGGAAGGGGACACCAAACGGAGACCCAACCAGGTTTTTTGCCCAGCACTGGGGCGAGGTTAAGCTCCAGTGGTACAGTTCAAATCACACAGGCCTAACATTGCATGTGTTCAGCCACTCCACAAACCAGCCCACAGTCACGTCCTGCCTGCATCTGAAATCCCGCAAAAGCCGGGAAGGCTCCAGTGTCCCAGCAGCTCGGGAAATGCCGGCATTACAGGCACGGGAACCAGCACTCCCACCCAGAGGGAACTGATGGCTGGGTTCAGCAAAGCAGACACAACCCCCGTGACGCCACTATGAGTAGTTTTATTCCAACTTCTACCTTGTTCTAGTCAGGCCTACGATTTGCTTTGAGTACTAATTCAAACTCTACAAAGCCACTCCTTGAACTCTGTCTAGGCTTCCTGGGATCTGTCCTTTCCCTGGCAGAAGTCTTCACCCCCAGCCAGCTGTCTCTCATCTCTCACGGGCAATGGAGAGCTTCAGTTCAGTCCCAGCCAGAGCCAGGGCCATTTTCTCCAGGCTCCCTGCACCAGCAGATGAACCAAGCCACTCTGGCAAAAGTTAGAGCAAACCCCACGCCTCTGCAGGTCTGGAAAGCAGCTCCCTGGCTCTGCACTTGAAGCAGAGGCAACGTGAAACATCACTGCTGTCTGGTCATGATCACCCATCGTGATCAGTCAAGACATTAGTGTTGTCAAGGAAACTTCCAGTAAGCCCATGAGCTCCTACACCACCAGGGCAAGTTTTCTGATTTGAGAAAGGCATTATAACTACCAGAGCAAGCACAGCCAGCTCCACAAAGAAACACAGAAGCAATTTCCTCCAGATGCCCAGGGGACATCCTGTTTGCTGTTTGACATCCTGAAGAAAACAAAAATCTAAGAATAATTAGAGCTGAAGCAACTAAGGTGAAACCCTTCGGTAATTTTCAGCCCTGAGTAACTATAAAGGGGTGGCAATTATTTTAGTTAATGATCACTGAACTTCGAGATTAATGTTCTCAGCTGAGCAAGGGGAGGCAGCTCTTCAGAAGGAAGCACTGCTGTCAGGATGAGCCCAGAGCTCCTTGAAATAGCTGGCTGGTACTTGGTGCCATCAAGGGACACAGGGCACTACCCAAAGACTCAAGGAGCTAAAGCAAGCACAGAAAGCTCAGTGCAGATGGAATGGAACCCTGCCCTATTTTCTTCCTACAGACTCCAATGGTTTAGGGTGGAGGAAAATCCTTGTTGTTGGCCCATACTGTACTCTCATGACGTGCAGCACAGGAGAGACTTGGCAGCAACTACATATTCCCTAAAACTGTGGGTTTTCAAATTTCTCACTGTGGCTTTGATACAGCCGAAGGGGCAAACCACAGAGGTAACCACAAGGCAGGTACTGAGGGTTATCCAGCTGGCCTGAATTGCTCCCAGTGAGGTGAGGCATCCTCTGCTCACTGATTCTGGAGAGGAAAACGTCACTGGTGCCTTCCAGAAAGGAGTCAGGCTGTGCTGGGGGATGAGCTGAGTCCAGAGCAGGGGAAACCTGCTCAAGGCAGCCCAGAGAAATGGCAGCCTTTGCACCTGCACCGCTGCACAGAGGGCACAGAGGCTTGTCAAGCCCCAAAATAAGCAAGTCCATTAATTCAACTAAAAGGAAGCCTGTTTTGAAGTTGATTTAGACCAAGGTAAATGCTTGTCAAGTTTTAAGCCAAACCTTCGTTTTGTTCAGGTTAAATAAGTTATCAGTCAGTCAAACTTGAACTGGAACAAGCAGCTTCTACAGCAAAATTAAAGTAACAGCCTGGTTAATTGAGCCTGCTGCAGTCCTTCCCAAAAGGACAGCCTTAGCTGCAGGAAATACTCATCTTCCTTGTCACCTTTGGTGCAGAAAGGTATTTTTAACAGTAATAAGCATCTGCTTTCTCTACTTGTTCAGTGGGAAAGTCTAGAATTATATACACAGCACCTTAGAGGACACAGTAATAGCAAGATGCATTTATTAATGATCCTACTAATATTTCCTGAGAGCATCTCCAAATACTCTGCAAATGCCCATCAAATTTAAACATTAAGGATGCTCAGTGGGTAGTTTCATTATGCCTTCTTGGAAGGAATGAAAAGACCAGGTGGCTTTGGGAACATCAAGCAATGGAATAAGACTAGGACTAGAACTATGAAGAAAACTGGATGGCTCAAAGCACTGCAGCTTTTAATAGCAACCATCTTGCATTTGAACCACAGATCACTCTCCATGGGTGACATGTAAACAAATATTTCTTAGAATGAAAGTATAACGTCAACAGAGTAGAGCTTGCTGAGAAAGCAAAACAAAGGATCTGCTGCTTTTTTGGATGCTGCACGGAAACCCTGAACCTCCACAGGAAATATTTTAGTTAAAAAGAGACACAGAAGATACAGCACGAAAAAATGAAGCCATCAGATCAGGAAGGTTTTGTGGAACAGGGGTGAGGGAGAAAGCCTTTGTGGTGAGATTCAGGACTGCTCTTGATTCGCGGGTCACTGAGGTCTTGCTGTGGGGAGGGAGAGCCGTGTCTGAGGGCTGCCCAAAGGCAGGAGGCTTTGAAGCTCCTTGGATGCAGATTTGGGAAATGACCAAGGTCTGTCATGCCACGGGATCTTTACAAGCAGCAGCGGGCCCCAGAACTGCTATAACCAGGGAGAACAAAGCCGAAAGCTCAATCCGAAATTCAGCTTCTCTGAACTGCGGATTTTCCTGTAAGAGCGGGCGTGGGAGAAGGAACAAAGCCCAAAATAACAAAATCCACCAAGGCAGAACTACGGGTAGAGCTAAATAACCAAGTAATTATCCAGCTCTTTAACACTCCTTTGTTGCTGCCTGCAGATGAGCAGCAAGAGAACAATAGAAGTAGCAAGTGGGAATGGCCGAAGCCTCTAAAATATTGATACAAAAATTGAACATGTCTCCTGGAGATGTGAAACTGGTCTCACATGGAGCTTTTGTGCTAATAGCTGTCTCAGTCGACATGCAAAGTCTTTTTAACAGTACATGTCTAGATAGCACTGCAGTATAAATATCCTTGCTCAAAACACTTCACCCAAACTGCTACTCACCCTGTGCCTGACAGTTTCCTACTTAAAACACCATTTCTGCTAAAGGAAACAATCTTCTTCACCCAACCAACACTGTTGTCTCAGCAAAACAAAGCAATTAACATCTGAGTTCACAGGAAAATATATTAGCACAACAGATGCATGTGCATGTATTTCGGCCCTTTGGTAAAATGCGCTGTTTTGGGGCCAGATGTTTCTGCTCATGCCAAAGAAGAATCCAGCTGCATCAAGCTGTGAATATTTCTTCTGATCTGTCAAAATCTGCTATGAACTAGAAGAGAAAAAAACAGAACTGAAGTTTGAAATAGAAGTCTGTTTTCCACTGGGGATTTTACCACCATCTGTATTTTAAAAGCTTTAGTACAACTTGACAGAGTCAGAAAAAGTTTGCAGCACAATAGGTAAGGCACATTGAAATACCATTCAATAAAGGTTTCTGATAAAGCTGAAACATATGGTAAAAGACTAGTTTTGTGCATTTTCCCCCTTAAAAATCAATTTATACTTATTAGTTGGATTTACAACAAGTTTAAATTGTATGGCCTTTTTTGCAGTGTGCTGCCATTATGAGCTGAACTCTCATTATTGAGATGATAGAGCAATATTGAATTACTGGGCAAACAAGGTCCTTTTTCAAAAACACCGCAGCGATTGCCTTTTCTCACGGTTTCCAAAACCAGGTGCTGTTTTTTTCTTTCATTAATAGAATTACTAGGGATTTGCACTGCTGCAGGAGTAAAATCATATCCTTTTCCTGAAACCATAAAAAAGGAGCCAAAATGGAAAGAGAATAGCTAAGCAGAAAACATGAAAGCATCCTGTAAAACCGTGTAGTCCACAAACTACGCCACGTTTGTCAACGCTTGGTGCTGCCCTTCCTGAAAACCCTCCACCCAGCAGGACCAGCACGCTCCCACCTCCCATGGAAAAGCCTGGAACTCCTCTCACAGACACTCTGTTGTCTCATGGCCGAAGTTCTCCCTGGGGAGAATGCAGCAGCAGGAGCAGCCTCGAACAGCGACCTGCTTGAGTGAGTGGCTGCACCATTATCTTCTGGTGAGTCCCAAAGCCCAGATTTTCTGAAGTGCATCCCGTAACTTGACTCCTAAAGGCGCTGAGATTCCAATCTCTCCTGTACTATCCTCAAAATTTCAGCCTTAAAAAAACAAAAGAGCTCCTAAACCAGACAAACGCACGCGGTACAGTGCAAATGAAGCAGAACAGAGCTGGATTTATCTGAACTCCCTTTCCATTCTGTTCTGCTCAGCCTTTGCCTGCTCTCCTCGTTGCAGTCAGGCAGCTGTGCTGCCTTCCAGGTGTGCGGCACAGCTTTGCCACTGACAGGGTTATCTATTTCCCCGAGAATGACGCCAGCAGTGAAAATCACAGTCGAATTGTTTTTGAAAGAAGCAAGCCTCAGATGGACAATTTAGGTTTCACAGAAGTTTGGAAGAGGATTTGCAGGTTCAAATTATTAATCAACACCCTGCCAGGCAGGGGCCAAGAGCAATCTACTGGCGCTGAGTGTTCTTGGACTCAGACTGTAAAATCTGGATTTTGGATTGACTCGGTGAAGAGAGGGGGTTGTGCTCCTACAGCCCTTTCCTTCTGAAGCATCCAGGCAGAATGGATACCTGGCCTTTAGGGGAAAGTAGGAATTTATCAGTGGTGGGGTAAATTCTTTCAGGAAATTAGGGATTAGGAGCTCTCTGAGCCAGTGGACACACTGTGCACGCCAAGGTTACTTCCCTCTTGTTAAAATCGTGTTCCAGCTGTAACAAGACTATAAACTGCACATGGGGCACACAGGGCCTTCCTTTTGTTAGCAGGAGACATGAAAAAAAAGGCGAGAGAAAGGGGTGCTCTTTGAGAATCCAGCCTGTTGCTGCAACAGCATCAGCTCTCCCCTGTGCCAGCCCTGACGACACAGGCTGCTGGGGGAAGGAAGAATTTAATTGTAATAAGCACCTAGCACAGTGTTAATCACAGAGGAACACGCAGTGGGGGCCTCTGGTCACACCAGGCTTAGCTTCAGCATCCTTTTGCTTGACCTTTCAAGCTGATATGTGCCTTCAAAACTCTGCAGGGCCAAACTTATGAGAAAAAGAGTGGGGGGAGGGGGGAAGAAGAAACCAAAACAAAGAGGAAAAAAAGGGAAATTCTTCATAAACAGTTTTAAAGAAAATGTTAACTGATGCTCTTCCTCGAACAAAAATGTAAAGCAGGTAGAGGGGCACTACTTGCTGCCTATTTCTATAAACCCCATCACAATCTCCTGGGAACTATCCCTGACACTCGTGAGGGAACACCGACCACTTAGGCAGGAGGAGCAGTAGCACGGACTCGACATGTGCCCCCAGCCAGGGCAAAATGAATGGCTCCCAAGGAAACTGGGAGCTTGAGGCCAAAATCAAACCAGAAGGAACGGGACACACTCCCACAGACCTGGACTGAAAGCAGTTATTTATTTTCTCTTTATTTTTACCCCAAGTGTCCACGGGAGTGTCACACCACTGCTCCTGTTGCACTATAGTATAATACTACTTGTTTCCTCTTGCCAGCTCCTCATCGAGGATTACCACCAGCACAGCCCTCTGTTCTTTCAGATCTAGTCAGAAGGCAACTTAGTTGCAGCCTGATGGGGGAGTGCTAAATTTTTCATTACAATCTTTCTCCGGAGGTTTGGTGTTTAATAATTTGTACTGTATAAAATTTCACATATGGGAAAACACGGCACCACACAGCCTCTCCAGATGCCTTTTTTTTTTTTTTCCTTACTGCTAATCATGTGAGCCCCCCAGCTAAAGGGACTGGATTTAGGGCATAATTAAAGCTTTATACTTTAATAGTAATATGGGTAAAGCTCAATTTTATTTTTGAGAAGAACATGCCACATTTGTAAATTCCCATTTCACCGAGGATCAATTTTCACACAGGCTTTGTTACCCAGGCTGCTTTGTTGCTGATATAGCATGGAACATAAACCATGTAAGCAGCTCGTGGTGCTCTGGGAGATGCACACCCCTGCTTAGCCACTGCAGAGGCTCTTTAATTCCTTACGATCAACCCACGAGCAGTGGTGGCTGAGCAGGGGACATCTGCAAGGAGCCTTGACATCATCTGCTCTGGTTCTCGTCACATCATTTGGCAGGGGACTCTCTCAGATTGGTCACGTGAACTTCAAACCTCTGGAAGTTTTAGCTAAGCAGGGCTGAAGTGATTTAGCTTTGCTGCTGCTCTCCTAAACCTCCCCCCAGCCACCGACCTTCTTCCTTCCCCACAGCCCTGCTGTCACGCACGGCAATGCCGAGCCTTTCCCATCTTCCCACCATTGCTTTCTCCCTGTGCTTCTGATGAGAAGAACAACCTGGAACACACTTTTGGGATTAACTACAGCTGCTCACAGAGGAGCAGCACAAGGTCCACACCCCAGTACCCCTGAAAGCCTCCCTGTAAAGGCTGAAGTGGCACCCAAGGGGACAGAGTCTGCAGAAGGTACTTCACAGCAAGTGACCCATCCTGCAACCTGCTTCCTGCTGTCACCTGCCACATCATCCCTCATCTCCAGGCATTTTTACCCAGGTCTTCCAGAATCCTTTTATCTTCTCTGCTTCTTTGAAACTATTTGATGAATTCTGGAGTGCAGGTCCCTTAAAGAAAGCAGCACCTCAGTGATTACATTCCCAGGGTGATGACTTACAGTGTCAAGTCCTTTCTCTCTTCTCCTAAACATCCTCCCACATAAAACTCAGAAAATGCACAGAGTAGAACAATGACCACCTTTCACAATATGGTTTTAATTCAGTCCAAGTTTCTCCCATCTGCTCGAGAGACCCACAGACTGCCTTAAAATTTGGTGCTATCACGGATTTCTGATTTCCCATAGAGAAACCAGGGGATAAACTGCCAGTCTGAGCTAGCACGGTAAAAATCTACAGTGTTCTTTGTCAAACCTAATGCTTCAACAGCAAGGAGAGATTCCAGCTTTGCCATTAGGCATCTCTGTGCCCCTGCATCGTGGCTGAAAGCTGGTTTTTGCTCAACCAAGCAGCAGCAATACTGGGTAAAGTAAAACTGTTACCATGGATAAGCAGCTACTCATCTCTCAGAGCCTGCAGTATCCTGGCAAATAAATCAAATGACCTAGAACTGAGAAATAATGACCTTGAAAGTGAGAGCTTATTTCTGGTTTTATCCATCTTTAATATCACAGCTTAAACTAAATCAACCGTGCATTTTAAGATCTATATTGTATCCTTCCAAATCTATCTGAGAACGCTGAAGTCTTGAATTGCTATTTGTTCAAGTGCAGAGCTTATTGCAGGTCAAAATTCTACTTGCCTTCTAACTGGTTATGTGTGTTACTTAAGTCAGTACAACCAATACAGGACAGAGAGCTCCCCAAACTTAGTGAACCTTGTTAGCAGCCATGAAACTACTGGGATAAAACCATGGTAATGAAATTTAAATACAGGAGAAGAATTTAAGTACTTCCAAGTGTTTTCTACATGTCTTTTGAGTTCCTGTCTCACTGGCATGTCTAGGTCCCGCTGGGTGAAGACTCTCAGCTCTGTGATCCTCACGTTTTCCACGAGGTCACTTTATGAAGACCTGACTGGTGAGCAGTTGAAGTGGCAGTGTGATGTACCTGCTCACAGAGCCAAGTGACCTCGAGGAGGTTCACCCATCTCCGTGTCTAGCACTCATTTCCATGAAATCCCTGGGCAGGAAAACACACATATGGAGAGATAATAGAGGCAAAGCCTCCATGTCAGAGAGCAGTTTGGACTCTTGCCATCAGGCCCATGACAGCAATCCCTAATTCTCCAGGACATCTGCTTATCCAGCAAAACACAGGCCGTCTGTCCAGCAGCCAGGGCAGCACAGGGCTTGGCAAACACGACAGAGTCAAGTTCCACCCCAGCTCTGACACGAGGCACATTTATCTCTGCTACTGCCCTGCCCCCCTTCTTTTTTTCCTAAATAGAAACCAGTTATACGTAATGTCATTATGCTCAGCTTGTGAGGCTGAGTTTATCTGCGACTGCCAAAAGCACTGTAATCTTCAGCACCAAGTATGATTGCTCTGTCATCATGCATCTCTACAGATAGCAATGCTCATGGTATCCTCAGAACAGCAAGAGGTCAAACCACTGATGTTAAACCCATGAGGCCTGAGAGCTGAAGGACGAGCTGCAGTATCAGCTTTTGCCAGAGGAAACTCATCCATGTTCTGATTTGGCAAGAGAAGGATTTATATCAACTTACACCAGATAAGGAACATGGGAAATAAATACCTAAGTCAGAACTTACTAATGGGTATTATTTCTCAGATAGGAGCAAGTTAATGCTATATAGCTAGGCAACAAAGCCATCCCATCCTTGATAAAGGCATAAACACATTATAGGAATAATCCCTGTGTGACAGGAGGTTACTTGTGCATTCATAAATTTTTCACTGCTTCTGCCAGCATTGCCTTTTAAAAATCACTGCTCTGCCCCAGCTTGATCAAACCCTGCAGCCCATGATTTGCTCCTCCTTCAGGATGCACAAACATGCAGAGAATCCCATTATAAATCCTGGTTTTTAAAGGATAAATAGAAGTCTCCCATATCACAGACAAGCCAGCAGCTTGACCTAATTTCCGTGGTTCCACGTTATTTCCAGTATCAGGTTGTCTATCAGTTCTACCCTGCCATGAAAACGCCGGGGTCGTGCTTTGCTCCCAGGCCCCGTGTCAGGGGAGGAACCCCGGGAAGCAAAGCCCCATCCTGGCACTGCTCCTTTGATGATCATCTGATTCTCCATCATAGAACCCAGCTTGAATCAACTCAATGGTTTGTGATCTTTTTCTTCCCCTTAAAAAAACGCACATGACAAAACCTCTTAAGGTAACTCATCAAAAACACTTACTGGGGAATAATTTCACGTTCTTAGCTCAACATCCAGTTTTTATTATTATTATTTCACCATTCTGGTGTGGAGTCTCTAGGTATTCATCAAAATTTTGTAAGCATCACTTTCCTTCTGCAGAAAGACAATTTGGGAGCTCCTCACCAGTCATCTTAAGACTTCCCTGTGCAGACAAGATCAGCACCAGAACACAAACTAATGAAAACTGGTGTTCAAAAGAAACCTTTTTTCACTGTCTTAAGGACACTGAGAGAACTCTCAGTGGGATCCAAACTACAATTCTCAAGATGAAACAATGTAGGCTATTCTTTTTCAGACTGGAATTAAGGCTGTAACTATGTTTCATTACAGAAATACATAATTTAGCACAATAAGACCTCTTGAAGGCACAGGCTATTTTCTTAAACACAGTTAAGAAACTGAGTGTTTCCAAGGCTCGGGCTCTCTCCAGATACACTCATTATTTACTTGGAAAATATCGAATTGCTTCATTACTGGCATGCACATCTGAAAATAAACACTCTACTTCCTTAAAAGTTCAAGAAAGCCACACTTGAGTAATAAGCCAAGATTCACACATCCGAATATAAGTTGTCAGAGCTCTGCTTACATCATTAAAGCTCTGACTGGTTCAGCTATACAGAGGGACAGCAATGAAAGGAGAAGCCAAAACAAGTACTCATCCTGGAACACTGGGTATGAAATCAGAACAGAGAGGATTACACAGATGAACATTACTTTGAAGGACCTTTTTCTTCTCTAAGTATGATTAATAAAACATAAAAATAGAGAAACTATTATTGCACCTGTCTGTATGCCAAATGGAGGGAGGAGAAAAAAAGGCTATGGTTGAAAAAAGTGGGATTCCTCCAGTGTTACCATCTCCATCTGCAATCTTCTCACTTCCCTGCAAACGATAATATCTTGGGGTAAAAGAGAAACTTCTGTTGAAATTTCACAGCAAATGGTTTTACAAACTCCATGTTGTTTTATCAGCCATTAGTGAATCACTTGAAGGGGAAAATTTACCCCAGCTTGGAGGAACTGCCACATTTTTAGACAAGCTCTGAATGAAAGTTCTTCACTAAACAGAAAATGTAAGTGATCTAATGTTGAATTTGCCTCCCTCTTCCAATGAATAAGTTGCAAAAAACAAAACAGCGATGCCAATTTGTAAGATGTAATGAATATGCAGACTGTTAAATTAATAGACTGTGCCCCAGAGCTGATCATTTAGAACGCTGCTCTTATAATAAAATTAGGTAAGTGTCCAATGAAAGCTCAGGACCCTGGGCTGGTGCCATCTAATTGAAGTTTACAACTTCATTGGAGATTCCTTGCATCTTATATATTTGCTCTGCAGAGTTTAATAGCTGGTGGCCTTGGCTCTAACTTAATTACAAATCAGCAAGGAAGGTTGTGTCGGTGTGATAACATTTGGCTAAGCTGAAATGCCGGTTTCAGGCATATCTCACCTGTTCTCACCCTAATTTAAGTGGACTAATAGGTCCTAATCACACAGAACAAACGGGTCTTTAATGTGAAGATACAAAACTAAGGGCCAGGCCCTGCATGTCTTTGATGAGCAGGGAAGGCACCGAGTGCCCATCACACAGCCCTGGACTGCGGGTCAGGACAGACGTCTCAGTGCCCAGGAGGGCCCAAAGTGAGGAGGGGAACAAGCCCCGGTTTAAACCTTGTGAACAGCCATGAGGTTCAGAGCCTGAAGACATCCCCGGGAGGGGGGAATGGCAGGTGTAAACGGAGTGGAAGTGAGCGGTGTAGAAGGGCAGGTGTAAACGGGGATTCCAGTTCCCTGCCCATGGTTAGGTCTCCTCCAGGCTGGAGAAGGAGAGCACAGTTCACCTGGCTGCCAGGGACAGCGAGGGAGAGTGGGGAGGGTCTCAGCAGACTCTGAGGTGGTTCATACCCACAGCTGCCACGTTTATGTTTCCACACTGCAACAATAACCCAATGGAAGGAGTTGATTGGCAGATGCCAAGTAAAACACTTCAGGAAGATAAAAAAAGCCACGGGAAAGCAAGACTATGTAACTTTCTGAAAGATAAGATGGAGTGTGTTCACTATAAACAAAACCACCTCCACATCCCACGTACACACACACACACTGTGCTGCAGTCCATTAACACACAGAGCGTTCCAGTGATTAAAAAGAAAATTTAATACATCTGTCGGAACACAGAGACAGAATAAATACCCTTATCCTTCCATTTACTGTAAATAATACTTAAGTGCAAGTCAAATATTAGCTATATTCAGCACAGCATCATAACAAAACAGGCACTGCTAACGTTATGGTCCCAAACTGTGTTACTCTTAATTAACAACTGACATATATCTGCTTTTGCAATCACCCATTACTGATTAAATGACAAGGCACAATGTCAGATGCATAATCTGATTGGTTAGTACTCAGTTACCAAGGTGTTACATTTGGAAATTGCCTGTGAATTGATTTCTTTTATTGAATTAATAAGTGTTATCATACTGTACAGAAGGTAAAATTGCTACTGAACGTGAGCGATAACATATAATTACAGAAAATCAAATCCTAATCTGCAGAGCCAAGCCAGGTGTCAACATTCTAATTGTAGTTGGGGAAGTGCAGTAACACCACGGAGCAGGGGGAGGATGGGGAGAGATCTCTCAAGTGTAGGAAGAAATATATTGCATAAAAAAACAACTTTAGTTAGGCATGACAGCAACCTTGAGGAATGCCAACCACTCGTGTGCAGAAAAATTAGACTTAATTTTTCCTTTTAGACCACAATCTCACATGCTGGGACACCTGACTGTCATGCAGACCTGAATCTATCTTTCACGAGTCTTAAGAGTTCCATTTTTGGGTGAATGTTTCTGAAAGATTTTAGGAGATACAAGTGTAAAACACAGAAATTGTGCACTTCTCTATTATTTTCTTTAAGAAAAAGAAAAAAAATCCCTTCTTTCCCTAGAAAGATCAAGCCCCTTTGAGATGACACCACGAGTTTCTGTCATAAAGAAAACCTCAAAGGTTCTATTAATTTTATTAGCTTTACACACTTCTTCCAGTGAAAAAATGCCTCTTCAAGCCCCTTCCTAGCTGCTCTCCCCGTTAGTCTGCAAACACCACACTAATGCAACTGCTGGCATCTAAACTGATGATGTTAAATTGGCGTAACCCCCGTGCACGGACACTCTCAAATTAGCTGGTTCCAATACATTTGATCTATATCAGCCACTCCTAAACCAATTTGGGTGTTCATGCTAACAGACTCCACCAGTTTAACTGTGTGTACTCAGAAAATGATGCTGCTAAATTGCTGCAATTTCTTTGGATTAAGGGGGCCGAGGAGAGCCCCGGCTTCCTCCCGGTGCTGCACAAGGCAGGAGCCATTCAAGCCACTTGGCAGACTTTGATTCCCACTCAGGGCATGTCCAAAACCTTTCCATATCACCCCTCCATCCAGGCAACACCGTGCAAGTCCAGGTCCACCCCTTCCTCCTTCCCACATCAGTACCCCAGCCACCTTCTCCCACGGCCGGCCCCGAGTGCTGAGATGCTGCTTCTCCCGACCTTCTGAGGGCAAAACAAAACTGCTCCCAATCAGGCACCATCTGCCAGCTTTTCCTGACATGAATCTCTCTGGTTTTGGAATCTGTGCTCTCTGTCCTTTGGAGAAAGACCTGGCTGGGCACAAGATGAGGGAGCACAGACAGGAAGCACCAGGGGCAAATGGCAGCAAAGCTTGGTTCAAAGACCACACCACTTCCCTGCTGCACCATCAGCCAGCTCCCAATTTGCAAAACATCTGTTCAAATCATCACCTTTTTCTTTTGTTTGGGGATAAAGAGGGAGAGGTTAAGTCATCTTGTTGGCACAGAGAGAAAGTTAAAACCCATGCTACTACCACCCAGCTGGCAAGGTACCTTGGCAGCAGGATGGCATATAAAAATTCCACATGAAGCGCTTTCCAAATTAATTCCTTTTATGCTCCCGTTTTCAGGGTAATAGCGAAAGTTTCACTCTTGAATTGTAAACCCCTGGGCTTAGCTGCGAGATCAACAGGCCCACAAGCACTAGGAAGTAATGCTGGTCCTAACTTTGTGTCTCAAGAACTATGAGTGCATCTGGCACATACAGCTGCCCAGGGTGGTGAGGAAAAACAGCAACCTCGGCAAGGGCATGCACGACAAGGTGGGGTGCCCAGGCAGGCAGAATTGTGGCTGGGTTCAAACAAGCCACCACTGCATAGAGAAGGGAGAGAACAGCACCTCTCCAGTCTGAGTGCATCGGAATTCTGTACATTGGCTGCTCTTCTAGACATAAAGTTGTTGGAAGAAAAAACAACAAACACTCATTACTGGAGCTGAAGCAACATATTTTTAAAAGAAAATTTCTACAACATGAGATGTGTAACTTGGCTCTGCAGTGATCACTGGGGGGAAAATAACTGGTAGCAGTTGCTATATGCCTGAAGAATGTGAACTCTGGAGAGCAGGAGAAATCAGACTCACAGGAGAAGGCTGAGCTATTATAACAGGGAAAAAACAGCCATATAGAAGAGAGGCCTTCTCTCAAATAATTTTTTCCTACATTTAAAGGTAGTTCTGGGGAACATGACTGCAGGAGAGTGAAAGCCTGTATTGATTGAGATGAACTGCACCAACCTGGAGGCCTTTTGCTGTGATGAACACCAGCACGACCCCCACGCAGGAGCTCCGGAAAAACGACAAGCAGCTAATTGGGTTTCCTTTCCAGTCACTCAATTTACAGCTACTTCCTGACCTCAGCTTCGCAACGCTTGGAGCCTTGGTGGTTTAATGAGCTAAAATCATGCTTTTTCACAAACAGAACCTGGCCAGGTACGTTTCTGTATCTCTTCTAGGCTGTGGCCACTGCAGAGCAGCAGCAGCAGGTGCTCATCACTCCCTGACCAACCCCTTCTTTTGGAAGACCCTGGGAGGGATGCTGCCTGCGGCGCTCCTTCCCTGAAAGGCGCCGTGGAAGGCAGGTGGTGGCAGTGCTGGAGCACAGGGGACGGTCAGACAGAGTGGCACCACGGAGCAGCAGTGCTGCCACAGCCACAGGAACTCCTGACCCCGGCCTGGAGCATTTGTTCCGTTCCACGGAGACGGAGCCGCAGCAGCCCAGACGTGACAGTCCCACGGCAGCCCGAGCTGGTGCAAGTTATTAGCTAACCAATCCCCACTCTCCTCTTTGCCCCCAGCCATATGTTCCCACCTTCTCTCTTGCACCAGTACCTTTATGACGAAGTGGTGAGACAATTCAGGAAATTAGCCCAAAAGAACGTAATTTCTTTTTTTTTTTTTTTTAATCATTGGTTTTTGGCTGGCTGAGCGCTCTGCAGCAGTTATGAACACAAACACTGGTGGCTGGGGGGAAAGGGAACATGTGGTGAGAGGCACTGGGGAGGGAGCTGGAAACCCTCTCCCTGTAATGGGGCCATACTGGAAGCACAGCAAAGAACGAGCTCTGCCTGCCTCGTTTTACAGGGACCTTCAGGAGCTCAGAGGACGATGAGGCTGGAACCCACCCTGGCCATTTTAAAGGCATGATGTCAGACTGAAAGGTAGGTTTATTTCTGCAATAATTACTTTGAATTTTGCTATGCAAAACCACACTTACAGCTATCCCAGGTCCTGCTGTTCTGTGGGAGAGATTCCCAGGATGCACCTTCCTGCAATAATCTCCTGTATATTGCTGCAACTAGCTTGGGCACCTACTTAATCTGTGACCTTACAGCTCCTGTCAACCAGACTGTGACCCCCTCCAGACTTGTATTATCCATTACTAAATTTTCATTTTTATTAAGCTCAGCAGAGACTTCTTTCCTTCTCCTCTAGGAAGCATGAATTCTCTTTTGTCATTTATTCCACAAATGATTTATACCAAGAGCCTGTCAACTACGGGAGGTACTTGCTTGTGCTTACTACACCTGCAAGCAGCTCTGTCCTTTCCAGGTCATTACTAATAAAGCACTTATCCCTCATACAAGCACAAATGCCTCCCTGTGCTCTCATAGGTATTTATCTGAGCACTTCAGAGTCCTCGGTGGATTTATCCTCTCAGTGCTCTGGTGAGCTGGGCACTGACATGATTTCTGTTACACAGAGAAAGAACAAGGCTTGGAGACCTGAATTCAGGTCTTTGCTGCTCCGAGGAGACTTAATCTTCTGAATGAGGATGCTGTAACCACTGACCATTCTTCCTTACTCCCCTTGGAACATCAGGAAACTACTCGTGGTTCATCCCAAACTCCCTGCTTTATCAGCCGGCCCCACACCAGCAGAATATTGCTGCTCCAATCTGCAGAAGAGAAGGCTCCATCCCCTGGCCATTTCTTACTGCTGAAGTGCTAATGAGAGAGAGCATCACAACCCCCACGCCCCAGCCTGCATGGCCCAAATCATCACCCTCCACGCAGCTCCCCGCTCACAAATGACTCATGAGATGGAGTCTCCCTGCTGCTCAGCACCCCTCTCTGCAGCCAGTCAGACCTCATGAACAACAGTAAAACAAACATATTTGTCTTGCAACCACGGCGCCAAGACAAGCAAGGAGCGAAGCTGGGGGCCAACTGTAACACCACGGATTTTGGCAGCCAGCCCTCTTTCCAGTTCCTTATATATATTTTTGTCCCAACTTTCCACCTAGGTCTCCCTCTTCTCAGTATTTCTGGGCAGATCATAACACCCGGCGAAGAGCAACAAGTGGCTGCGTGGCTAAGTGCTTGCCCTTGATGAATTAAGGCACCTCCACACTCTCTCCCCTCCCACTCCTTCCAGCATCACTCTATCACAGCAATGCTGAGGGAAACCTGTTGCTGCTGTTTCTCTTTCAAATCCTCAAGCCAACTAGCAAACTAGAATTTAACCTCACAGCTGCTGACTACAGTTAGATTAACACACGGTGGCCAAACAAAACACTGCTTTTAAAATGCAATTTGTGCTTGGCACTGAACACATTGGGAGAATTCAGAGCAATCTGCACTACAGACCAGCTCATAGCCCTATGCAGAAAGTGCTTTGATGCCCCCAATTTACATCTGACAGCCTTAAAGCATTTTGGAAAGAGGCACTAGGGCAGAAAGCCCCTGCACTAATCACAAGTGATGTAAGAAAACTGAAAACACTTCATTATTTCTACTTTGTTGTAAAATTCTATGTGTGCACACACCCTCCTTTCCAAAATCTAAAAAAAAAAAATCATAGCAAGATGGTGGGAAAAAAATGGAGGAATTCTGGCAAGTCAAAACGACCCTTTCACCCTGAAAATCCTCCTTTATTGATCCAAAATATAGCTGGCAGTTTATTTCTGGTGCCATGGGGGAAAGAAAGGCGTAACAAAAAGCTTTCACCTGTGATTATCTTGCCTGGCCCTCATGCAGCTTCATGCAGCTGTACCCAGCTGCAGCTGTATTCATCTGCACAGGTATTTATGGTCAGTGTCTTGCAGACAGAATGCATATTTCCCCACCACAGTAAAAGTCAGTTCAAAGCAGGCTGCTCTCATTGAAGTCCATGGGAGATTTTTTTTCTCCCATCAATTTAGGCAGGGGTTGGGCCCATTGAGACAGTTTGCTCCAGGAAAATCCTCACTTGTTGATTAGGGCTCAGCAGGAACAAACACAAAGAATTGCTTATTTTCATTGATTATGCCCGTTCCCCAAATAATTTGAAATTAATCCTCCCATTTAATTTCAAGCTGCTCTCCTGCTGTGCTGGGTTGCTGAAGGAGAAGAGATGCTGGAGAAAGCGGCGCAGGTGAATCGCATTTGCTCGACATTTTCAGCATTAAATAATCTGCACATAACTCAGGTTCTCTGGAACGGCACATTGCACTGACCCGACATAAAATGCAGCTCTGCTAAGCCAGAAAAGATAAAACAGGGATACCTTCATATTTGAAGGAGAAACAGTGAAGGATTTCAGATTTTAATGAGATACAGATGCTGACCACTGAATGAATCACTCTGCTCATAATTAAAGAGTCTTCTGATGTCTGAAGACTCTTCCTGTCATGAAAACTCTTGGATGCCATTTCATCTCCATCCTAAGCCTGATTTCAGACTGAAACAGGGGAATTCAAATGCTGATGTCACCCCAGACACCACTTATATTCTCCATTTCCCTTTTGAAGAACTTGGTATTAATTTCTGTCTATTTGGGGTTTATGTTTTTATAGGTCTTCAGGCACCCCTTGGAGCTAGACAGGAGATATGAAAAATCCACAGCGGACCAAGGAATTTCCAGGCCCCACACTTTAGCATTTCATGCATTTAAATCAGGGACCTTTCTCACTAACATTCAAACCACAGCATAAAATTAGAAAATTTCCCTTTCACGTACAACAACATTCTACAGTTCTGCTGATGCTTCAACTCTAACAATCCAAGGATCCCAGGCAACTGGAATCACAGGGAGAAGTTGCACCTTTACTACCATTATCCAGCTGGGCTACTTGGGGGAAAAATACAAACAAAATAAAATAAAATAAAAAAAATAAAAGGAAAAAGTAGCTTCCAGGCACACAGCCTTTTCATGGGATGCCCAAAAGCTCATGTCTTATCTGCTTCCTTGCATGTCCAAAAAGGCTCCTCTTTTTTTTTGTTTGTTTTTTCAATTAGGTTGGAATTCTGTATTTTCATTTACTTACCACCACTACTACTCCCTGAGCAGGAATAAGTCTCTCAGCTTTTCTGCTACGAGGTAAAAGGATGCTTTAAAAAACAATAAATGAATCTTATCTTGGGCTGAAATGTCACCCTGGGGTGCTCTGGCTTCACTGCAGCCTCCCCAGGGAAGGTCCCTGTGCTGAACTGTGCATTTCCCTCTCCTGACAGCCTGGATCCTCCCTGAGTGGTGATGTTCAGAGTGAAGCACCCACCACCAGAACCGAACAAACTGAACAAAAGGCCTGGCATATTTTATAGTAAACCATACTTTATGTCTTGATGACTTTTTCCCCCTCCATAAGAGGATGCCACTGCAGATGCCACAGTACCAGTGATCAAGCTCCTGTAACCCAAAACCCTCCACTCACACTTGTGTTTACCATACCTGGCAGAACAGGGACCTGAGCAGTTCTGGTTTCTTACAGTTCATTCCTTCTTTGCTCAGCACTGCTAAGCTGTAGCCTACTTTTGTTCAGGCCTTTTCCATTATTTCAGGTCCCCTGAATCCTAGTCCTGAAGTTGGCTGTGCTTGTACCTGTCTCAGCTTGGCAGGACCTGCAAAGTGAGTAACTGTGCTCTCTAGTGTGTCATCCAAGTGTTAATGGAAGCAGGGACTGCTGCAGGAGCTGCAGGTCCCCACCCCTTCCAGGCACTGCTTCCTTCTACGTGCTTAGAAACAACTTGATCACCTTTATCACACTTCTCTGAAACAAAATTCCCTAGGCATTACAAGCTTCCCAGACTATAGCTCCTCCTTTTCTCCCTTTTTGAAAGATATCCCATTAACTTTTCTTTTCCACAGTCTTCTCAAGCCTCATTTGTCCTCCACAGATTTTCAAAGATTACCACTAATGGCACTGAAATCACTTCAGCCAGTTTTCTAACTATCTGGAGCTGAATTCCTCCAGGCTCTACTAACTTAAGTATTCAAACCTATTCTTTCCCTCTTTCCTGAGAGCATTCTAGCTGCAGCTGACCCTCTCAGGAAGAACAGAAGGGATAAAAAAGTCATTTGGCACTTCTGCTTTCTCACTTCCATCTTCTGAGAGCTTTTCCTTTCCACTGAGCAATGGACTAACTCATTCCCTGGCCCAGCTCTTGCTGCAAACACATTCATAGAAACCCCTCTGGCTGCCCTTTTTGTCTTCTGCCAATTGTAGCTCATTTGGACCTTGGCTTCTCATTTTTCTTTGCATGTTCATGATAAAATTATTCTCAATAGTCCGACCTACTCTCCATTTTTTTTATGTTGCTTTTGAGTTTTCAGGTCATTAAAGACCCCGTGATTTAGCTAAAGTAATCTTACTCTGTTTCCCATCTGTCCTCTCCATTAAGGGAGTTCTACTTGTGCATTAGATTTGCTTCTCTAAGAAACTTTCAACTCTCCCGAACTTCCTCTTCACTTGGAGCAGCTTGCCAAGACTGCAGCTCTGAGCTGACTGAAATCCGCTTCCTTGAAGCCCATTGTCTTCCCCACGCTGCTCTGCCTACTTTTCTTCTTAATAATCAGCAGTCTGGCAATCCAGAAATGTTTTTATTTTAGAAAAGCTCTTCTGCCCTGGTAGACTCACTCTCTGAATTTCCCAAGGACTGAGTTCCAGTTACAGATTGGTTTGCATCTGTTCTGCCTTGGGTTCTGGAGATGGAACAAGGGTGTACTTCAAGCACTTGAAGGAAATTTTCCCTGCCCAAGTCTCACAGCCGAACCTGTCCTGCTACAGAGCATCACCCCAAAATAGAGGAACTGGCAAAGGATGAAGGGTGGGGGGAATTAAAAAGCATCTCAGATTTTCTGGAAGGACAGACACATCCTCCAAAGCATCTGAATCTCCAGCTCAGTGTCCTTAGGAAAGGCTGCAGGATCCGCCTTGCTGCTGGCACAAGATATAATGAAGGATTTAAGTACAGGTTGTAAAATGCTATGTGCTGTCCTAGATAATTTATACCTTTCCAAATGATGCCTCTCCATTCCTCAAATACGGGAGATCACCCTCGAGGAGGCAGCCCTGACCCCAGTCCTTTCAGCATCCTCTCTCTGCACAGGGGATACTTATACCCTACAGCCGTGCTTAGCTGCACAGTAGCAGTCGATAGGGAAGAGAGACTTAGACAGAGGAGCTCAGAAAGAACAAATATTTTTACAGCAGCCCCCTAATACTTGGAGTAGGGAAGGAAGACGACAGCACGTACAAGGGAGCCATTGAGAACAGCACTGCTCCTGACATGTGCTTCGGAAGATATCTGTTATCTGGGGTCTGCCAGCTGGCTCCTGTGTGCACAGGATCACCCTGCCTTTAACTCTGTTTGCTTTGCTGTTCCCACAAAGGCACTCTTTGCCCTGCAGGAAAGCCTGTCCTGCTGTTGGCTGTGATTAGCTGGCCCCAAAGAGCCCCCAGGCTGCAGCAGGGTCCCCCTGCTCCCCACGGGAGCTGCCAGCACCCTGGCTAAGTCCTGGATGCTCTCCTGAGGAGGCCTAAGAAGAAATGCATTTCAGGTCCTCCAAATCCTCACCACCCCTACCACTGTCACCTTTCACCTCCTGCAGCAGCAAAACAATATATTCTGGGTAAAATTCCCAAACAGCCCCCAACAGATGAACAGACTGTGCCGTGCTCTGAGAAGGAAACAAACCCTCTTCCCAGGGTCTGTGTTAGTCTCACCTTCCCTCCCAACAGCAAATCTGTCAGGAGTTGACTTTTGCAACTACACACTGAGCATCACTGGGAGCACCAGCACTCCCATCTCCAGCCCCACCTCCAATCCCTCAGCGAAGGGAATTCTCCTGCCCCCACTCCTGAAGCCCAGTTATCACCAACAAGAAATCTCCTTGGCTCTTGCAGAGAAGCAGGACACATCAGCCACAGGATTAATAGACCATAGGTGTGGTGCAAACAATGAGTTATCCACAACTTGATCCCCCTTACCAGCTTAATTTCTGGCTGTTTACCCTATTGGGCCATACAGCTTCTTCTGTAAATGTTTCAAGCTTCATCTTAGAACAATTCAGGTCCTCACTCCCATGACAATCTTTGGCCAAAACCCGTTCCTAAGAACATGTGGTCACTGTCAGTATGCCCTCTCACAGAAATTAAGACTACAGAAGCTGTATCTCTCCTATTAATTTGCTTTTACCCAATGATTTGCACCTCCATCCAACATCCTAAGCTGTCTGTGTCAATATTTGGGTTGCTGGTTTATTTTCCTTTCTAGCTTGTTTCCGTTTATGGTGTGCTTCTCCATTTAATATTAAATCGACAGTGACAGATCATCACCCTTTTTCTAAATTCACTAAATGGTTTAATAATATAATTTTGAGAAACAGATTTGTGGCTCGCACGCACACACACACCAAGGCAAAATAAAAATGACAGCACATTTGAACAAGGCAGCAATAAAACAGTGATAGTAATAAAGAATAAAACTGCTATATCAGGTTGCCATGGGAACCAGCATTCAAGGACTCCAGGTAACGTTGTAAAACATGCCACTGAGCATAAAGCAGCTAAGCAGGTTAAGAGGTTATTTATTAGGCTGCGACACATCGTGCAGTGCCCTCTGGTGAGAGCGCAAGAGAGGCACAAACGGGTTCAAGACGAGGCAGAAGATCCAAGAATTCGTGTCCCAGGAGCATCACCTGGGAGGTGTCAGCTCGGCAGCCGCATCGCTGGGAGGGCTGGGTGCAGAGCCACGGAGGGGTGACACCGGGACACGCACCCACAGCCACTCCAAGCTCCCTCCCACTGGAGCCAGGAGCACCGCGGCACACAAAGGGAGCCATCAAGGGCTCCGGGAAACATCTCCCTAGGTGGGATCTGCCAACCTCTCAGTGTGTTGCTTTTCCTGCCCAGGGTAATTGGACCAGCTATGATGAAAGCTGCTGTGATTAAGGCAGTAAACCCAATCCTTGGTCACAGTGTGTTTTCTTAAGGACTGAAAGTGTAACTTGTTCCGTGCCCAGAAATTTCACTAAAATTAGCAGCAGTTCCCCACTTAGAGTTGCAAAACCAGGCTCAGCGTCCCTGGGGCCCCACATGCTGTGTGTCCACAGAGGAGCACAGAGAAACAACTCAACGAGGTAAGAGCCCATGTGCAAACAACAGAAAAGCAGTTCAGTAATTCAATTCAACTCAAGGTAAAACCAGCCTAAGCTGTGCTGTCCTACACAAGAGAAAAAAACATAGATATCAATCCAAGACAAGATGCTCTTGAGCATCTTGACAAGGTAGAACCTTCCACAACTGCACAGCCCAAGACACAACAGAGGATGCTGCAAGACCTTCTGAGTGAAACATCTGCACCCTCACCACGGCACTCAGGCTCATGGGGAGGTGTGTGGTTGATGGCCATGTCCACATCTGCAAACAGCACACACCAGAGCCTCTTCCCAGGTACCATCAGTTCACATTAAGCATTTATGGGGGGGAGCAGAACAGGTTGCTTACGAATATCACAGCACAGGATTTTCTTTTTCCCCACAGGCCTTCCTGTAGGGAAATCAATAGAAAATCTAGTTAAATGATTTTGAATAAACACTGTTAACATTCTGTATTGATTGGCTCCTCCAAAACTGGATCAGAGCTAACACCACCCTGATCCATCATCCTTCCCACTACACCTAAAATAATGAAAATCCTAACAGAGAGAGGATGATTTTTAAGCCTGCCAAAACCTGCTAAACACAAGGCATGGCTGGATTAGCTTTTTCTATCAGCAAAGCCAGCCTATTTAGCCTAATATTCAGCAGGGCTTTCCATGCAGCTTTCCTGTTGGGATGAGGGTCAGTGCACGCCCAGCCTGCCAGCACTACTCTGCCAACAGCCAGCTCCAGAACCCACTGCAGCTCTGTGGCTAGCAGCAGATTTGGATTTGTCTTTAAACTGCAGAAATACTGCTGGGAGGTGGAGGGGGGGCTGGAATATGAAACCCATCCTCTCCTTGTTTTCCCCTGCACCGTTAAAGCTGTCAATTCAATTCTCCTCCCACTAAGTGGCACCAATGCACCGCAAACCACAACGAAAACATCTGTACAGACAGCTTATAAATAAATATTCCCCTGTCTTCCCGAGCCTGGCCCACAGCGGGGGAAATCCAACAGGCGGGGTGTGTGCGTGGGAAGGGGCGGCGGGGCCAGCGCTCCCCACTCACGGCTCACAGACACCTGCATTCTGTTTCCATGCAGCAAATGCAGCTTACAGGGACACAAGAGGAGAAGGCAAAGAGGCAGAGCTGTGTTATTTGTACACCCCAGTACACGCTCTCGCTTTGAGAAGCGCTGCAGGGACAGCAGCAGACACAAACCCACGAAGCCTTGAGCCAAGCCCAGCCCGGACTCCCTGCAGTTGAACCGCACATAACCTGCACCACAAATCACACCCCGAACGCCGGGCACGGCTGCTTTCCTTCCAGACAGCCCTTGTGAGGCCCTTTTGTCCAGGAGAGCTGGAAGCACTGCCCTGAGCTCGGGGCTGAATCACCGCAGGCTCTGCCCAGCGTTACCCGCCCAACACGTGTGGTACTATGTGGGGCAGGGACAGCTCTCCTGTAAATCAAATCTGCTGTGAAGAAACCAAATCTATAGCTCAAACTTACTGTAGCTGGGAAAAGGTTATGAAATTACAACCCCCATTTTGGCTGACCAGCATGAAAGAGCAGAAGCTAACAGGGAAAAATGTCTAATTGTCTTTTCACCAATGCTCCTGAGAGAAGTTCTGATTAGCCAGAAATACCGATAGAAATGGCAACAATGAGCAGTCTGGAACATCAGTTTCCCTTGTCATGGCCTGCCATCTGGAAGAGTGATGCTGATGGTCCCTGTTAAGTGGGAAAACAAGGCCCTGTGTTGAGCAAACTGGCAGGTCAGCTCTGCATTAACACATGAAATACTTACAGACTTATTAGTGACTGTATATCACATATGTTTCCAAGTGCCATATCAACAAGTGTGACGATCACACATGAGACTGAAGGCTGTGTTTCAAAAGGGATCAAAAGGGGATAGAAGTCTGCAGCCCCATAACACATTCCCATGCAGGCCAGCCTGGCCAGACACTCAGATCCCTGTGCTGGAAGCTGACAAACACTGACACCCCCAGCTGAGGAGAACAGCCTGTGGCTGAGGGCCACCACATTCCAGACCAGACACACCAATCTGCCCTTCTAAATTAGCAATATGCAATGGCCACACAGGGATAACTTGCCTTCCTCTACAGCAGAGCTGAAGAGACACAATCACCACCTTTCTAACTACAGCAAATCTGAGCAGTTATCCCTGAGGGGAGGAAAATATCTCTAAGGGGAGGAAAAAAGAGTTCACAGGTGCCTCCCGAGTTTGTTTTTAAAACAACACTCGCAGATGTAGTACTGACACTAAACCTCCTGTGCACTGAAACCAGAACAGGGAATAAAAGAATCCCCCTGGTCTCGAAGCATTACAACTATCCTAGACTGAGCGCCGGGGCACCACGTCACTGGCCATGGATGCTGAGTAGCTTCCTTATGCTCCCTCCACCTTTCCCCATGCAATCCAACCACTGATTATTCTGTTGTTTGCAGTAGACTGAAGTAATTAAGCTTAACCCTAGTCCTGTGGGAGTCCCAGAGAAGGTTAGTGATCCACAGGCATGACATGCTGTTATTTATAGCTGATTAAGTTCTATTTATCTACATTTAAATGTTGCAGGAGATGGGAAGAGATCCCAAAACACATCTGTGTCTTATTAGAAACACCAGCTGTGTGTGGTAGCTTAAAGTTTGCCTTTCCTGAGAGGTTATAAGGAAAAAAACTCAAAAACCCAACCCGGAATAATTCAAATTCTTCACTGTAGCTAAATAAATTGGTGTGGTTTAGTCATAATCTTCAAGATGTAAGCCTGCCATCCCATGCAACTGACCTGCTTCTGGGGTCAAACTCAACCCCAAAATTAGCTGGGCCACTTTGAAGCTGTTCTGAGCACTGCAATTGCACTTAGTTTTTACTGTAAGACTGTTCATGTCTTAAGAGACATGAGAAAGGTGACCAGCAGGTCACAAACGAGATCTTTAGAGGCCTAACTTCTGAGCCTCCGTGCATTTGGTAACAGCACTGTGGTTTCACTAGTTAGAAAGTCTTCATATATATGCTCTATTTTGCCCCCTCACACAGAGGAAGATGAGCAAACTGAGGGGATGCAGTTCTGTCACCACCTGTTCCTTCAGAGAGATGAGGTGCTAGGGGACCCACAGTAACAACTGAGCCTGGTATCAAAACCCTTGTGTAATTAAAATTACTGCATTTTTGGCGGTAGAGAACACCTACAGAAATACTTCCATATAGGAGATACAAATAGTTTCAAGAACAGTATAATAATAACTCAAAGTTGGGCTCTAATGGAAGGAACACCACTGTCCTGTCACTATTAGCACCAAATCACAAGAGGTACTGCAGAGTTTACCTCCTAATTGCCAAAGCAGAACGTAATGAAGGAAGTGGTAAGTTGGTATCTCCTGTAAGAAGTCCTAGTTGAAGCATCCAGACAGTAACAGCACGGTAGAGCAGGAATATCTAGGTCTTGAGGCTGCAGAACTGTAACTCTCCAGAAGATACTCCTTAAGAATCAGAAGGATGATCTATCATCTCCTTCCTTATCCCACTGCTTTGGGTGCAAGCCATGTGAGAGCTGTGAGACCTTCACTGGTAACTGTTCCAGCCCAGAAGAGCTAGCAGAGTTTCACTTTTAGCATCACCTGAAACGGAGCTGAGATTCAAAATGAAACTTCCAGGTAAAAAGCAAAACCCCTGGGTTTTGCAAAGAACGCTTTGAAACGCCTCACCACAGCTTTGATACCTTCTTCTGGCACAGGAATCGGTGAGACTGTACCCACAGGAGCTCTGTGAAACTGCATCTTGAAGGGAAGACACCCACGGGAACTACTTTCACCCAAGCCACTGACTGCAATCTTCTGGTGGACGATTAACCAGCTGTCAGTCACCCCCCCCACAGACCAGGCTGCCATCAGCCCGCTCTCGTTGGGCTTCGTTGGCAATCCTCACACACGCGCTGAGCGGGGTGGCAAAAGCCACCCCACTATCCCTGGGCAAGTTCTCCTCCAGCTCCCGGCTCTGACCACGCCCATACAATGGCAAGGCCAGTGACTCCTTGCTCTGCCCAGTCCCTGCCCACATCTACTCAAGTGCTGCAACTGCGGGCCGGCATTAACAGAGTGTTAAACCTCAAATTAGAGCATGGCTGCAGCGGGCCTGGGATGCTTCCAGTTTCCCCTAGGAAGGCAACGCTGCCAGCTCTTTGTTTTGTTGCGAGGCATGTGATAATTTGGCATCGTCCTCTACGTTCTGAAATTTGCTGGAACAAAAGAGATGTTGAGCTTTCATTAAGAGGAAAAAACAGAGTGTACAGTCTCAAGTCATAAACACAGACTTGAAAACGCAGCCCATGAACGCCTGAACACAATTAAGAAGACTCTAAATCAGTACTCATTAAGTATCTCGGTTGCTGGGCAGTTTATTTGTTCATTCTTATTATTTGATTAGATTTGGTAACTCAAATAGTTTGGAGTTGTATTTCTGCTGTGGTTCATCTTTTGCTTAATTACTCTTTCACAGGCCTTCTGTGCAAGCCTAAGGAAATCAAGTGGTCACCAAACAGCTCAGTCCAGTATTGCTAAAAATAGAGTCTGATGTTTTTTTCTTCCAGCTTTGATTGCCCTACTTAGGGCTAGAGATGATTTACACTGTGCTTCTCCAAATGTGTCCACTATTGGTACCTAAGTAACACAAAACCCAACAAACTACCATCATATCAGAAAACCAACCTCCACAATCTCAAAAATTAATCTGTTCTCAGACAGGAACCAGAACTCAACACAAATTCTGCCCTATTAACAATCTGTCATGCATATGCTCTCATCCACATAGAAAGGAAAAAGGTTTAGCTCACCGTGATGTTTTGAGATTTAACCAATATACAGAGCTATAATTGCTTAAATTTCTTTTACTGGTGCTTTTAGATGACACGTTTCAGCAGTTGCAAGGATACATGGATGTACATTCAGTAAGTCAACTGCCAAAAAGGTTCCTCCCATATTACAGGAAAAATACAAAACATTTCAGTTTAAAGACAAAGAAAAAAAAAACAACAAAAACCAAAACCAACAATGAAGCAAAGTCTGGTTATTCCAGAGTACAGTTTCCCCGGGTACTTTCTGTTGCAATTATTTACATATCCCCAGATAATCAAACTTAGGTGGTCCAAAGTTTTGTTGTGGACTTTGTAGAACACGCTGTGCCTGAGCCAAGTGGAGCAGCCTCAGCGTGTTATCAGCTGACCGATGGAACAGACACTGCTCCCAAAGGGAACAAAACCAAAAACCACCGAGCTACACAAACCACAACAAAACACAGAGACAATCCAAGCCCGCGACAAGAAACAGGTTTGAGTTGCAACCACCCGGACGCCTCAAGACCCCTTGGTCGGATGAACAGCACTAGTAACCAACACCTTCCACACCCAACAGGGAATGTACTGCGTTACTATCGAGTCTAATGAGCACGAGCAGAAACCCCAAAGGGTTTTCACCACAAAAGCTCATCTTGAATTGCCGTTTTCTAACCACAGTCCTACAACTTCAGTATTTTCCTTGTTGTTCTTACAAGTTGCACAGTTTCCCTGCTTCCTCCTTTCATATTATATTTACAGAAAAGAACAAACCAATTTGACTTACTCTGAAAAACTAAGCAGCACACGCTTTCAGAGGCAAGAGCTGCAGAGTGCCTACTTTATCAGAAGAAAGGCAGAACCAAAATAAGGCCATATTGCCATTTCACATAAATCACCTTCAATAAGAACTACACAAACCCACCACACTGGTTTCCGTCACCGTTTCTGTCCCATTCATTACACGCACACGGCTGGAGTTCAAACAGAGGCTTGTTACCAGCCTCTACCTAAAAAAACCCCAAACCTTATAAAATCACAAACCCAACAGGATAACACAGTCAAAAACAGTATAAACAACACAAAAGTACTGCCACACACACCGGGTAGATTTTCAAGGGCTGGTATTTTACATCCAGATTAAATGGATAAACCAACTGATTACTACAGGAACTTTAGGGAAGTCCCAGGAGAAAGCTACCAAGCTGACCGACCCGGCCTTTTGTATCCTCACAGCTTGTGAAGCTGCGAGCAGCTCAGGGCCCCGAAATCGGCTCAGATGGCAAGAGGAGCAGCAGTACCTGGGCTGTTGCTCTTCCCTCAGCATCCACCTGCACTCCTCAGCAGGGTCCCTCCTCCACGCTCCGCTTCCCAAGAGCGCTCAGGAGAGGCTGCGCTGCTCAAAACAAGATCTAAAATAAGAGCTTTAAGCACTTAAACAAAAACATGAAACAAAAGAAGAGAAGTGGGGCGGAGGGAAGAAAAAAAAAAAAAAGTAGTGGAGTAAATCCAACCGTGGCTCTCGCAGCTCAGAGCCCCCAGCAAGTGCCAGCAGTTTCAAAAGAGCTGTAATCTCTAAACTGTTATCAAGGTTTTATCGCACTCCAGTTCTTATCTAAACCAAACAATCACTAGAACAGCAGCTGATAAGGCATCCTGACAAGGTAATTTCGGCAATTTAAATCCACTGCTACAGCCATCATACACCGAGAATATTTTAACACCCTCTCCAGTTTAACCTCTAATCTCTCTTCCTCTGTTCTTTCCAAACACAGGGCCAGGTTTTCTCCCTGGCAGCCAGGCACACTCCCTGCCATGGCTGGTGTGACGGGCAGGTGCCCTTTGAGCTCTGCCTCTGGTGTGCGCAGCCCGTCCACCAACGCCGCCCTGCTTCATCAAAAGGATCATTATTCCCCCTCTGAATTCAAGTGGCCATTTTCCCCGGGGCTTCACAAAGGTCCCATCGTTTACAAGCGGTGGCTACGTCTGCCACAAACTGCTGTGTGGGAGAGGAGGGAAATCAAAGGCAGCAAACACGAGGCAGGATCAGCCCCAGCCCTGGCGTAACTGGGTATAACACAATGGAAATACGTCCTCTGGAGCCCTGTGGGATTTTCACCTAGAACATCTCACCCACATGACACAAGGCAGGATTAGCTCAGTGTCTCATCTTCCAGAATCGTTCACTGGCCAGAAAATCCAGCATTTTCGCTTGCAGCAGACGTTTTACAGCAGGGCAGACTTTGATTTATGGGACATCTGAAAACACTTATTCATGCTAAATGTAGCTGGCAAGTGACACACAAAACCAAACCAAAACCAGCTACCTCAACTGGACAGAAGCATCAGGCCATCTGATGCAATTTCCTCTGGACACTAGACACCGCCTTGACACAATTCCTAATTATTTCTCTCCTTATGCTGGAGCAGAAAACTGATTATTAAGCTACTAAGACATTCCTATGTCTCCAAAGCCAAGCAGCAACTTTCCTGCATCACATAATGTTTATGTACACAGGACAGGGCAGAGCAGCTTCAGAACCAAAGGAGTGATCCCCTAGGATTTCCACAGCTCCTGGGAGGCCAGGGAGCCAAGTGCAGCTCTTGTGCAACCGCCCTGGGCACACCCAGCACCTGCAAGTGCATCAGAAAGAGCAGCCAGAGCCAGCAAAGTCACCCAAGTAATGAGAGGAAAGTTCCTGGAGTGACTCGTAGCCAGGTCCCTTCTGTGGTGCCGTAACTGTGTCAGAACTGTTGTCTTCACATGAACAGAAAGTGAACAGTGTAAACCAGAGAAACTGCTCAATTCCCTCAGGTTGAACTTCCCAAAGCAGGAAAGGGAACTCAAGATTTCTTGGCATATGCACACGGGAGGGGGAGGGAAACACCAAAAAACCCCACCAGATACCGCAAAACCCAAGAAATCCCTTCACTAAAGATGCAAAATTCTTTTACACCCTATTTCAAAACCTTTCTTCAATCAAAAGCTCACGAATCAAGAGACAAACCAGATGCAAACTCCCATTTTCCTTTATAAATCAGTGTCTGACACTTGAAATGCAAACTAATTTGTTTAAATTACAAAACTTTAAATGTGGTTATAGAAATAATAGAGTGTCTTTGGATTTTAATCAGAAAAAATACATCCTGAGTTTCAGAAAAATTACCCAGCACAAGTAGGAACAGAACTATAAATACACCACGGTAGCCTTTGCTTGCCCAAAGAGAGATGAGTTATTTCCTTTCTCTTAAGAGTCTGAAGACCAATAATTTTTTCCTCCCTGAATACCTCCTGTTGGGACAGCACTGGGTCTCTGGCACCAGTTGTTAAGTGATTTACTGGGTATGAAAATCTTGATGTGTATGAATATGGTTCTGAAGGAGTTGACATCAAGATCCAGATAGCACGAGTGTGTAACACGAAGGAAGAAAGCAATCATTTAATTTTAAAAGTTTTTGTGTATTAAAATATGCATGATCTTTGTGTTCCTCCTTCCTGGCTTTTCTGAGAGGTTATTTGGGCTGGATATTGTCTTCAAAGGGGTTTCTCTCATACAGTGTTTGCACAGATTGTGCATTACCCTGGGTGCAACTGCTCTGCTCCAAGAACAAATGGACATTACAGTTCATCCTGTTTCTTCAACCAACATGAGTGTACAGCAGACTCGCCCGTGAAAGCACAGTTATGATACATCCACCCAGCATTTAAAATATCCAATCCAACCCGCCATAAACTGTCACTTCAGGCATTTATGGCAGACAGTAAACACATGCTTATCAGAGAACAACTGCACCCTGTGAGCTCAGCCAATAGAGCAGTATTTCTTATCAAATCAATGGCTTATCAGGGAACTTAACAAAAATAAAGGTTACACCATATGGTCTCCTCCTTTTTACCTCTGCTCCATCAAGATGTACAACTTCAATTAAAGCCACATTGCTCAGGCTTTGTAGATTTGCTTCCTCCTCGTCTGCCCTTGAAAGCAAAAGCCTACCTTTAGAGCAAGGCACCCGGGAATGATCCCCATCAAAAGCTGTGCTGAGCTGGACAAACAGTGCATCGCCCCAGCTTCTGCCATCAGGGGCCCTCCCAGAGCCCGCTGCCCTGCACAGATCAATAGCCCAGCGTGGCAGTGGGCACTGCCCGTCCCCTGCGCTCGCTCACGTGCTGCCTCCTGCTCTGCGGCCGCAACACCAACGTCGAGAGGCACCAGGAGCGAGGCAGCACCTCTGCCAGGGCTGTTTGCACAGCCACTGGAACCACGAGGAGACCACTGCTGCTGCTGCTGGTTTGGTTAAGCCAATTAACAACGAAAACAAACACGGCGTGACAAAAGGGAACATGGCTCCGAGTCCCTTATGCCTGCCTCTTATCAGGAGCTGTCTAAAAATGCTAGCTCTAGATCTACCCCATCTGATGCAAATTAACCTGAAAAATGGAATTACCCCGTAAAGTGGCCTGTTCTTTTCCTCTGCTTTTTACAAGATCTAAGAATAAAACTTTTGGGGTCTATAATCTGTTCCTGACGACACTTGATTTCGCTGACTTGTACAGTGTGGAACAAGAAACATTCATTTGTACTTGAGACAGATTTTAATCAGTATTATTCAAATTGCTGCAGTGATATTCACAAGGTTTTGAGAGCATCAAACTCACTTCTCTCTGTGCCATCACCAAAAGCAATCAGCACAATATTTGTCTTACAAGCTGAAAAGACATCTTCCCACGGTTCTGCTGCCACATTGCCAACACACACCCTTCTTCAGGGCTTTGCTGAGCCCAAATGCAATTTGGCCACTGCTGCTCACAATTCTTACAGCCTGACTACAGATGGCAATGACTCCAAATTGCAGCAGACTATGAATTCATAGGTGTGATATTCCTTTCAGATAAGGAGCCTTTTCCAGTTCACTTTACAACATGAATGGAGGTAAACTGCTGAGAGAGCCACGTGGTGAAGGCTCTTTTGGTTCATCTCCTCCTTGTAAAGGAGCCCCAGAAATCTGGGGGCTGCTGAAAATTCTGCATGGGATAAGCAGCTCTCATCCTGCCACCTCAGCTTCCTGGTACCACAAATCCTTCCTGTGCTGCAGCCTGAGCTCCTCCTCGGGTGACTGGGAATACCCTCCATTCAGAACACCTTTCCTATTGATTAGCTGTTAGCTGGTTTGGTGTGGGTTTTTTTTTTTCCCATTAAAATCTTTTAAAATTGCTACTCATCTACTTTTTTCAATACTACTGACAACTTCTTTGCCAAGAAAAAAAAAATTGCAGCACGTAAAATTTATTATTTTTTTTTAAGCATCATTGCCATTGTCATATTGTTCATAAATCTGTACTGTCTTCTCAGATTACCTATGTGTGCTGTTGTTACCAAGCCAGGTTAAATTTAGTCCTAATCTAATGCACTTACTACTCAGCGAACTCATAAACACAAACTCTCCTTGATAAGCAAGCAATAAAACCCTGTCCTTTATTGCCACCAAGGTAATTCATACTTTAATATATCTATTATTTCGGTACTAAGATTACTTTGCTGCAGCAAATTGAATTCATCATGAAGGAAATAAAAGAAAATGCCTGAGAAATGCTGAAACAAAACTCAGATTCTGTGAGAGACTAGAGAACAAAAAATTTCAGAGAAATTGAAATTAGTACTGATATTACAGGAAAGGATAACTTACAATAACATTATTTCTCATAGTCTTGCTGGGGTAATTTGAAGAATGTCAAGACTAAGCATTTCTACACTGCACTTCATCTGAGACTATCAGAGAACAGGCATTAACCAGTTCACTTCACTGCTGCCTCAAGGACAGGATTCCCAGCTCCAGCAAACCAAACCTTCATGTGGAACCTGAGGTCTTATTTCTGACTCATGCTTTCTCACTGTTGCAAAATCCTTCCTTTTCCACGGCCTAGATCTGATTTGCAAATTATTCCTTTCCTGGTGCACAAAAAAACTGGGAGTGGGTTGAAAGATCATGGGCAGTTCTGAGAATTTACTCAATTTGTGGAAAGATTTAGAAGGCAAGTTAACCATCTGCTGCATGTTAGAACAGCTGAGACTCAGAACTCTTGTTCCCATTTGTGTTAACTCCACAGGCTCCAGAAATGTTTTCATTAACACCAACTTTTTGTATGCAGAGGATCAGACACCACACTCATCATTCTAAACCCCCACTCCATCCTTTGTACCACACAGCGGTTTTTGATCAATAATGATACGATTCACAAATTGATAGTGGATTTGGAAATATGGTTTCTATTCCATTCCTTCAGAGTAAAACCTTAATTACAGGGAGGCTAACATTTTATTTTTTTTTCCCCAAGAGGAGGATGGCAAGTGGTTCATTTCTATTCACCAGGCAATGTCACAGAACCAGTATTTCAGTAAGGCAGCTTTATTACACTTTAATATGAGACTGGAATGAAGCAGCTCAACGTGAGCTACAGCCAACACGACCCAAGCTCTTCCCACTCCAGGCAGGTCCTGCTCTGCTCTGAGGTGGGTTATGGGAGGTGAGCTGCTCCCCAGTTCGTAGCAGACAGATGTCCTGTGTCCACATCCCCTCCTCACCACGGGACTGCCCGGGGGCAGAGAACTGCCTGAGCAGGCACGGGGAGAGGGAGGAACAGCTTCCACAGGGCAGTTTGGAAAGACTGCAAAGGAAACGAAAGCAGTGCCTGCTTCAACCTGAGGAGGAGCATTTCCCTAGGCATTAAAAAGCACTCATTAAAAACATGAGACACAACACTTGTCTGGTGCTCAGTGATGGCCGGGACACCTTTGAAGGAAAAACAGGGCTGATGTTTGCACCCAGCAGATGTCAGATGAGAAAGATGGACTTAATCAATGTTGTTAAAAATGAAGGATACTTTTACTATGCCTATTACTACACTGCAGAATCTCCCATTGGGGCATGAGGCTGTTGTCATTGAGCACTTCAAGCTTCTCCCTGAGGTGGAGATCTGCTGTGTGCAAGAACCTGGCTCCAAGTAATTAAAGGAATTTGCAGTGTATTTTCACGTTCCAGTAAGATAACTGGAGTGTTTCTCAGTAACAGCACAGCATTGTATACAACAACTACTACCCCACCAAAACCAACATAAGTTGGAAAATAAAAATAACGATACATAAATAAACCAATCAAAGTACTTCTACCTTCCAGCACCCCACCAAACTGAAACCAAGCAGTCAAAACATGCTGGGTGCACCCACACAACAGAGAAACTCAAGAGGAAGGCAGGACCAGACCCATTTCCCTCCTACCTCCTGCTACAAGGCAGCCACAGTGCCCGGGTCTGTCTTCCCTGCCTGCCACAGGAAGCACATCTTGCACAGGCCCAGTCTGGCTGAAGTTCCCACAGCATCAGTCTGTGGTTATTTGGGCTGACACAACCCTGCACGGTCCACTACAGCCAGTGAAAGTTTGTTCTTGACTACAATGAGAACAAGAAACGGTGAAACTCAAGAAGATGGACAACGAAAGAAAAGCATGAAATCAAAGGAGCGAAAACTACAGTATAGGACAGTTAGAGAGGCAGGTTAATTATTAACTCTGAGGACTTACCATCCCCTAAATCTTTAAAAATGTTTAACTAGCAGAGCCACAGTCAGGAAAGCATGTGGTTGAGTCGTCTTTACTTTGCAGAGGAGAAAACCGAGGTGAGGAATGAACCCCTGAAGATACAGCGAAGGCACAGCAACCTGAAACAAATCCTGGCTGTTCAAGTTCTCTGCTCTGCTTTATTCTCTTCTAAACCTTCATCAGGAAAGTAGAAATCAGTATCTTTTAAGTAGCAACATTCTTATTTGTGAACTGAAAGCACTTGCTACAAGGGACAAAAAAAAAAAAAACAAAAACCCTGACCTTTGACATTTTGAAAGCTCAATAAATGACAGTAGGAAGCAAAATTGTATCAGGCACCAATAAACCGTAAGTTATTTTATGATATGAGAGGTTACTTAATCTAAAACTATAACTATTAAGGAGAGTGATAAGAGATAAGGAAGGTAAAGACTCAGGGACTTTTCAGTTTCATATCTTATCACTTCTGGTGTAATATTAACCAGCCTGATTCTCAATATCCCAGTCACTTTGTGATCTTTCCACAGTTGAAAACAATTACCAAATGCGACGTATCCAGAACTTTGTTCAGTTGTGCCACTAAAACAATACAATCTTGTTTTCAATCACACATTCAAGCCACAGTAGCACCAATGCAGGGAGATGCAAATCCTGCAGATTTTTTTTTTTTTCTTAAGCCTGTGGAAACTTTATTTTGATTTTACCCTGAAAAGGACAGTATGAACACTTACTCTCCAGCCAACGTACTTTTTTAATCCACTTTGCAAAGATCAGTAAACTGCTCTCTAATACATTGCTTTGACATCTCTCTAACCTGTTAGGTGATGCTTTCTGGCAGGCACTGATTTATGTTACAAGCCTACAAGAACAGTCACATTAATAAAGCTGATTGTGTCTCTCACCACAGAAATTATTTAATGACGGAGGTACTGTCATGCACATTCACCTGTACCCGAAGGAAATCCATTTACCAGCTAAACCACCCACCTGCTGTTAAATCTTTTATTTAGCTTGCACCGCTATTGATTTTAATTGAAGAAGTCACGACTTGTCATAGCTCGTACTGCCTGAAAACTAAAAACTCTTTAATGTGCTGTTAAAATCGCAGGTGGTTTTGTCCACAGTGAGAGAGTATTGCTCAACTAAATCCCCCTATCACAAACCTGCAATCACACACTGCAGCTATGATTGTTTTAGCTCTTGTAACCCATTGCTGTTGGATAAGACAGCTCTGAGAACACTGGGGCTTGCTGGTTGGAGAGAGAGATACGTATCATTTTATTCAATACAATTTATCCTCTTCTCCTCTAAATCCTCTATCCTGCCAAGGCTTATTCATATCAATAATCTCTCAACTTCAGGAGGTTAATGAGTGTAAAATATTGGCGTGTACTGCAACATTAGGGACATAATGTCACATATACTTCAACACGACACAAACCTACACAGAGGCCAGAAATGAGGAGCCTTCTCCAGGTCACTGCTGCTCCTGCACCTCAGCAAAGGTGATGGTGCACATCAGGCAACCAGTGAGGCTGAAAAACTCCCAATATATGGAAGAAAAATACAAGCCAGAAACCAAACCACCAATAAAAAACGCAGTTGGACTCTGATCCTAACCCAGAGCTGTCCTGCCACGAGGGAGCAGTGGGCACTAGGAAGAAAGCCAGCTGGAAAGAGGCAGAAGTGCTTCTGTGAGCAGTGCCAGCTCAGTGCCTATACAAAACCTTGCTCCAAAAGAACATGCAGTGAGTGCCCCCCGTGTAGCATCAAGGAGCAAACTCTTCCTGGAGGCGGCTGTTGGGTGGCTATTTTTGGCCAACAAAACAAGAGTGTTTCTCTGATGACAAGAAACCTACATTAAAGAAAAAGGCCAGGCAAACAAAATACAATCCAGTCCCTTCCCTTGTAGCACAGAACTGTCTCCAGCCATTTTACATCTGGCAGCCACTCGGCTGATCCTCACCCACGCTGTCCAAAACGAGGTGTTTCAACACATGCTTATGTTGCAAACAACATTCAAGAGCTTTTCCCTTTTGTTGCGACACTGAAGCAAAACAAACTTTGAAATCCCAGAAGCTGCAACAAAACAGATTTGTCGTTGCCCCGAGCCAGCTTTAATGCTCACAGCGGAGGAGCCTGGCGGCACAGCCACAGACACTGCTCGAGCTGTGCTTCAGACAGTTCCTTCACACTGGGCCACTAAGAGCCTCTAGCACAGGCAAGATGGGTGAGGCCTCCAACACTTGAGATTTTTCAAGGGAAAATAATATCCTATTTTTTCCCCACTGGAGGGTAAATGGGGAAAAACATCCCCAGAAGGTGGTTTGCAGCCACCATGACACGCACAAGAGCACAAACACTTCCCACCCACAGAGCTCACCCTTAACCCGTGTCCTGAGCAATTCCCCCATTTATCCCATTGCGTCTGCTTCGTGGAGTTTACCCTGCCTTTTATTACACAGCTAATAAAGAGGGAGGAACACCTCGTTAGATTGAGAACAGATAATTATAAAGGCATTTTCATGGAGCTGCAGAGCAGTTAGAGGGATGAGAAGACCAGCTCAAAACACTGCTGCTCCCCCAGATGACTCCCTGCCACATTTAATTCTGCATGGTAACAACCATCACACCTATTTCTCTCTCTCTCCCCCTTGGTATAAATATGACCTTAAACCCAAAAGCCTGGTCAGATTTGAGTTGCTGTTATAAAAGTTCTCATTTGACACACACCCCCCTCATCGAAGATGGGTTTTTCCTCTTGACAACAAACTTTTCTACGTGGGAAAATACAGAACCACCCCACCTTTGATCAGCTACGTCAGATCAGAAGAAACAATTTCAGGCATTTCACTGAGCTCCCACCAGGATGCTCTCCCCGGAATTACCAGGAGAGCAGAGAGGCAGCAACCCTGAAAAGCTGTGTCAGCTCAGAACACTTAACGCTCTCTGACAGCGCCTGCCTGGAGCAAGTGGCTGTAAATAAATAAGAGACATTCTTCAGCTGGGAAAGAAACAAGGGGAAAGCAGAGCTGGAAGTGTCCCTAGGCTTTCTAAAATGTAAAAAATAAAAATAATAAATAAAAAAAGACTCCAGCTCTAAAGAACTGAAGAACGGAAATCTCCCAGCATCCTGCTGCAGCAGCCAGATGGTGTTTCTTCACTTCTCAAGGCCCACAAGAGCCATCTGAGCTAGAGGGCAAAGACAAACAAGCCGTTGTAATCACACAGCTTACCAGCACCTGGCAGATAATAAATGCTACCACTTAACAAACCTACAGAATAAGCTGCACTGGGCTCAAGAGCCCCAGCTAAAGGTAGCTCAAGGGTGCCAGCAGCTCAGGACAACGCTCTTCCATATTCCTTCCCTCAGATGAGGAAACAACTGGGAAGCAAAAGTCCTCAAAAACCCACCAAAGTTAAGGATTCAGTCAGGAATCATCTGCTTAAGAAATGTGACCAATTCAGGACAGGAAATAAATATTTACCTTTGCTGTAATCCCCCTAGCTCTGGTTTTTGAGCCTGCATGGCTCGAATGCTATCCAGCATCAAAGCACATATGATGTCCTGCTTCTTTCATCCCTCACTATAACCCAGGGTAACCTGGAAAAATAAAAATGCAAGCAGAGAAGGGAAACACTGGGAATTAAGGGTCACATAGGAGCAAGCTGGACTAGCAGGAGACAGCAGTAAGAACATAATCCAAAACAAGCAACATGAGAGAATAGGAAGTTTCCTTCTCCTATCCTAGCAAAGTTTGTACTACAGGTGATTCCATTCCCACAGGCCATTCCATTGCAGTACAGGACACCACTGCATCCAGAGGTTTCAGAGAAACTGGCCCTGCTCTTGCACAAGATGCTCCAGGATGCCGAAGTTGTATTTACACACAGAAAAACACAGGAGGAGATCTGAAGGTGTGAACTTTCCTAAATACACCAGTGTGCCTCTCCACTGACCCAGCAGCAGCTCCTCTAAGGGTCAGGCCTCAGCTTCATTCTCTCTGCTGAATGAATCACTGGTTTCTCAGTCAGGACTGCCAAAAGCAAACTGGAGCCAAGGAGTGCAGATGCTGGCACTCTGGGAGCTGGACCAGATCCACCATCTCGTTTGGTACAGTCACTGCACAGCTGTCAGACAGAACAGCTATGGCCATTACCAAGCAGGGAGAAGAATGGAGCCAGATACCCACACAGAGGCGTCTGTATTTTACAATCAACTTGGAGCCATATGCTGGGGTTTACTCCACAAAAGCGTTCAGAGATACCCTGGTGTGGAAATACGAAGCAGCAAACTTAAAATAGTTCTTTGTGAGACTCATTTTTCATAGATGTTATTTACTTACACAAGAATATACGCAGCAAAACGATGCTGAGACTTCCCCTAACTCTGTTCCCAACAGCAAAGTAAGTAACTTGAAGTATGGATGGACTGATCCACAGTCCATCTAAGTTACTAATTTACTGATTTCTAGTTCAACCTCCCCAAAGCTACGATTAAAACCAGCTCTGCCCCTGAGGCAGAGGGGTTCTTGGCCATGCACTGCAGCAGGAATGGGGACATAGCCCATGCTTCACTAAAATGTGGATTTCTTGGTATAAAACATCAGTGTACAAGCACTTGATGTTGCCAGTTTACCTCCCTTCACCAGTTGTGCAGAATCCAGCGAACACACAGTACAGTTGGAAGGCTTTTTACTTTTTGATTCATAGAGACATTAGGAAATGCACAGCATCCCCTCAGTGCCCCTCACCTGTGCAGCACATTCGCTTTTATGGTAGAAATCATTTCCCTTGTTAGATGCTCCTTGAAATATCCCTGTATTTTATGCTCCTAATGCAGAGCTACATTTCCTCTGGGTTTCTACCTGCTCTCAACTGGCAATAAGTATTGATTACTGCAAACATTCTCCTTTTCTTTACCACCGCTTAAACAAATGTAGAAAAATCCTAGACACCATTTCTCAAAAAAAGCAGCTTTATTTCTTCCCTCCCTCCCTATTTTCAAGGCCCACAGCTGAACCTGGGCACAGCCTCACCTTGGCTCGGGCATGGCTGCAATTGAGCTTTACTTAAAAACAACCAACCAACAAGGAAAAACCCACTTTGGAAGGGCAGAAGATTACAGGTAAGTGCCAGCTAAAGAGCAATGTGCTTGTTTATTTGTTTAAGTCCAACACAAATACAGCAGAAGAGCTTATGGACAAGACAGTTGAGACAAAATGACTCTGCACACATTTGAAAAACCTTATGAACTCTCTTCCTTTCTGTACAATCACCCTAATTACACTTGTGTAGAAGTCTAATTACACCTCTGCATTAGCTACCAGTGAAGTGTTTCTTGGGTTATTTCTGAGCAGCCTACAATTAAACGAGCCTCATCCATTAACTGACACTTTGTGTGTGCAGTCTCACTGCTCCAATTATGTACCTTGAATCAGCCCCTGAAAATCCTCCTCGCTGCCAAAGATATCCTGGTGAAAAATGAAGGACACTGGAGGTGGCTTGAAAAATACTGCCAACATTTAAAACAAATTCTGTTATGCAAAGCCCTGCATTTTATTTAAATTCGTGCTGCTTGAGATGCAAACAAGATTCATTTCACTACACGGCTGTGCTATCCATTTATTAACTATTCTGCATGAGATCCATTTCTAAATGATTTCACTAAAGTTCATAAGCCATTTTAAAACTCAGAAACCGATGAAAAAGGAAATGATCCTGCAGTTACAAACCTTGAACTAGAAGCCTGATGAAAACAATTTTATTTCTTAATTTAAACAGCATATGAAATTGGATTCAATCCCAAAATCATTACATGCTCTTTTTAATTAAAACTTATGAAGGTTATAGCAAGTGGTTATACTTTCAGAAGGAAGGAGCTGATTTTACTGCTGTAGTAGCCTATGACTAACATTTGGCAAGAGCCAACAAATGAGGCAAACAGAACACGGTTTCCACATTTTTACTTTGGTGATACAAGCTTTGATATCCAAACCCTGGTATTAACAAGCGCTGTGACTTCAGCTGGTGATAGCTAAGCTTCCTCCTCTATTTTCTAGGCATCAGTAGTTCATGTAAACAAGGAAAAAAACCTGCAATAGGCTGCAATTTGCTCAGTGTCATCAGCTCCCACCTCTTAGGGGGGTTCTGATGCACCACCTATAAATAACACTGACATTAACAGGTTTTGCAGGGTGAGGGAAGTATTTCTTATACATTTATTTATTTATTATCAACCTTTCCCACTCTAGTCAAGCAGATTCCTGAGCAAAACAAGGTACAAACGTTCTCACACACCAGATCCAAGGACATGTTTAAAAGGAACAAGTGATTCTCCAGGCTCTTCCCAGAGGGGGTAAGAGGAGAGAGCTACATTCCTCCCAGGGCTCAATGGGGCACTTGAACCACCACTTGTGGTAGAAGAAACACGTTTGTGCCTTGCCTAGGTAAGCAAGGGATCTGCACTGTGCCTCTGTGTGCCCTGGAAATCCAAAAGGACGACTCCAAAGTTAGCTCAGAGTACCAAGCACTGCTCACACAGAGAAAGGAGTTAATGGCAGGTGAAACAGCACCTTCCTGTGCTGCCCACTGAGCTGCAGCTGAGGGTAGAGCTGTTCTGGGCAGCTCAGGAGGAAAGACCCATCAGCCAAAAAGCAACAGAAAACTCAGCCTTGCACTCCTTTGTAAGCAAGTATTCTATTCTGCATGCAAATCAAATCCAACTGAAGATACCACTACAACGTTAATGAAACCCTAAGTACTGAAGAAATAAGCGTCCAGGGAGCGTAAATGCACATTTTGAAACCGCAGAACGCTATGACAGAAAACATCTTATGACTTCCACGGTCACCTTCACCCGGCAGGCTTTGCACAGCACAGAAACATTTGCCATCTGCAGTACCACTGAACAGGCGTGTTCTCACCGGTCTGTTACAAAAGACACAAGTTTTACTTGTTTGGGTCAATAAGACAGCTGCTTAAAATCATATCATGCCCCCAGAAACAAAGAGAGATTCTTTCAAGACCCGGTTTCTTGCAGGATCTTCTGATTCATCTATGGACGAGCAGCTGGCTGGAGACCAGAGCCAGCACTGCCAGTTCCCTTTTGCAGGATGCTCCATTTTGTATCTGGATCTGCAGGGAGCAGATTTAAAGATGATCTCGATCGTACATTAGTGCTTCACTTTATACACCATCAGCAGTCCCACTGAGATTACTGCCTGAAAGCTGAACTGCAGAGTAACTCCTGCAAGAATTCAGCACTCGACAAAGAGCTTCACTGGCCAGGACTGCTGGTACACTGCCAGAAACAGAGGGACTTTCCTTAAACTCTTGGTTTGACTTAACATCCACCGAAGGCTCCACTCCTGTCAACTCTGAAGGGTGTAGGGTCATGCACCCGCCTCAAAATGCAAAAAGTGGGCCTCTCATGAGCCACTCACAGCTACCTTCCACCTTAGATATGCTGAATGACTGTGTTTGAGACTTTCAGAGTGAATGTAACGGATACAGCAAATCCCAGAAGTGATATAAAATCCTTGTGTAACCTTGGACCTCTGTGATATAATATGAAGATTATTATAAGATCAAAGTGAGGGAGCTAATTAGAGTGAAACATAGAAGGCAATTGTTTGCAAACTAATTCAGCTTTTGTATTTGAGGCTTTCCGACTACTGAATATGTGACAATAATTCTCCTTCTACAGCCAGTTCTGCAACCCTCCCACGCTTCATAACCTGCTTTCTTTATAAAATGTCCTCAGCTGTGCTTTTCCACCTTACTAATGGTGCAACTTACCTTGCAAACCCCCCCCTCGGAGAACAAGGATCAGCATTTTAGGAGTTCCTTCATCCTAATGCAGCACAAAATGATCCAAAACAAACACCAGCAGCGATCTCGACAGCTGCACCGCTGAGCATGAACAACCAGGTTTGTTTTCAGCTCTGGACAAGTGCTGCAAAACACCTCTGCAAAATCACGGCTTTACAGGAACTTCGCTTTTAGGACAAAATCTCCATAAAACGTGCAACCTGGGTACAAATGCCAAGTGGGAACATGCAGGACTCTTCCCTCTCTTCCCTGCTTGACCTCATTATCTGCTCAGAGCCCACTTAGCAGTTCAGTCTAACCACTGAAACCTCACAAATTAACAGCACTTACAAGAGTGCATGAACCATAAGTCACCTGGGGCGACCTTCCAACGAAAAGGAGCTGCCACAAAGTCTCACAGCAGGGCCTGAAATGAGGTTATTCTAACAGCAAAGAAAAAAAAAAAACCAACTCTCTCAGAAATCTTTTCCCAATTCTTACCAGCACCAATTTAAAATAAAGTTATTCAGGTTAAAATTAAGGGAGAAAACAAGTCTGGTTTAGCATACTAATAGGTTTCTTGAGCTCAGGTTTCTGTTCAGTAATCAGCAGCTTTAGGAGGGTTTAAGCATCTTGTTTTAACAGTGCCCTGACAGTGAGGATCCTGCCCCAGACAGCGCTCAGGCACTTCACCAGCGTGCTGTGGGTCCAAGGCAGCAGTCTTCCCCTCTGGAGAGCAAAGCTCTGCAAATCACAACACTCCTAATCCTTGAATGTTTGCAAATACCAGTCCAGCCAGCAGGAAAACAAATCCCCAGCTGGACTGGTTCTCACCAGTGCGTCACATTCAACAATAAACAAGGCCCCAGAGCCAGGCAAGGGCAGGGAGCAGAGGATGCTCATCCACACAGGTACCAAGAGATGTTAGTCCAGAAACACTTGGCTCAGGTTATGCTTAGAAACCAACTCAGTTCCTTAAGTGGTTTCACACTCAAACATGCTTAATGTTACATTTGCTGCTTTCTTCATTTCTCTTTCCAGGATTCTTTGGGTAAGTGCTCACTGTCCCCCTGATCAGGAGCTTTCTACACACATGACAACTGCAGGGCACTCCATCAGACTCCTGTTCCACTGACACTGGATGACAGGGCTTCATCCACAGTAGCTGGAGACACACCTCTGGTGTTCATCAGACCCTTCATTTCTCAAAGGGCTTGAGAAGGGAGCAGGCAGGGAGCAGAGCTGGGAGCAGCAGGGATGAGCTCAGGGCAATGGGCAGCCACGAGGGAGAGAGGGGGTCAGGAGTGCAGAGACAGAGCTGTGTGTCTGCAAAGACGAGTGCAGCTTAGCAGGTGGAGACCTACAGTGCATTTTGCAAACCTTCTCGTTCTGCTCATTTTTGAATGTCCAAACCAAGAAGATCTTCATCGCAGCCTTCAGGATTATACCTCCCTGTCCCAAAGAAATCACAAATCTCCATCTTCCTGCTTTGCTGCAGACCACTGGACATGTGCTGGGGTGAAAACTCCTGAGGAGGAGTGGGAAATGGCTGCTATTTGGAATGCTCTGTCACAAGCAAAACCTGTTATTTCACCGTAAGAGGAAATTCCTAAAATCTAACTTCCTGTTGAAGTTTATTTTTAATGACCAAACACTATCAAACATCATGCCTACAGTAGGGCTTCTTATTAGAAAAAAACCCTTTGAAAATACCCATGACCAAAATAATGAAGACTGCTGCACGAATTTTTATTTTCCTCTTTAAAGCACCACTGAAACATGAAAAAAGGTCAGCAGTCTTTTTTAAAAACAAACAAACCAGACACACCAAGAACACATGGCATTCCTTTCTATCAGGATGGCTTCACTTAATCAGGAACTGGAAAGAGGAAAAGCACTGGAAGGAAGAGACAAGAAAGTCTGACCTCAGCAAGTGCACAGGCTGCCCTCGCTTCCCTGGAGAGGGGCAGGGACAGCAGCACATCCCTCTTGAGTTTTCAAGGTTTTTAAAACTTTGAAGTTCTTTGAGGATGCTGAAACGCTGACAAAAGAGCAACCAAGTCTTGCTTTGTGACCTGTTACTTTCTACACTGAGACAAGCAGTTGTTTCTCCAAGCAGAAATACAGGAGTAAGGTACAAAGATGAGAAACACCAGTGGGACAACTGTCCTCAGGGGCTGCCTGTGCAGAGGGAATTTTGTTTGTTATATCACCAGCATGGGGGACAATAGGAAGGGAACATTCTGCATTACACACAGCCCCCCATCTTGCTAATGAGACAAATTAGCAAGAGAAGTAATTTCACAGATTTCATTTCACACTTCGGACCCATGCTGAGATTGCAAGGCAGTTCTCTCAGCTGAGCTTCCTTTGATTTGTCAACTAAACACATACTGAGAAGCACTGGAGCAATCCCTGGAAATGTATCTCCTTTCACTAAGGTGTTAGGAAAGCAATGTGCTGCTTCTCCAGATAAGAACTGTGCATGTTCCCATCACCGGGTGCAGATCTTCACTTGGATGCCTTTGATTGGAAGCACTCCCTGTACCTCTTCCCAGGAAACTCTGTTGAGGACTAAGAAACCAAATTCCATTATGGCACAGACACATCAGCATCCTCTGACATGGTTTGTGAGATGCCAGAAATCCTGCACTCAGGGCATTTGATTGTGTTCTGTCTGCAGCATATTTCTCCATTCTTACAGCTCCTGAAAGGACACTCATGACTGTCTGGATCCAAAAAGTCATCGACAGCATTAAGTGCCAGTACAGGCCAACAAACACCCAGTAACTAAGAAACCAAATGCCATTAAGAGCATATGTATAATGTAAATACTTCCTGTACAATCTACATTTGGCTCAAGTCCACCATCTTACCAAGCACATCATGCACTTTAACAGGTAATATGACATGTAACTGTCAGTAGGTTTCAGAGATAACAGCTCTCTACACCAAACAGAGACATTTCACAGAGTTTAAAACTCCCATTTCTTGCTGTAAATAGAAACAGACAGAAATCACCCAGTCAATTCAATAAATTATCTGAATTGGGCACCAAACCCCTGTTTCCGAATTTACTGGTATTGTAGATGACAAGACTCAGCTCTGCATTTCTTCTGAAATCAAATCTGAAAACAAGCCAAATGATTGCTGTGCACCTGAAACATCAGCCAAATTTACTAAGAAATCCACTCAAAGCACAGGCAGGAACGTTAGGTGGTAGTTCAGTGGTACTGGGAGAAAGAAAGGAATGAATAATTCACTGGGTTTAGACAGTCAAAACTCACCACTTTTGGTGAACTTTACCTCTGAGATTTTTAGATTCATTCAAACCCAAACCACAGCTCAGCAGGTGCAAATTCATAAAAGCACGGAGTTTGCATGACTCGCTTTTAACTGAAACCACCATCTTCTCGCAAAGCAGCAGCTGTGGCAAGCGCTCTAAGAGAATAAATATTTATTCCTCCTTAAATAAAGCTGCCTTCCCACCCACGAGTGCAGGCAGAACAATCAAAGGCTTCTCAAGGACAATTATAGGAAAAACTCCTGCCTGCCAAAGTCAACCAGTGCCAGCACAGTGAAACCTGGGACACAAGCTCTACAGCTCCTTTGACGAAAAAGGCTTCCCTTACAAATCCCGCAGGATTTCAAGCTTGTTTCATAGCCACAAGGATTATTTCCCTCCTTTCCTGGCCAGCTCTTCCTTCAGAATTCATCAATAGCACTCCTTGCTGCTACAGAACATCAACATGATGCATCCTACAGCAGCTTCTCTTCCCAAGGGGCACAAACACCATACCCAGTACTAACCGTATTCTGAAGTTCATCTGTTCGCTCTGATTTCTGCTATTTTTATATCTCTGACTATTCATCTTCTAAAACAGTCTTTTGTGATGACAAATAACAAGACAGATCAATTCCTTTTTGCTCCAGATGTTTAGATGAATTACTTTAGATAAGAAACAGCCCTTGTCACTGAAATTGCTACAGAAGCTCAGAACAGAGTACTAACAGCTGAAACCTTATACACTTAGATTGATGTTTTTAATTGGATTTTTATTGTTCTCTGTTGATTTTTCTTGTTTGTGCTTCTGTGCACTTATGGATTGGAACAGTAACATCTAGCTCAGGAAGGCAAGCAGTTGAACTTACAGCAAGGATCTAAACTGGTGAGAGTTGTATTTTTGCATACAAATAGTTCATTTTCACAGGACCTGCATGTAGATGGAGCCTGGACTCCTCCTAAGTCTGAAGGATGTCCAAAGCAAGAACCACTGGACTAACTGTCAGAGGTCACATGAGTATTCCTGCAGTGGCAACCAAACCTCTGGCAGGTTCAGACGGGGACAGTGCCTGTGCCAGAGGTCTGGAGCCTCAGAAGAACAAGGGTTCACTGCAGGGGTGTGTAGTTTGGCACTGACTCCACATGTTTCATCAATGCTGCTCACGTAAAACAAACAAGAATTCAATCAGAGCTACTGGAGGCTCCTTCCCAGCTCCATCCCATTTTATCACTTATTTATTTGCCAGGGGTGATGTTATCTGCGCGGGATTCGCATCCAGATTCTTATCCTCCATGTGGCAGAATTGCAAATGCAAATTCCTGGTTTCTGTTCACAAGGAACAGAGCAGTGACTGAGCAACCACGCACACGTGATGTCAAAGCCTAATGAAATCACAGACTGCACCAGTGCCCAGTGACACGTTCAGACTGCAATCCCGACTGGGCATGTAATGGCAAAGGCAACTGCTGAGAGCATCCTGGATCACATCCAGCCTCTTCCCCAGCAAAAGAGGGTAATTAAGCTTTCGGGTATCGTCTGGAAAGGCTCCCTCATGCAGGATTTTCCCAGCAGAGGGCACTTTTGATTCACAGACCACTTCAGAAGCTGCTTTTTGTTATTCTCCATCACCATCTCAGAGAGCTGAAGCAGAGGTGGTGCTGTCTGCTTAAAAATAAAGACATCGTTGCTTTAGCTCCACTTTCCTGCCTCCCTCTCCCCCCCAACAAGTTTTATTAAGTTCTCATCTTTAATTCATGCCTGCAGCAGAGCTGATGTCACTTTTTTTTTTGCTATTAAAAAAAAGAATCCACAAAGCACAAGCCAAGCTTGCAGTGGTATCTCACCTACTTTTCCTTCTCTATTTTTATTTTCACTTCCAGTGATTTGTTAACATTCATTACCCTCAAAAACTGAAAACCTGTTCCAACAGAAACACAACCACAGCACTTGGGAAGGAGAGCAAACAAACCACCTATTAGATTACATGCTCCGTCCCCTGCAAAGGTAGGACACAACCCACCAGAGACACTCACAAATTAAACCCTCCAGTTGCCTGCAGGAAATTGCAGGGTGTTAGGGACCAGTGAAATAAACAGCTTAGCAACCACTAAGGTGAATTCCCCTCTGGGAAACTGTCGTTTCACAGTGGCTGCAAAGTGAGAACGAGGGAGCATGTGTGATAAGAGTGCGTGTGGGGGAGAAGTTTCCAGCAAAAGCCCTGGGAATCGAGATGTTTTCAACTGCTAAAATCAAAAGCAATAACAAAAAAAAAAAAAAAGGATGTCTGAATCAACTAGTGCACACATCTGTCCTAAGTTAAAACAGCGGGACTGTAATTCTGCTTCGTTTGCATACAGCTGGGATGTGGGGTTTAGGCTGGCAGCACCACGCAGCTGACTGAAGGCCAGACAGACTATTTCAGGACAGCAGGGATGCCAGGAGCCCTCTCTCCCTGGGTCTCCTGCTATGAAATCCTGCCTCTCCCAGCAGCCCCGAGGACACCTGGGGGTGACAGGAACGCTGCAGTCCATCAGTGCCCCGCTGCAGACCAGGAGCAGCTCGCTCGGCAGCGAGCGGCCCAACAGAACAAGCCATTTCCTCTACAAGTTATGCAATTCGGAATCACTCTGGTTCCTCTTGGCTCGCGGATGAGCAGCTTTGTTTTTTCAGAAGTCAGAGCAGCGGGTGGTGTGGTCGTGTTGTGCAAGATAACACAAAGAGCAGAACAATTGCTGCCAAAGGAAAAGACTCTGTATCACAGGCTTGGTGTTGCTCCGTTGAGTGGGACTGGCAGAACCACTTGCTTGTTTGTGTCAGGTTTTACTGGAATGTATGTTAGTACCAACCATCTTCCCAAACCAGGAGGAGTTGTCAGAAACGTGCTTAAATAAAGAGCAAGAAAGCAACTCAAGAACAAAAAGGATTGTGCAAGGTTTGTGTAATAGCACACTGGGGAGGAAAGCATAAAAAAAAAAAAATCAAATCCCAAATCCCAGAGACTGTTGCTTTTGAAACAAAAAAGGGTAACTCCCAAATACGTTAATAGTTATGCTGAAATCAAGAGAGCGAAGCCAGTTGAGACAGTAATTCCCCAAATATTTTATTCACCTGTTGCAGGGATTCAGCCCATGCAAGGGAGTGAGAGGAACTGTACAGGGTAACCAACTACAATGTTAACTGTTGAATTTTGGGCTCCAAAGGAAAAAAAAAGAAAAAAAAAAGGAGTGGAATTAGGCCCTTTCTATAATTCTGTACTTTGCCTTCAGGGCTTATAATAGGATATTTAATTACATGATTTTTGTAATATCTTTTCTATTATTTTACAGAAGCTGTAACTGTTGATAACAGATACTTGTAGTTACACCACACATCAATCCCTTCCTGTGTAAAGCCCAGCACTGAAACATCTCCCCACATGAGCACCAGCTTGCAAATAATTAACAATTTTGGGAAAAGAGGATATTTCCCTGATGGCTGTTAATCAGTAGCAGGCCTGAACATATATCCAGTAGCAATCATGTTGAGGAAAGTACATGAAATCTGCAATAAAATGACGTTTGGCTGGATTCCAAATCCTACACAGTCCACAGGCACCTTTCTGCTGCCTTCAGCATGCTCTGAACCACACAGCACTACAGGTTGCATTGTGGGCCTTACAAACACAAAAACCACCCAGAAAATCCTCACAGCCACCATCTTCACACACAACACACAACTGGGAGTATCTAAGCTATGGCCTTCAATAAAATAGTAGTCTGTACCTGAATTCTGGAATTCAGACCAATAAGGCAGCAAGGAACAAACTGGTCCCAGGATTTGTGACATAAACTGCTCTGTCATCACCCCTGAGGGCACATTAGAAACCACCAGTATTGGCACTGCGGCCAAAAGGAATTTTTATTGTACTACAGGCTCCTGGAATAACAACAACAACAAAAAGTTTGCAAACACATTCTGTGCAGGAACAGTGAAAAGGTTTTGAGCAAACCTTTTAACACAACCTCCTGCCCCAAGCCCAGTCCTCCTGCTTTATTCTCCTTTCCCCTTAAAACAGGGCTTATTCCACCAGCCAGGGGTGCGGATTTCTCACAAGGGAAAATCTGACTCCCAGCTCCTGCAGCAGCCCCAAGACTTCAGCTGCTTCCACCTTCCAGTGGCTTCCCAAGTGAAGGGAGAATGAAGGGGTTGTTTGCATCCCTCCACAGCCCTGAAAAGCTTCGTGCCACCACTGAGCTTTTGCTGAACAGACACGGTGCCAGGGACTCAGTGCCTGTGAGCTCCTGCTTGTTTTCAGGCCTGGCAGTGATGGATTACGAACAACCGCAAGTTGGGCACAAACCAGCTGTCTATCTGTCTTTTCCAAACATCTTGCTTCAGTTTCTGTATTATAGAGGTGCCAATGCCTTGTTTCAGGATGCCTACTGCACGAAGAGCACATATTTCTCTGAATATTTTACTGTCACACAGAGGGACTGGACTTTTTTTTTTTTTTCAAATGCTGTTGCTCCTTCCCCAGCACATTCCCCACAATAAAAGTCTCTCTGTTCCCAGAGGCCTGCAGCTGAAAAGACAAACTGCACCACAGCTTTTCTCTGCCCAGAAACCCACACGTGCAGATCCCGCTGTCACACGAGAAACCTGTGCCCCACACACCCCAACCCTCCTGCCAGGGCACCGTGTCGGTAAGAGCAGCACCCCTGAACTGCACGAGGTGCCATCCCAACCTAGAGGGGAAAAAAAGGAGAAAACACAGCAGCATTCTCCTCCTGGCCCTTCACACAAACACCAAGGAGCAAAGCACTGCAGCAGCTTTGCAAAGAGCCCAGCCCTGCTCCATCCAGGACTGTGAGCAACCCTTTGTGGTAGCAAACGCAGACTCTACATGCTTAAGCACGCACACAAGCCTGTGTGGGATTCAGTCTCTCCAAAGGATGTCTGGGGGAAAGGGCTATGAACAGCATCCAACGTGGGAGGGGGAAATAAAAATTGCTAGTTATTGAATTTGGGTCTATCAAACACCAGAATTAAGCACTGAAGACACTCTGAAAAGCCTTCCAGTTTTGTGGCAAAAGCCGTGGTTAACAACACTGTGCTGTCCAGCAAAGTCAGAGCAGTTCCCAGGGAACAGCCTGGATCCGGCTGCAGCACTGCCTACATAGCGAAAACAAACCACACAAAACACAGATGAAAGATGTTTCCCCCCCTTCTCTCCCTGAAGGGAAAAGAAAAAAAAAAAACAACCCAAAACAAAAAACAAACCCATCCTTCTTAGGTTGAAAAGGAGATCACAGGGAGGAAAACACGTAGGAGTCCAGACGAATGATAGAGCTGTAGACCAGGCACCGCTGCATCTGCTCCAGCTCCACACAGTTGTCTAAGAACAGCATTATGAATTTTTCTCTCTCTTTAGATGTCTTGCCTGGATGCTTTAAAGCAGCCTCAGAGGAATGTGCTCTTGGGTCTGAATCCCGTAGGAAATTATCCTTTGTGGTGGATGGTCTCCCCTTGGGGCCTGTCTGTGTGTTTTGCTTTCATGTAATCCTCCCACCTTGGTTTTCTAATGTAATGCTATCCACATTATTATAGCTCTTTGAAACTCTCAAATGCTACTTACTCAGGCTGTCATATTTTCAGCTCTCCTAGACTGGGCCTGACTGGCCTGGATGGCCTGTGGTTTGTGCCATAAATAGTTAGTCACCAAAAGATATCACGGACAGGAGTCTGGGCCCTTTGCCCCTTCCAAGGGGGATGTGCACGGATGTGCCCTGCAAGAACAACAGAAACCCAGCAGAAGCACCACTCTGTCAGGGTTGCTCACAGGGGCCAACTAGTCTTCTGTCCTACTTCCCCTTTTCTTTCTACAACTTTTGCACCAAGGAAATTCAGCAGACTGCACGCAAACTTTTAAGATAGTTCTTGTGGTTTAGATCAGTTTTACCAAGGGCACAGCAGGTCCAGCATCCTGACCTGCAGACAGGACTCCCTCTACACTGCCTGCCACTGAAGCTTCCTCAGAAGACATGAATCTTCACTGCCACTACTGCTCTCATTTGCACTGAGAGCAGGGTTTTGTGGTTTCCTTCCCAGTTCCTCTGCATCGCACACAACCTCAGTATTTGGTTTGCATCTACTTCACTGTCTCCCCGATGCACCACGGGAATTTAACCATAAAGCAAGCCTCCACTTTTCTTCATTCTGGCATGAATTTACACCCTGACAAGTCGGATCTTTAATATCCCTCCCACACACACGCAGAGAGACAACTTCAGTAGCTCCCCCGCTCCCCGAGCGGATCCCCTCAAACACATGAATCAACGTTTACCCGCAGCTCTCCTACAGTGCTATCTAACTGCCAGCAGTTATCGCCCGTGCGGAGGAACAAACTCAAATACCACGGCATGGCTGACTGCTCTCCTGTGGTTTCGCTCCTGAAAGTTATCTCCACTTGTCATGCAGGCTTAATAACAGGGAGGGGATGCAGTGCACCAGAGGACCTGAACAGAGGGGACCCGGGCTCTGTTTCTAATCCTCCTGTTGGCTTGCTGGGTGCCCACAACTAACCCAGCACTCATCACGAGCCCTGCCTTCGGTCTCCCCACCTGCAACACTGCAGGAGGAACTCCGAACTTTTCTGCAGAAGACTAAGAAATCAGTGACAAGAGGTGAATCTTGTAGCTAGTTGATTATTGCCAAGAATTATGTGCTGCACTCGAGCTTTTCATCTAATGCGGGGAAGTTTTTCATGGGCACAAGGCTGATAAACTTCACAGCACGTGTGAAGAGGTAAGCACGTCCATTAATGACACTTACCCTTAAATTTTGAAGTCTTCTCTGAAGAAACTCAACCTTGGCTGAAAAAACCTCTGATTACATCCCCATTAAGTTGACCCATTGCTCTACAACCTTCACTGCTGCAGCTACGAGAGTTTCTGGCCTGAATTGCTCGAGCACTAAAAGATGTGGAGAAGAAATGCCAGGTCCCTGCATCACTGCCCACCCCTCCCTCCCTTTCATTATATTTTAGAATATATAAAATATTCTTGTTACATTATTTAGATTATTACTTTAATTAAATAATATATTAGTGCACAGCAAAAGGGGTTGAGCAAAACCTTTCTTGTGTTTTCCTCCCTCACTTCCCTAAGTAAGGTTGATACAAAGGAGAAATGTTCAGTTCCATTTACAATTTCTGCCCTGAGCTGGTGCTCAAACCACCTGTGTGGTAGCAGTCCTCAGGCCACTTCACCAGAGAAGTGCTCCAGCAAGAGCAGCACAGCAATTCTGCTTTGTCTTACTGTCAACTGTGCTGAAAAGCAGCAAAGTAGGAAGGTTTTGCTTCACTCTCCACCGCACAGCAATAAATTGACACAGCACAGCTGCAGCCTGTTCAAGCTGAAGGAAGGAAGAAAACAATTTGGGGCTCACATCTGTGCAGCAACTATTAAGAAAAACTACCCATCCCTGCTCCACCACAGAACTGACCTAGCTATGCAGTTCACTTCTGCTGATGACATTAGCTTTAGGAAACGCTCAGCATGTTTATTTCGCAAACAGCACTTTGCTTGGAAATAACAAAAGAATCAGAAGTGCCACTCGCTGTTAGACAACATTATAATGCAAAATGAAGCACAACCATTGTGATGGGAGAACACATTCATTAACTCAAGAGAGTTGGCAGTCTTCTGATATTTAGTAATTTTTCTCAAATTCAACCCCCTGGAGTCACGGGACCTGAAAATCTAAATTTTCCTCCTTTAACAGAGCCTTTTTAGCAGCCCTCATAACTGCAGGAGTTGAAAGTTACTTACTTAAAGGGCAAATATAGAGATTTTTAAAAATTTATGTTGAAGTATCATCTATTTGGAGGACAATACTATGATTCTGAACGTCAGGTTTAGTAACTCTGAACAACCAGCACAGAGGAGTTCTTCAGATCAAAACCTAAATCACTCATTGGTTTTTCTTTTAAAGACAACTTATGACTGCTTACAAAACAAAGGCACAGGAATCCTCAAAGCCACGGGCCTAACTCTAATTTTTGTTAGAGCTGCACAATTGTGATGACTTGCAAATGGTTGTGATTGATGTTGGAAAAATGCAGCAATCGTAATCAATTGATTCTTACATGAAATAATGGTCTTTTTAAATCCGCCTTTGATCTGAAAATACCTCTGTGCTTGGAGGATATTAACAAGAGGGGGGTGTGTTACTGTAAAAGTACCCAGCAGTATTCTTGAAAAATTTCCTCTCTGGAAAATGTGTTTTCCAAAAAGGGCCCCTGAGAAGAGCACGGATGGATCTAGGCAAAGCCTGTGACTTCTGTAAAAAACAAAATAGGACATGTCAAGGTGCAGAGGAACACAAGGAGATGGTCACAGCCTGGAAGGTGCATTAGCAAAAAACACTGAGAAAGAAAGATGAATGAAACCTAATGACAAATGGGGAGAAAGGTCAGAACAACATCGAATCTGGTTTCCTTCTGCCTTCCCCACTTTGCTGCACAGCCCAGAGAGCCGCAGTCCTGTCAGTGCTGCTCGCACTAATTACAGCTGCACAGCTAGAATGGAATGTATTAAGGTTTTAAAAAAAAAAATTACCCTCTGAACCCACTAGTACATATCCACAGGAACTATTCATTTAAACTTCAACTTAAATACGTATTTATCTTTGTGCCCTGAAGTCCAACATACCTCATTTTCAATTTAACCTCTCCTCTTTTATGCTTTGTAGAAGTTGCACAAGATCATTTATGCAGAGACTTAATACTTATTAAAAAAAAAAATAAAAAAATCAAGCAATTGGAAGAGACAAACATTTCAAAGGGTCAGCAATCAGTGCACACAACCCCATAGCCCGTCCAGCTGAGGCACAAAATGTCAAGTGCACAGCTCAGTGCTGATGGACCTAACCCCCTACTTTTTTTTTTATTATCTTTTTTTAAGAGTGAATCAGGGGATCCATCACCCAGAGATATCTTTCAAGTACAGACAGAAGCACCCAGGCTCCTTGCAGGCTGCATTCAGCCCCTGGATGCAGCTGTGAAGTCACCACCTCTCCTCTGTGAACCAGCACAGGGTAACTCAAAGCAAAAGCCCAGCGTGAAATCCCCACACAAACTTATCTAACAAGATGCTCTCAAAATCTTCATTTTTTCCAAGCTGGATTTTATAACGTTTTCAAAGGGTCCAGAGCCTGCCACCTGAACCCTTTATCAAGAGAATTTACTTTTTTTTTAATCTAACATGTAGATTTAATAGCTTTATATTGGGTCTGTTCTGAAGGGAGTCTCAAAGTCAAGTTCCCGCTACTTGCACATGGAAGGTTAGAGTGGTTCCTCTTCCAGGCTATCCCAGCCCCAGCAATACCAGGGTACCTAATAGTCACAAAATGTCAACTTACAACTTCTGTGTGTAATAGGATTTATGCCTGCTTTTAGACATGAAGCAGTAAGGAGCAAAGTACCTTAAATAACCTGCTGAAGGTCATCTGTGGATCTAGAGATGAGCCACACACCTTCTGTACCTCGCTCAAAAACCACCCTTCTTCCTTCTATGATTGTGTTCGGGGATTTTGACGTACTATAAATTAGGATGAAGCATTTCTTTCCAGTGGAAAGGCCCCAAAAGTACAAGTACACATAAACATCAACTTATAATCATTTCAAGAAGCCTTGTTCAGAGCTAATATTTTAGCCACTTGCTTACAGTAGTAAGACACAGTGAATCTATGCAGTAGAACAAAACTATTTAATTAAGGAGGAAAGAAGTACATGGCATTCAGAGTGCTTGCCTCAAAATTAGAGATAAAACTATTTCAACTTGACAAACTAAATGCTAGAATTATAGTTTGCCAGAAGTTTTCTTAATTTCTTCACATCAACCAAAATCTTCTCCCCCCTCCTTTCTACACCACCTCAAGTAACTCTTCTGTGCCAATATCCCCAGAGAGCTGAAAATCCTCAAGAAAGCCCAACAAAAACATGGAACAAATATAATGTGAGATTTCAAATGCAAAGTGTAAGTACCAATATGTAACAGCTTTTATTTACCCCCTTGTTGGGATTTAAACCGAGTTGCCATCCATTCCCCTTCCTGAATGTTTAACCACACCGAGGGGGCCTCCCAATGTCTTATTTGACAGCCAGCCTAAATTAATCAAAGACAGTAAGTTTATAATGCAAGTGCTCGATCTTAAAAGCTCTTTTCCAACCTAAATGATCCTGTGAGTAAAGAAAAATTAAAGCAATATGCCCACTTTGCCTGAGCAGCTGCCCAGGGATGCAGTGCAGCAGCTCCCAGTGCCGAGCACAGCAGCAGCACACACAGCCCAGAGCTTACTGAGGCTTTGCAGATGAGAGATAAGCAATACTTTATATTTCACTCAGATGTAGATTATGAGCCAGGGAAAAGCAAGCTTAAAAGGTGAATGGTTTCTTTTGGCATTAGCTGAAATCTCTGTACAGTCTCCAAAGCAGGCAGACAGTGAGGTCAAGCTACAGTATGGGAATTCTATAGTCAATAAAAAGCCCTGTTTTTAAAGCTCTGGGTCGGGAAAATTCAATGTGGATGACCACTTACTGAAAGGGTCATCATCCAACAGAGACAAAATTGCTGGAGCAACAAAGAGCCCAGAAGTATTCCTCAGTTTATAGAAACCACAGAGAAGGGTGAATTCTAAATCTGTCTCCTCCTAGTATTAATCTAGTTTGCCTCCAAGGATCAATTTATCCAGTAGAAACCGCATTGTGATGGTGCAGTCAAGTCCCTTGTTCTCTGAAATCTGAACCTGAACCATAAAACAAAACTTGTTTTTCGGCTGTACACCGACATTTTGGTATTCCTCCAGCACTGGAAGCACAGCTCCAGCACTGCACTGACAGGCAGCAAGGACAGGTGGGGGCTCTCGCCCCAAGCTGGTTTTTTTCAGCTTTCATCCACAGAGCAACTTTCTTTTTGCTATACTCCAGGTGACATTCTCAGGATGTTTATAGAGTCAGATCTTAGGAAGAACAGTTACAGATTCCCTCCAGCTCCCAGGGCCCTGAGTATCCCCCTCCCAGGGAGGAGTTTGCAGTACACCTGTGTAAGGACGGCTGCGCCCGCACCGGGGCCGCCGGAGAAACATCGATCCTAACGCAGCACTGACCTTGCCCAGGTGCTCTCAGAGCAAGAGCATCAAAGCAGTGCCTGAACAGGCTCCTCATGGATCCTGCAGCAGGACTTCTCATGCATTAAATGACTCACTATGAAGCAAGGCCAGCTCAGCGAGACTTGCAGCAGAACGTCCCACTGCAGCACAACTAAAAACCTTTTGTACCTGAAGGGAGATATCCTTCCCCCACAAGACTAACTTTCTGCAACTGCTTCCCTTTCTGATACTCATTCTTAAACCAGCTATATCCTCCTGCTCCTCACTTGCTCACACTGGTGCTCCCAAAGCAAGGATTCTGGTTTGCTAATTAGTGCCATTAGGGAAGTTGGGGAACATGAAGCAGAAATTAAAAAATTGCTCAGGCTGGGTTCTTAGCACTTCACCCTTGTGATATATCCGTGTCGTAAGCTCTGCACTGAACAGCACTTGACTCAGCCTCAGTTTGCAGTAGGGAGAAATTAATTGCAATCTAATAGGATTCAAATTGGTACAAGGGATCCCATCATTACGGGACAAGAAAGAGTAAAACCACAGTACATTAGCAGCTAGCAAAGGGCTTCGGTCAATGCAGTGGAACAGGCAACACCATGGCTGAGACATGATGAATTGATACCTCGATAATTGTAATTTATTAGTCGCTGGTGCTGAACTAGCACAGGAACCAGGTGGGAACAGACTGAACCCTACGTGGTGTTTGCAGAAGGAATGACATTCCCTTTGCAAGGTCTAACTTGAAATAATTTTACACTGAAGTGAAGATGTGTCACAGCTTAATTCAAGCAGCAGTTATGTGTACTGGAGGATGAAAGTGTAAATCAGCATCAGACTGGGAAACAGAAGGCTCCTGGTATCAAATGTCAGTGGAGTTGCTCCCTCACTCTGCAACCTTTGACAAGTCACTTGACCCCCCCAGTGCTTCAATCACGGCAGCTACAGCACTGGGTCAGGAGCAAGGTTCCCATCACAGGCCACACTCACCCTCTGTGCTCAGATCTGCGGCAAACTGCAGCCCTCACCTCGCTGCATTTAAAACTGACACTGGAATTAGCACACGAGACTGGCCCGTGGATGTCTAAAGTCACGTGTGACAAACAGGCTTTATGTAATGAATTACGGCTAAGCTGCGGGAGTAAACTTGACAGACACGCACATGCATTCACGTTCACACAAAGCCCAACTGTCCCACTTCCACATGAGCAGCTCCAAGGGAACATCTACAGAGCAAAGCGAAGGTTCAGTTGTGCCATGGATGAACGCACCACCAACGCTTCCCTTCCAGGCAGCACACGCAGCCAGGGCAGCAGAGCCCAAGGCAGCAGAGGTTAACAGGGATCCCCAGGGGCTTACATTCCTGTTCCTCCTCTCTGCTCAAGCCTGTGCCACTGAACAGTCATAACTTGCTGCTAAATTAAGCAATCATTCACACGGCTAGCAATGCCTCCCTCCCGCCCGCCCCGGGTTTTGCTGGGCAGGCAGAATTTTAGGAATTTGGAATATTCTCCAGTTAATTTCAGAAAACAGAATGTAAGCCACCAACACTGGAGGTGCCAACACAACCCACCGGCAGCTGCTATTTCCCTCCCATCTTCTGTCAGGGAAAATCTTTTGGATGCCAAACCCCCTGAAGGAAGCACAGATCTGCCACCCTCACACCCGGCTGCAACTTCACAACTCCCTTTGCCTCCTCCCACCTGAGGTCAGTGAGGGGAAGCAAAGGGCTCCCAGGCACTCACCCCAGGGAGGAACAGATCATCACATGAGAGGTGAAGGTCTGGGTCTCTGTGCTAAGGGCAACACAGAAACAAATCCCACTGCTGGGAAGAATAAAAGGGATGAATTTTTTTCTTGGCATGCCTTTTTAGCCCGTTGCCATCAGCTTTATGTACGTTTATGCTCTAAGCTGCATAATCAAGTGGGGATATTTCAGAGTAATAGATACCTCCTTTTTTCAAGCTTCCATAAGTGGATCTATTCCTTCCTAAAGCTACCCAAGAAGCCAGTTACTAAAGACAGAAAACCACAAAATTATACATTCAGTACTTCTAACCAGCTCTTCACCCCAGAAGACCTTTGGAGGGTTTATAATTAAAAAAAAGAAAATGCTTAGGCTTAAAAACTGGCCCAGCGAGTTTGCTATCAAGATCCTTCCCTGGATTTGTACTGTGGAAACACCCTCAATACTCACACCTAGTTCTCAATCATGAGATGATGATTAATACCAGCATTAGATCACCCCCTGCAATTGCCAGAGCCTTCTGCAAGGTTCTTGCTGGATTAGATCACAGAATGGTGCTCAGCACCTATAGGCAAACTCTTGAAACCCGGAGCTGGCATCCATCCTGGGCACCTGGCACATTCATATGGCATGATGCCGAATTCCCAGCTTGGATGGAGTCACTTCTCTCACGTCCTCCACCTGAACTGGCTCGCTGTGCTTTGGGTCAGCTCTGAGCTGATGTGTCAGTGCTGTTTCCAAATCCAGTCTAGTCTATGTGTGATGTTGCACAACTTAAGGCTGGTCCCTTAAACCTTGTTAGCAAGAGCAAGACTCCTGCAGCAGTGACCTCCTCCCTTCCTCTGTCAGGTCGAAAAAACAGCCCTGTATTTTCCTGTATGGCAATAAAACAATCATCATGCCCCCCGCTATTTTCTTCTGCGTATCACAAGCATTTTAAAAAGTAAGTAAAAATTATTTCCTCCAGGTTACAGATAAGCAACCAGACAAAGGATGGCTAAGCAATTTACCCAATAATGGGGCCTCTCCTCTCCCAGACAGTAATTTTTTGAGGAGGAGGAAGGAGGACAAGGGTTTTCAAATTCTGTGTCTGCAGTGTCTGGAAACAGAAAAAAACCCTGCAACTCAGATACTAACTACCATCGTGCCAGAGATCAAGATTCCTATTCCACACAGAATAAAAATATCACATACCAGTTGATTCCCTCCTGAGTGACTACCAGGCAAGAGCCAGTATCTGACAGTGAAAAAGTCTGTATCACTTGTTTAATTTTTTTAAAACAGTTCAGCATTGGAAAGAGCTCATTTTTTAGATTGGTAGAAGGAAGAGATTGACTTTTACTGAGTAAATCCTAATTCTGTCAGAACAAGCTTCAAGTCAACAAGTACGTCAATACTTAACTAGGAATCAACCAAGGGTTCCCTTTTGTGTAGTTGTATTAACAGCCTTTGCTGCATAAATGACTAAAAAAGCCTTTCAGCTAAGCTGGTTTAGCAGATACACCTTAGGCTATTACAGCACTGGAACATTCTCATAAAAAATAATGATTAGTGATGACCAGTTATCACAGGACCCTAAATAAATTCTTATTCCTAAACTACACTTGAAGGTCAGTAACTGCTGAGATCCAGAGTGGTGTTAACGCTATAACTGTGGAAAAGTTAAGGAAATAAAATTCAATTCAAGCAGCAAAGACTTAAAAGCTGCAAGAACAGAAATGGGTTTCTGAAAGAAATCATCTTTACAAAGCTACATGACAGTTGGACGAACACAAAGCACTATAAAAATAGCCAATTCCTGAAAAACATTATTTCCCTGTTTCTTGGGTCAGTAAATCCCCTATTAACTACCAAAACCTCTGCTTTTGGCTCTGCCTTAGGCTTATGCCTATTTGAGGTGACCCAAGGTTGTCAGACAACAATTCAGTTCCTGCTGAATTACACACACAGACACAAAACCCCCAAACAAAACAAAATGCACAGAACACACTACCTTTTTTTTTCGCTCTGGGACAATGCAGACTTTATTACATCTGCTATTACAACGTGCCTATAACAACGCTCTCTAGCAAGCAGCCCTAAGGTCAAATATGTCCCTTGATCAATTTACTAGAGGTCCCTGGTGCTGCTGCTGCTCTGGGTAGACTATCTGGGGAAAAAAAAAATAATCCCTTTATTCCTCTGCTTCACTGTAAAGAGAGGGGGAAAAAAAAAAAAGCTGTCACAAAGACATTTTTCTTCTCCCTCTGCTCTCGACAAGCCAGGTAAACAAGGGAGGGGGGGGATATCCAGCTGCAAAGGGCTGTAAGAGACCACCATTTGTACAGGCATATAAAAACACAGTTTATTTACCCAGCTACTCAACACATCAGGGTGATTCAGGCTAAGGGGATTGGGGAAGATGTCTTAGCAAAACACCTGCAGTATTTTGCATGAGGACAAATAAAAGGCACTCTGGATGTGAGTGTCCTGTGGTCATCTGTGTAGGGGAATTTAACGGGACATTGCTGCAGTTTAAGCACCCTGAGGAGCAGTAACAGTAATTCAGAGCTGCCCTGAGCAGCGCCGTCATCACGAAAACCCACTCCTAGTTTTGTCAGTAAGGCTGCGACTGTTTGTCTGGTTTTGCTCAACACATGTTGAGCATGTTTTATTCCAGTAATAAAATCCATCAGTACTAAGTAACAGCCATACCCAGAAGTGCAGACTTGATACCGGCTGAGTTGCTACAGAAATCGCCTCAGTCTTGTAGTCAAGCAGCAGGGAAGGAGTTAAACTCATCTGCCACGATGCCTCAGTACCACTCTTACTCATCCCTGACTGCACGACTTTTGTTTCACATGTTGTGATTTATTTTCATCTCTACCTTTTAGTCACAGACTGGCACCGGCCCTAACACTTAATGGGAACTGCCCCATTCAGCCCGGAAACCTGGAGCTCCAGGTGCCTCCAGCTATTAGTAGGCAACTCTAGGGATTGTCTTTGCTTATTCCCTACGCCCCGATTCCCATCACTTCAGGTTAAACATCGTAATTCCTGCAAACAGCCCCTTTAAAAGATCCCCCTCCTCTCCCCCACCAAAAAAAATTACCCTTTGCTAATGACCTATAATGGGTCTAAATAAAGCCTGAGCTGTTCCTTACTCATGCATAACTTCATTGCTTCTGTTCCCTACACACCCTGCCCACTTGGCGTAATTTGCAGAAGGGTTTTGGCATGGACAATTGAAACACCCACATGCTGCCTGAACTGAAATCTTAATCCTCGAGTCCCTTTCTTCCTGTGTGATAGCTAAACGTGGCTTTTATTTTGATAACACAGGTCCCATCTGCACTGTTGGTTTCAACCCATGAAGACTGAACCCCAAGCACGTTCCCAGATTAGGACAGCTACAGCCTACAGCATCTCACCCCACACGATGGCTAGAGAAGGCTTAAGACCTGGCAGAACTCCAACCTTCACATTTCATATGCCCAGAACTAAATTCCCCCTAAATTAGCAGACTCCACCTCTAAAAGCCCAGGAGTCACCACACATGGTAATTAATTGGCACACACCTTGGTGTGGTCCACAGTCAAGACAAGGACAAAGAAAGAGCACAGGCCACAAGGAACAGTTGCCAGCTTCTTCCAAGAGCACGAATTCCCATTCGGGTGCCATGCCCTGAAACAATTCTAATCCATCTTTCTCTTTAAGCAGAGACAGCACCGCCACCGACGACGATCCGACAGTGACAAAGGAGGGCTGAAATTCAGGCCCAAATTGTTATTCCCCTCAGCTAGGCAGTTATGCGCAAGAAACACTGCTTGTAAACACTTCTTTGTCAAACACTCAATTACAAGCTGCTTTATGAACAAAACGAGGCAGTGGCAAGGAAAGCGAGAGACGCCAATGGGGAAGCAATCTCAGATGGCACAGAGCCACCCCCAGGGACAGGGACACCCAGCCCTCCCTCCCGCCCGGGAACACACCGCACCCAGCTCTGCAGGATGGGCTCCGGGCACCTCAACCTTGTCCTCTGCTGTTATGATTACTCCCTGCGCGGCAAGCAAAGAATAACAGGTTTATTTTTGAATCACTGGCTTTCGCAGTCTGCACCTGGAAGAAAAAGAGCACATGTGCAAAAGTGGAACAAGTTCAAAGCCCTCAATTCAAGGCAACACTTGCGATATATGACCCTCTTTCTTCGTGTCATCCCCATTTACACCTTTACACACTGAAATTGCTCCGTATGAGCAGAAAAATAGCTGGAAACTGGACATTTCTTTTTTTTCATGTTAAAGCCGCAGATGTACTCCAATACGGAGCAGCTGAGCTATCTCCACCTCCAATCCTACACGGCCTGCAGCACTAACTCCAAAAAGATACCTATGACTGACACTACAGCCAATAAATGTCATGTTCAAGTATAAACTATTTCCCTATGACCACACAAAAGTTTTGAGAACCAACAGAAAGGCAACTTTATGAGCTCCAGCACCACCTTCCAAGAGGCTGCAGTGTTACAGCATCAGAGGGCTGGTATTCATATTCATCACAGCTTCCCTAGACAGCATCCACTACTTGATCCATTACACCTCTTCCTTGGATTCTTTTAGCAGTATTATTCCAGTGGAATTCCAGATTTCCCCTGTAAAGGGTTTTTTCCTTGTTTTTACTACTCAGTGTCAATGAGTCAAGCAGAGCTGTAAGAGGAAACATTAGAGAGAGTAAAATGAAACCTATTGCTAGTCTTCAACTTTAAACGGCAATGGATCTGCAGCTGAAGGAAAAATTGAGCCTGTACTTCCTTCCCTAGTGCCAAAATGGAACCCTTTAACCAGAAGAAAGTGGAACATGGAAGAGCGAAGACGAAAGATTTGGTTTTAAATTAAAAAAAACCTGCATGTATTTGCATAATTGACTTTAGACACCAATGTTCAGAATCCAGCAGCTACCCAAAGAATACTTTGTGTTTTTAATCTCAGCAACTCCAGCCCCAAAGAAAATTGAGAGAAAGCCACCAGAAAGAAAAAAGAAAAGAAGCCCCAACTTTTGTGTGTAATGATAGTAAGAGTTTACAAATATAATTCCTAAACTCCTAAACTATCTTCCTTGCTAGGATCTTTCTTAAAGAAATTAATTTCAAGGCTCAAAAAATTGTAGAATCAATTTAGAGTGCAAACAGCCGGAAAAACCTACATACAGACAGAATATATTTCAACTCTTGAGTTAAAAGATACATACACACCTGACAATGCCTAAGGACTCCCTTAACCAGTAAGTTTGGAAGACCTTCAAATCCATCACAACCCTCTGCTGGCTTTATTTAATTTAATAAGTGTGCTAGAGGAAGAATATTGGCTGTCTGCACCTATTATGCTTATTTCACACCAAAAAAAAAAAAAAAAACCAAACCTGTGATCATCCCAGAATTACAGGGATGGTGATAAGGAACTACACGGTACCTGCCACCATTCACAGTCCTTGTATTTCACTGCAAACGTGGTGCAAGCCAAGGACAGGAGCTACAATTAGGTAACAGATCCCAACCTCTTCTGCGAAGTTAGCTACAAAATTGGGCAACTAGTGCTTCAGTCAAGATGAAGTAACCACTTCTCACCCAAATCAGAAAAATAACACCCAAAAAGACAGTGGCTTCTTCGGGGTCCTCATCAATAGAGCACTCGAGTGCTCTATTTTGGTGCCTTCTCTTCTCCAAAAGAAATACACAAATAAAACAAAGTGAGAGGAGGGAAGAAGGAAAAGAAAGAGGACTTTGTGCATTGTGTCAACCAATTAAATTCAACAGAGAAAAAGATACAAGTGGTTATAGCTTCCTGTAAATTACTTCATGTAATTAAATCCCCTTCTTTAAATTACAAACCATTTAGCTCTTCTTTTATAACAATGTAACCAATGACCACCAACAGCCTTTTTATGGTGTCTAATGCCACATAAGTTGACAGCAATGAAATTTCCTTTTTATTTCTCCCTTTCAGAAGAAGCTGCTGGAATGAGATTCATTCACAGCTACTTACAGAATGTCAGGGAGAAGAGGGGATCGCTTTGTTTCCCTTTATTCTGCTCCCGTCTGAGGGTATATTTAAGCAAATGTGACCTAAAGTCCTTATCAGTCATCTAACCACAGGCAGAGAAGTTAAAGGTGACCCACAAGAGTTTTAAAACATGGAGCTTATACCTGGTTTGATTGTTCAGACACACACAACGTGACTTTTCTTACACTGTACCAGTGGGGTTTAACTATTTTCCTACCACTCGAGTTTTCTGACCTTTTTTAACTCTGAAACCACCAGGAATGTCAGATCAAGTCTTGTCTGCAAGTCCCTGTTCGCTGGGGAAGAGCCTGGCTCGGTGAGAGCTGCTCTGAGAGGCTTCCTCCGGATTGCTCTGCTTAGGAAATGCCTGAGTGTGTCTCCAGTTAACACAGCTCTGCTCAGCCACACTTCACTGGGGCTGCAGCCACCGCATCTCCTCCGATGGGGAGCTCGGATGGAGACAAAAGCCCCCAAAGACACGGCGGTTCAGCTCCACTGGAGGCAGCGCAAGAAGTCCCAGCACAGGACGCTCTGGTAGCATCCAGTGCTTTCATCACTGTGCTCTCTGAACCTGCTCCAGCACATCTTAAAAATGCCAGCAGCCATCTGGAGGCCTGAACACGTCGCTGCTGCCCAGATGCTGTGAAGTGGGAGAGCTGAGTGGGGACAGACAGGAATTCTGGAGAAGAGGAAAAGCAGGGACAAGGAAGGCAGGAGGCAGTGCTGCAGGCAAAGCCTGGGGGTCCAGTTCTGAACAGAGCAGGGCTGATGCCATAACAGCAGCAATATGATCCCCATGTACAGAGCACATGGCCAGACACTGCATCCCCATCCCCACGGCCACCCAAGCCCTGCTTGCTCTGACACCCACGAGCAAAGCCCACCCCAGCAAAGCCCGTGGCAGCAAGAAGGTGCCGGCCAGGGGAGCAAACTCTGCCCAACCCAGCACGGGCACACCGAGGAGCTGCACCCAGAGGCAGCTGAGCCTCTCTGGAGAACCAGGAGAGCACTACAGAAGCAGGGACAAGAGGGGCACTTGGAGCAGCAACACTGGCAAGGGAGGGTCAGCAACAAAAGGGGAACCCTGAGGTCCGGACGAGCAGGTATTTCACTACTTGCTGAGACAGACAAAGCCACATTCTCCTACATATAACATTTTCATCAGCCAAAACATGGTTTACATCACTCTGTTCAGAAAATAATATTTGCAGTGTAGTAAAATCCAGCATATGCTTCTGTTTCATGCTTCAGCATCAGTCTAAAAATAATTGGACACCCCCCAATTCTAATAAGCATGATGTCTTCAATTTATGTTTCCCTACCAGAACTGCAGAGGTTTTGAAATACATTTTTTCCAGCTTAAGCAAAGGCCACCTCCTGTTGTAGTTCCCAGAGTGTTTATGGCACTCTCTTGCACTACTCCTGGAGCACAGTGTTACAGAGATCCATCATGGAAGCTGTGCTGTAGGTCTCAGAAGGTGGCTGCAATCCCATGATGAAGTTACCTGTGTCACAGCTATAATGCAGACTTTAATGGTCTAATGTTCCTGCAGCATTTTAAACAAACTGAACACACTGCAGAGTTCTCCCTCTGCTGCAGAGTGGGCTCTAAGGTCACTTCAAGAATCTTGATGAATTCCTGGATAAATTTAGCAAAAACAACAGCACTTCTTTGTAATAGCAGGGTTTCATTTGGGAAATAAACATCCACTTTTTATTTACAAAGGATTTTTCCTCCTCTTGCCACTGCTGTGCTATGCCCACTGCTTCCCCTCTGCTTTGATCCAGAAAACAGAATACCAAGTGCCTAACCAGGACTTAAAGCAGATTTTTAAATTAGTTCCTGACAGTGCAAACAGATTGCTATTGATTGAAATGAGGCTGATTTTAGGCCTTGGATTAGCAAACCTAATGCCTAAATGCCGTGCTGCCCATTTCAGCACTCTGCACCGCTGCTCCCCAGCGGTTTCCCAGGCAGCTGGGAAGTCTCTGCTCTTGCAGATTAGCGTGAGAGAGCCAGGCAGGGCCATCTGTGGCTGTGCCGCAGCCCCACTCAGCCGGAAATAAGGACCTCCTCCGAAATCCCCCGGGACAGGGCCCGGCACAGCATCCTCATTAGGAGCTTTGGAGCCAGAGACACTGCTCGCAGGGGCAGGAGAGAGCCTGGGTTTGGAGCCCAGCCCCACAACCCGCCTAACACCACAGCCTGCCCAGCCCCACAGCCCAGCCAGCCCAGCTGCCTCCGCTGCCAGCAGTGGCCACGCTGGAGGCAACCAAAGCTCCAGGTGAAGGCATCTCCTGGGCTTCCAGACAGCCTGGCCACGCTGGCACAGGGGCTCCCCACAGGGAAGGGCACTGCCTTCACAGCCCTGCTGCTCTCCCTGCCATCATAAATGCCCACTTCAGGCTAATCGGTGCAGAGCTTTCATGCCCAAATTGTAAATTCTTGTACTTACAAAGGTAGACACGGATCCTGGTTTTAAGCAATACACTAAGCAAACGTTTTCCTGATTAAAAGAAAACGGACTACTTTTCCTTTTGCTTTGTTGTTTAGTTTCAAAGGACGTTTAAATAACAATATCTGCTAACAGAAAGGGTAACATCAATTAGAAACAAAAAGAGACAAGCTTGTATAATTTCAGTGTTCAAAAGCAGTGAAATGCAAACACCAAAGCAGCACACACCAAACCAAACCAATCCCCAAAACCCACATTAAAGGCAACCTTTCCTTTCTTTCTTTTTTTTTTTTTTTGTAACCTGCCTAGAATTCATTTGCTTTCAGTAGCCTGAGATACTGAAGGTAAAAGAATAACCTTCTTAGACACAATTCAGCTTCCCAACATTACTAAGACAGGCATATCCGTGTCCTCCTGCTTACAGACAAAGACTCCAAGGGTTATTTTTCAGACTTGCTCTCCTATGTGGCCGCTGAGCCTCAGCTAAGAAAGGGACATTTCAGTCTCTGAACTCAAGCAGCTACATGCTCCCATTGCCCAACCATCAGCATGAGCAATATGATGCCAAAGGAAATTTCCACACCAAATACCTCATTAGCCAGACAGGCTTCTAGACTGTTTCTCTCTACCTTGGGAAAAGCCCCACAGCCTTTGGGTACCACCACCACCCACACACGGGGCCAAGGGTACGTAACTGGTTGGAAGATGAGCTATCAATTTTCACCTAGACATCAGAAGAAACAGGGAGCAATCCTGGACGGAACACGACTTGGTGTATCGCCTTCAGCTCGGATCAGCAGCAACCCAGAGCAGCGCTCCCCTCGGGGGGCAGGGAGGGTGTTACATCCATCAGTGAATGTTGGATAACGAGATGATGAGCATCGCAGAAAAACCACATGAATAGGTAATCAAACTTGTTAATGCAATTTAGCAGTTCCAGTCCAGCAAGAGCCACAGCAACAATACACATTAATCATCAATAACGCTCAGCAGTTTGACGAGGGCTGGGGAGTGAATGAGACAGGGGAATTAGCTCTGCTTTCCCTCCCTCCAGGAAGCTCTGCTGAAGTCACAGAGATGTCACACCTCCAGAGCAACACGACCCCGTCAGCTTCCCTGCCCTCTCCTCCCATGCTCCAAACCCAACACGCTATTTATGAGCCCTAAATCCGTGCTGCACCACCCTGTTTCCCTCAGCTTCTCTGAGACTCTTCCTCATCTCGGGTGATTTAAACAGTGGGTGAGAAAAGGAAGGAGGAGGTGTAAGACACTAATCTTCGTGACAAATGACTATTTGCAGAACAGAGTGTTATTGCAGCCACATTTAACATCTAAATATATTCAAACACACCGTGATGCTCCCAAACTGACTAACCACAGAGCCTGAGGTTAAGGTAACTGGAAATACCAGCAACTCTTTCCTATTAGCCCCAACTCTTTTCAGGAGGGCAGTGTACAGAAAGGTCAACGGGTCCTGGAACTCAGACAAAAATATTAAAAAATAATTTAAAAAAAAACCAAACCAACCTCAACAAACCCACCAACTGTTCTACATCCACCGTGCTCAGACGTTCAGAGGAATAAGCAAGTCCAAAAATGACACCAAGAAAGAGAAGAACAGCTCAGCTAAGGCTCATCAAAGACTGACCCCAAGCTCAAAGAGTGACTCTCCAAAAACTAGCAGAACAACACAGGACACACAAGGAAGCACTGGAACTAACATGTTTCATTTTATACCTACCTCTTACCGAATCTAAGTGAATTATACACCCAACCACAGAGGAATCCTTTCAGACAGGTAAAGGGCTGCTCTCCCCGACCAGCCCTGTAAGCAGCTGTGGTGGGGACTCCCTTCCACAAACCACAGGCTTAGCCCTGGACATGGCTTTCTGAAAAGGCAATGACTTAATCTCCAAGAAATACTCCTGTGTTGGAGGCAGTTACAGACTTTCAGAGGGCTCAGCTTTCCTGCAGGCCACTCTGGCCACAGGAAAACACACCACAGCTTCAAACACTTCCCCATTCCTTGACACACCTGACGACTGCAGGAGGTTTTGTTGATCCCCACTGCAGAGCAGCAGTTTCTAGTCAGCACCTTTCCCTGAGTGCACGTGTTGAGAGCAGCCCCAACACATCCTGACAGATCTTTGACCAAAGGACCTGTAACTGTTTGAAATGCCCCTTTCTCCCTCTGCTTGGTTACAGCAGGAGATAAACGTGCTTGAATGATCTCTATAGCAGTTGGGAGTAATAGGCTGGAAAGGACAGATTGGTTCTTGCAGCCCTCTCCCCATAGCCTGAGGTACAGAACAACCAAATATTCAGGAGCAAACAGCAATCTGGATGCTTTGTCAAATGCAGTGAAGTATTAATCATTTTCTAAACAAAGCAGACAACCTGGCACTCAAATCAGCTTACCACTTTGCACCTCTCTACAAGGATTAGCAGAATACCATAATTATAATGCCCAATTTGATTTATTAGAGGAGGCTCAGTAGAAAAGATGACAATTCAGTGGCATTGTGAAGAGAAGGGATGAGAGTATAAGGAAAGCTTCAAATTGAACAGTAATTTCTAAGCAACATCTCAATATAATTAGCATTAATTACAGTAAGCTTTCCAAACTAGGTATAAACCTATGTTTAATAACCCTGAAATGCAAAAATCGTCCCCCAAATTCCAGGAAACTTAATGTTACAGCCAATTTGTCTAGACAGCTTGGCAGGAAATGCCAGAATTCTAGGTGTGAACTTTGTAGTTACTAAAAAAAAAAAAAAGGAAAAATTATTGAACTTCTCTATTTCATTTGCATAATTAGTTTGAACTAAGAATAGCCTAGTTTATGTACCTTAGATTTGGCTGCTACTTTCATCAACCTTACAGACCCCCAAACTTGTCTGGTTTTCAGAACTGTACCAGCTAGCATAATAGAGGGTATTTTAAAAAAACTCCCTTTCCAATAAAAGATAAATTCTAAGCGTGAGTCCTTTAGAGAGGCACGGTGTATTAATGAGTCACTCATCACAGCTTTTATTTTATAAGCTTTGTGCAAGCTCCTTGCTCTTTTCAGAGTTTGTTACTTATCCTTACAGGGGAAAACAAAAAGATCAAACAATGAAAGATGAATTCAGGTTTTTATGAATGTGGTGGTAGCAAATCCCCTATTTCATCACTGATGGCAGCCAAATACTAGCCAGAAGAAACAGATAACAGTGTCCTCATTTTTCAAAGCTGAAACACCAATAATCTAAGTGTTTAGTAAACTAAGGCAGCAGCATATAATGACAGAAATTGGGGTTTGCCAATGCAACAAAAACTCTTGCCCCCAAAGGTTTCTGAAGAAGTGTCATGAAATCCCTAGTGGCCAGAACTACAGGACACTGAGTTTTAAGTTTCAAGGAGAAGATGTCGCTATCAACAACCCTTTCCTCCTGCAGGAACAGGGAACCTCCCCACTGCCTCCCACATCCCCAGCGGTGCAAACCCCTGCCACCCACTCAAGTCCTGCAGTCCGATTTTAGACCAGAAGAAACAATTCCAACCACTAGAAAAGCAGCATTTACTGCAGCCAAGCTTCCATGTTAGGCAGATTTTGGTGGCAACCGAGACCTAATGAGCTCCTGTGGTGCTCCTTGTTCCCATAATCTGCACCGCTCTCAGCTGCATCAACACGAGCATTTGTTTTGTTACTCCGGGGACCAGAGTGGCAAGGGAACCAGCTTTATGGATACTCTGCAAGGGTTCCTGGAGTGGAGTTTGGGGCCTTTTCACTTAAATAAAAAACCTGACACAGCAGCAGCTTTACCAGGACAGAGGCAGAGGGGCTGAGGAAGCGCAGCGCCAGAATCCTGGTGTAAGTGGTAGGCAGGAATACCAGCCAGCACTCGTACTTCTAAGTAATTTACACCAAACCTAGGCACTTCTGGTGAAATACATGGTTGGGTTGTGGGTTTGGAAGGCAGGAAAAGGATCCTAGTTGTTCAGGCTTTCATGGAAACTAAAATGTCCATCTCTTCATCCGTAATCAGAAATCATTTCAGCTGGCCCAGAGCACAGTTTGTGCACAAGCTCATTGCACCTGCAGCCAGAGGGGGAACTGAAATCCTGTCACTCAACTAGTACCAAAAACAATCAAGAAACTTGATGTATCTTAACTACATAGACACTGATGAGTCTAAACCCAAAACATTTGATATCACTATGGGGAGGTAAAAGAAAACAAACCTGGCAAATATTTTTCCTGGGAGTGCATGATTACATGATTTGCTGCCCAAATGTTTGCAAGCAGAAAAGTATTAACATCTTTACATAAATTTGGTAAAGAGAACAATTAGCCACCACAAGAGCAGGGTCATGAACAGACCATGAGAATTTCTAACTTAAAATGTGACAAGCCCTTCTGAACCAATATGCTGTAACACAATCCCAAAAGACTGTGTGTGGTGGAGAATTATGTGAGGGGTTACATTAGATAACCTCAATGATTCTTTCAAATCCTACAATACTGCAAGTCTGAAAAAACAATTCCAGTAAGGGGACAATTCAATCTTTCCCTGTCTGGCACACACACAGGATCAGTTGCACGAAACAGAGGGTGTGCTCGGGTTAAACAGCCCTTTTTCTCTGCATCACAGAGGGAAAAAAACCCAGTTTTTCATTGCAGTGTGCTTCTTAGCTCAGGAGAAATGCTGGAAGCTCAAGGACACTGCTGTTCCCACTGGCTCCCACCTGGCACCCAGTTAACGGACAACTGGGAATGTGTCCAGAGACAGATGCTGCTGTGCCATGGGGATTGCAAACCAGTGAGTGCTCACAGAGTCACCAGCAGATCTCCCTGCTGAGCAGCAGTTACGTGATGAAGAGCCTGCCAGCCATAGTGCCTCTCCTTTGTCACCTCCGGGCTCTGAACGTGCTGTAGCTCAGACGGGAGTCTCTGCAATCATCCCCTCCCACATGACAACTCCTGATTCATTAATGCTCCACCACGCTGTAGAAGGGCACAGCTCTCTCCAAACTGACTCCCCACTTCTAAAATACCTGAATAGTCTCTCCTCCTCAGCATACCATTCTGGGGGTACGTGATTCATGAGATGGACATAGCCGTGTCTGCAACTTCCAGGGACACATTAACAAGCACACCATCCCCAAAGGAGGTTATGATCCAGCTCGTGATCTCTGTTTGTGTCTGACTGTAAGAGCCACAAACTTATAGCATGAATCACCACACTGTCTCAAAGCTGCAGGATACAAGGGAGGTCTGCTCCTTCCTTCCTACATTACCCAGGACACCTGATCTTATGAAACCTGCCCTCAACACAGGATTTGTGCCACTTGGCCAGGAGTCTTATTCTAAGAGACGTTGTTTTCACCAGCACAAGTTACCAGAGAAGCCATTTACATGAACAAGCTCAACCCACCAGCAAGGACAGCATTTCACAGTGGCCAATGCCGTGACACAGTCGCTTCAGATGAGCAGCCATCTCCTACCTGTTTGGACTTCAGGGGGAGTTTCTTCTTCATCCGTTCTTTGCCTCTGTCTGCCTCTCTCTCGGAGCTCCCAGCATCATTGTTATGGCCATTTTCACTCGGCTCAGCAGATACACAGTTTTCAGATTCTCTAGGTTTCTTTCCTGGATGCCTCTCCCATTTCTCCTTCCTCTCCTGAGGCTTTAGCGACATGTCCTTCTGTAAAGGAGGAAAAAACCAGAATCGTAAGTTCTTCAAGTTCTCTGAGGCTACTTCTAAGCATTAAGCCCTGCAAATATTGAATAAAAACACAAACAAGACAGCATGTTCCTTCCAGAGATGACTTAGGATGAATAATTAGGCATGCACAACGCAAACAGTAATTTTAGATTAGATTAGGATGAATACTCTCCAGGCTATGTGTTTGATTAATTTCAGAGATGCTGGAGCTGGTTATGAAAATGAGTTCACTCCAGATTAATTCAGAAACCCTACGTCAACAGCACATGACCAAGTCAGGATCCTGAAGGGAAGCCTTTAACTGTTCAGCTGAAACAGAGGTGGGTTTTTATTTTGTTTTGTTTCTGATCTCAGAACGAAACACATCAGACCCCCCTTGGGGCTGACAGTGTCTGATTCACCGTAGCATTCATATGGAGAAAGGCACTTCTAAAGCCCTACCAGCATTCCCTGAGCCAGAGAGATCAATGGGATCCAAACACACAACAGAGGTTGAACACTTCGAAGTGTTAAGTGTCTGCCCTGAATCAGGGCTGTAACGCACAGTCTAGGCACAGTTTAAAAGCAGGTATGTCATGTCACAATGATTAACATCAGAAAGTGAGATCAGAGAAGGGAATTACTCCTGCTATCCCTGGCATCTCTGAGGACTGAAAGCTGAACTCCCAGTGACAATGTACCAAACTCTCTCCTTACACACGCTGCATGGAAAAGGAGTTAAAGAAATAATGTGTCAAATCACTATGACATTAGTTCGCTACAGCTAGATAAATTTTTCCCCAGTGTCTTTTATTAACTGCTCGAGGATAAAAACTGAACTCTTACGGGAATGTTTTGCAGAATCACTATTCCAATTAATTTTTTATCTGAGGTAAATACATCAGATTAGGATATACCTTAAAAGCACTGCTCACCATGCCAAAATCTGTCAACTTCACCCACAGATATTTTTCTAAATGCCTTGCTCCCCACTTGAGCAATTACATCAGGGATATTTGTATCCTATGTGAAGGGAGCTTGCAGTGCAACTGCTCACATCAATGCTCACACCTTCAGTACTGCAAAAGAGCTCATGAAAATCATTAGCTCCCTAGTCTTTCGAAAACTGAAGCCCAACAAAAAAAGAAAATTAGGAACTGGGATGAAATGCCCTGCTGATTGCTCCAGATTACTTCCTCCCCCTCTCCTTTAATTAGTGAATTGACTGCCTCAGTGTGCAACATGCTGATTCCACTCCAAATCACTCTCTTGTTTAAAGTTACCCTTCCCTGGGAAGGGAGATGATGTACTGACACTGTGGGGTCACAGAGACACTGAAATCAGAACCACAGCAATAAAATACCTAGAGCAATGTCCAATTCCAACCCAGGCTCTGACACAATTAGCCAGCACCCAACCTCTGTACACCTTGCACAGGTGTGGGGCTGGAGCCTCCTCTTAAAGCACACACAGAGACAGCAAGTTGCAAAACCACCAAAAAGATACAACCCCTCCACCAAAATTCAAATAACTAGCACTGTCTTGGAAGCACAGAACACACCAGAACACAGCTCAGCCTGCCAAGCCCCTAACTAGGGAAAGGGCAAGGAAAATGACTGTCTGGCATTACTCTCCATGGACGGTAAAACAAGGAGTATAAATTAGTGTTTAGCTGCTCAGTTTGGTTTTTAGTTTAAGGGTAACACTTTAAAGCAGCAGTTTGGGATGCCACTTAAAGGTCACCTTGTCCTGTTTACTGGGAGGCTGCTGAGATAAAAATCAAAACGCTAATCTTTAGTAACTGATCAAAACCCAGTGACATGGAAATGGTATCTGTTAACTGATACTCAGCAAAATATTAGAAACAGAAGTGACCACAAGCGTGCACTTCTTCGCAGTGACAGCAGGAGCATGGAAGATGCTCCATGAGGTGACGTGGACCCTGCTGAGGGAGAAAGGAGGCTGGGGCAGGGAAATGCCACCACCTGAGAGCACCAGCCAATCATCCACTCCTGGCTCAGGGTGCAATATTCACTTTTAAGGATACCTTCAAAGCCAGTAATTGAGCATTTTGGTTTAACCTCTAGCTGTCTTCACGTGGTGATCCGGTCTCTGTTAATGCTTGAGGGGAAGTCTTCCCTCAGTACCCACAGCACGTTCACTGCAGGTTTTAGATGATTCACTTCACCACAGAACTGGTCTGGAAATCTGTGCTTTTTTTCCTTACCCAGTCCTACAAAAACTCCCTCCTTGGAAATTTAGCCTTTTATCCCTGTTCCGTTTGGAGATTTAAGATTTCACTGAGCTACCAGCAAAATTAATTCAGGGAATACAGTTATAGCTGGATCAAAGCCAAGGAAATAATTCATTCACTTCTAGTGCCACTTGCGTCCAAGAATCTCGAGCACTTTCCAGGCAGCCGTGAATGGAGCCCCAGCCCGGGCAGCTGGGGCTGCTCTCGCCTGCAGCAGGAGGAGGTGGCAGGAGGCTGCAGCTCCACAGCACGCCTGGGGCAGCCACGGGGGAAAAAAACCCAACTTTCTCGACCCATGACAAGAAAACTACTGCTACTCCACAGTCCCACTCCTCCCCACTCGAGCAGAGGATGCAGCTCACAGGGCTTTATCCTGGGAGGGCAGGACACTGATGACAGCAGCGGGGCTGTTCTTTGTGTGCTAAACCCAGACCTCTGCAGCCTCAGGCAGAGAGCAGGAGGGGGCTAATGGGGTTTCTGTTCTTGCCTCCTTTGTCTCCTTTCTATTTACCCTACTAAAAGAGCCTTCCAGCGATTGCTCTTTTGCTAAAGTTTACGACCTCCAAGTTGGGAACCTCACTTAGCACAAGAGCTTACTATTTTGGGATGTGCATCTCTGCTCGTGCTGGAAAATTTAAGCACAGATAGAATACCCAGGACATCACAAGAGGGAATGTTTATTGATGCCCCTTGACTGACTTCAATCCAGAAATCCCAGCTGGCAGGTGAGACTGGCCTCCTGAAAAACTGCCCCCACAGGGCAAGCCCAGACCAGCAGATATTTTCACCTTTGCACATCACATAAAGCTCAGGGATTCACACAGTGATAATATCTCAAGTCAGGCATCAAAGTCAAAAGGTCTCCACATCCACCCTTGGGGATTCTGCCCAACCCACGAGTCTGCAGACCTGACTACCTTTGCTGTCCCGGAGCCAGTAAATCCCCCTCTCCAGGGAAGGCTAATGGATCCGGGCCCATTCTCTCTTCTCTGTTCCAGAAAGCAGATTGCTAAATCTTGTTCCAGAATACAGAAAATTATTTTGTTCCTTACTACTCACTGCTTCCAGGACTGTCTCCTACCTGTCCTCACTTCGGAATTTCTCTCACACCTTCCAGGGCAGGCTACAGCCTCTCCATCTGCAGCCCCTTGTCTGTCTGGGCTGCAGACGGAGAGCAGATGGTTCTAATTGGCTGCATGGTTACAGATAAGGAAAAATTAGGCCTTTCTTCAGAGCCTCCTTCCTGGCAGTTCCTCCATGGAACACACAGATTCTACCTCCCCACTTGTTTACTTGGATGTACAGACACCAAAGAACACTTCAGCCCAAAACGGGGTCGCGGTACCTCCTCCGGCTCTACCTGAAACGCCTCCCACGGGAGCAGCTGTGAAGATCCACTGGCAAAAGACCTCGGCACAGGCTGGCAGGGTCTGCAACGCATTTTGGGGGTCCATAATAAAAACCTTTGTGATTTTTTTCCCACCACTATTCGGCCCAAGCTAGTTAAAGTTATGCAATTGCACCTCTGCTTGCGGCGGAGCTGGCGGCGTCCTTAATCACTTGGAACACTCCTTCCCGAAAAGCCATTTTTCTTCTGTCACCAAGGCACAGCTGCAACCTCCAAAGGCACTCAAGGTGCACAGCGCTCAGTTTATAAATAAAGCCGGGAATAATGCGGGTGCACCGCCCTCGGCTCTGGAACGAGACCGTTCTTACCCCTAAAATGCCACAGCAAGAGCCTTCTGCACAATGGGCTCCACGCTGTCTGTTTGATCAGGAAATAATGATCGGCCCTGGAGGACCCTGGCACGAGCTCAGATCCACAGCCATCCGCTGGCTGGAGTTATCACTGCCTGTTTGCTCAGCCCAGCTCAAACTCTGCCTTAATCCTCTGAATTTACACAGCTCTGAGATCTCGAAAGCATGCAGGGAAGGCTCTGGCTGTAAATACCTTTCACATACAGGGAACACTTGAAGAACCTGAAGAAAATGTCCAAACCCCACACAGCTAGATGAAAACCCTTGAGTGTGCTGCTGGGATGCAGAGGGCAAAAATAACACCTACAGCTAATAAAATAACTACTCTCAGCCCTCAAGCATCAGTTCAAAACAGAGCCCCGGTGCGAAATCAAGTCCAGTACAATCCCCTGTCCCCAGGGCCCATCGGACACTGCAAGGCTCAGCCAAGGACTGGTTACACTCTGCTCCTGCCAGACTGCCTCTGCCGACTGCAGGAGATTATACGGGCTGATTTCCCAGAAGGGAAACAGCCTCCAGCTTCTCTCTCCACAACTTGTCACTGCAGCACTCATTCCTTAAGCTGAGGAACACGAAATACCGCCTGAACATCAAACAGGAGAAGGATCCACACAAAGGAAATAAAAAACACGTCTGTCTCTGAAAATGAGCCTGCTTGTCCCCGCTTCTGCCTCCAGCTTCTCTCAAAAAATCGCAGTGTAAAAACCACTGAGGATCTGAGCATCATCTACCCTTATATCAACTTTATCATGCAATTAGCAGTAGGGTTGTCAAACGTGTTTGTTTAATAGTTCAGGGAGAGATCCTGGCTCAGAGAGCAATTGAAACAGATTTATTTTTAATTAGGTTACTTTTAAAATATTTCTATTGACCTGATACTCAGTTTGTAAAACAGCAACACAGAAACAATCGCTGACAACGTTCTCATACTTTCCAAGCAGACAAAGCACATTACAAATACAGACGGGACCACTACTAAGGCCAATCTACTGTCCATTCAGTTGCATGAAGGTGACACAGGAGGCAGTAATTCAAATGCAAAGATAATATTGTGAAAAGTACACAAAAGACTAACATTACAGCAGGGATTTGAAGATGGGTCCCTAGAGAGAGAAACCACTGCAAAAACAGGGGAGAGCACAAGAAAAGATGAATAGCCAACAGACAAATAAATTAGGTGAAAAATAAGGAAAGAAAAAAAGGGATGAAAATGGAATGGGAAAAGTGACTTTCTTGCTTTGACCCTACATTCAAGCAACACAATCAATATCAATTAAAATGATTGCAAATGAAATCCTTGCTTGTTTAACCTTGGACTGCAATTCTCCTTTCGTAGCTGACATATTCCAGATGAATCTGGGTCTTGCTTTTTAAAATGCATCACATTTGCTCTGACCCTGTCACATGTTGAGCTCAAGAATAAAATGACTTTTTGACAAGACAGCTTTGGAAATGTTAAGACATTTGAAGCCGACACTGGTTTACAGGTTTATGATACATAATTTAACTTAAAAATACAAGTGGATGAACCAAGAAACTCACTGTAATTGAAACAGTCAAATTTATTACCAAGGCTGCATTCCTGTCACCTATGAATAGCTGAAGAGCAAGCTGCTGTACTCTGCTAAATGCCCACTTGTTATGTCCCAAGAATTAAGACCTTTGCTGCCAGGACCTTGAAGACACCATACCAAGTAGAGATCCCTCAGACAAATGTTACCTCAACACAACATAGCCAAACACTACAAAAGAGAAGGTCAGTTCACTCTACTTTTAAATGCATTTCAATCCACACTGAATTTACAAGGCTTTGATTGCTCTTTTTCCCTGCACGAGACCTGAATAAATAATGATATAGTGCTGAGCAGTAATTATTTCAAAAAGCTGCAGAGAAAGGGGCTGGTGCTGTTCCCTTCCTTCTCAATTACTTGAAGGAGAAAAATAGTCCTCTCCCTCCACAGCAGTACCAAGCACCTGGAAACAGTGTTTAACAGTCATTTAGGGCACAAGGATGGTAAGAATGCACACAGCAAACACCTTCACTTTAGTAAGAGGTCAGGGAAATCTGCACACCAATGTGAGCATATGGTTGTCCATGTTTTTGGTATAAACCGTTCTCCATCACCCACTGGGGAGGTGGATACACAATCTCCTGTTGTAAGGCACGCTGTCCAAGCTCCACAGGCAGCCAGCCGTGCCTTTCTCCCTCTCGCTGCAGAGAACTGCACCCATCTTCCTTGCTGCCTACCCAGAGACACACTGCACAGCTATTACAACTCCCACAGGTGCTTGCTGTCCATCAGAAAGGAAATGATCCCATTTTAAGCCATCAGTATTTCCTCTAGCGATGGCAGTAAATGCCCGACGAGCGCTCGCAGAATTACTGTCAGCGGAAAGTGTGTCAGAGAGCAAGGGAGCTGAAATGATTGAAGGGAAGCTGGGGCACCATTTGCAGGTAGAGGAAATGAGGCAAGCCCAGCCTGTACAGCTTTCACAGGCTGCAGGACTGCTCCAAGGTGCTGCTGTGCCTGCACTGCCAGGCCATCCTGCCCAGCTCTCGCTGCAGATAAAAGCACATTTTGGCTGAAGCTGCTTTCAGGCAGGACTGGGAGCTCAGCATGCTCAGTTTATGTCGTGTATGAAGGAGCTGGAAAGAGCTTGTGGCTGTCTGACAGCACCTACTTCAGCTGATTTGAGTGGCATTGCCACACTTGTCGGGTGTGAACGCTGAGCACAGAGCTTGGCCCTCCTGCAGATACCCAACCCCTCGGCGAGCTCCCTCCCAAGGGAAGGATTAGGAAAGGCAGCAGCACCACACACTGCCCAGCATCTCACGAGTGACAGACTATGCATAAACATCTCCATCTCAAAGAATGTGGCCTGAGGCCATCAATCTCAACTTCCAAAATATCCAGCGAGTAAGCCAGCAATCACAAGCTTCTTTACAGAGCAGCCTTTAAACACTTAATCTGAACTCATTTTTCTCTCCCCAGGTTATTCAAACAGGCACTCATATTGAAATCAAACCTTTTCCGTCAAGTGGCACAATTAGGACCCGAAGAAGCAGCTCCTTCCCTGGAGTCAGATGTGGCTGTTCCATCACACATTTCCAACCTTGCCAGGAAGGTAACACCACCCCCAGTCCCCAGCTGCACCAGCTGGCCCCAAGCTGCCAAAGGAAAAGGCAGGAGGGTCCTACCAGCACAAACTGATCCATCAGCTGGATGCCTTCACCACTACCAATTTTCAGCTAAACTAGTTAGAAATAACAGGAAAGCAATGCTGAGTAAAAATGCCCCCAGCCTACCTGTCCCTATAGACAGGAATGCTTGGAAATACTGCCTCTCTCTTTAAAATTAATAACAAAAGGAGAAGACACAACTGTTTCCACCTCTGCTGGGAGGGGGATGTCATGCTTCCATGAGCTGGACTCGGGAAACAGAGCTGAGCCAAACTGAGGCTGGGCAGATGGACTGGACACATGGCTCATTTACTATAGGCATGGGCCTAAATTGCTCTCCTCCACCTATACTTCTGCATTTAAAGTTTTGATCTTCATGGTGCAAAGTACACAACAACCACAGGATGACTGTACTGACTACCCGGTGAACAGCTTCATGATGGGACTGAAGAGACACAGCTACAGCCGTAAGTCATGAATTAAAGAACCCCAGCCTGATTCCTTAAGTAGTTCAAAGCTTCCACCTGCTAAATACAAAGTTTTACTGTATTTTTTCGGATTCAACCACGCGTGTTGTCTCCACTCAGTTTATGGCACACACTTTTAAAACACAGCCACGAGAAATGCACTGCTCTTTAGGCAGTGGCACCCACAGCATGAGAGTTCCAGACGAATCTCCCACATGGTGACAGCCTCAAACACGTTCACTCTACAAGTAGCTGTGGGCGCTTTGAGACTCTGCTTCCAGCCTACACTCTGTACTACCACCCTCCAAGGAAGGGTTCCCAACGCTGCTGCAGAACAGAGGGATGAATGTTCTTCAGCACCAGCAGAGCAGGCTGCAAGCTCCTCTTCGACTGCAGTTTGACACAGCTTGCACAGAGCCAACTACACTGCGCCAACGGAGGCAAATGCTCACAAATTCACTCCTGCCAACTCGACTGTAGGGGTGAGAGTCTCCAGAAGAAAAAAACAGCCACACCCTGATCCCTGGTGCTGTGTTATAAATTAATTTATGTTTAAACACTATGACACTAGAGGCATTTTTTTACCAACTCTGCAGTTGCCCTCAGTGGTAGGCAACAATTTTCAGTTCAGCTGTCATGAAGTCTAGAATGTGTATTCAATAATTAATCCTCTGGTAGTTTCTTTTGGCTGGGAAACAAATGACAAGAAATATAAATGGTTCATCAAACAAGAAGTATGTAAAAGCCAGCCTCCTCCAGAAACAGCTGCCCACAGCATCTTACCTCAACCTAAGGGGAAAGCTCTGAGCGAGATGACTGCTGGCAGGAGAGAAACGCCTTTCTAAATACCTAAATGTCACATGCACTAATGAAGAGTGCAGGACAGAGCATCTGTGCCACCCCCACCACCCGTGCTCCTCCTCAAAGGAGAGATGTGCTGTACCAGGGAGGTCTGCAGCTGCCAGCCCCGCCAGCAGCGACGTGCTCCCACTCCGAGGGGCTGAGCAGCTCATCTATAACCACTTTGCTGGAACAAACAACAAGCAACCCAACGTTTCACTGTATCCTTAGGGCTTCCCAGAACAGTTCCAAATATTCTGATATCTGTGTCAGGAGCGAAACGTTCATTTATATCCTCGGCAATTGCTGAGAAATGGGAAACGTGCACTACAGTAGCAGGCAATTTTAATGTATTCTATGTTACAAAACATTTTCAGTCAGAGAGCTCAAAGGTCATTAATAGATTTTCATATGTTTACAGACAGCAGCAATTTCAAGCTCGGTAATTTTAAAACTGCATGTCAGTCTCTCAGCTTCCAGCTGTTATTTCAACATTAGATAATGAACACAATGCAAAGGTTACACAATCACTTGAACCAGCTTATGCAGTAGATCTAGTCACACAAATCATTATTAAATTCTAATTACACATATATTATTTTATAACTCTTATTAGAACAGCAGGGCAAATCCTCTTTTATATAGAGATCAACTGTTTAGAAGAAGAGGCCAGAAAGGTTATTCTTTTAATGTTACAGAGTTGGTCTCTCTCTTTCCATCACCTAAAGCACTGCTGATTTATGAGTCTGAAACAACACTGCACCTTGTTAACACCTCACCAGCCACCAGCCCCTGTTTTGCTTAAGTCCTTTATAGATCCTTAACACAGATAGTGATGCCTACTTAAAATAATTATCTTCAATCAGAGGGACAAAAAAAGCATTTAGTGATTACCCAGTGTCCTGCCTGAATATGCCCCTGCTTTTTCTTTATACAACTGTTCTGAAACTGAGAAGATACCCTCCAAAACTTGGGAGATTTCTCCTGAGGAGAGTGCTGTTATCTAAGCTAAAGCTTTGCAAGACATCAGGCTTCTCTACCATAGATTTTTATTTTATTTTAAGAAATAATTGTAATCATCTGATCTTACTCTTTTATCATGCAGCAAAATGAGCATAATCACCCAACTGTGAAGTGGTCTTACTGCAGTTTTGGATGTGCACTAGAAAACCATCCTCTTACCATCTAATCAGCAAATTATGTTTTGCTCTTGTCTGGCTTTATTTTTTTTCCCCCCTCCCTATTCCCAGGCAGGGCAAAGTGTTACTTGCTCTGGTTTATTCCGCCCAAATCCAGCTGTCAGTCACACAGCGTGTAACCTCAATGGGAATTGAGGGATCTCATCCCCAAGATTTAGCTTTGAAGCAGGACAGACCAGCAATGTCCCTTTGTGCGAGTGAGGTCTCCTGCAGTGACAGCAACGCTACCCCGGCAAAGTGATGTCTCTCTAATCCCCGGCGCATCCTCAGCCAGCCGTGAATTTCACACTGGGAAATTCCGTGCTTTGACATTAAATAATTCCAGCTGGGATTTTCAAAGGATAAGAGATAGGAGTCCAATCCCAACACATTCCAATAGGAAGCCCTTAAGGTTTGGTTTATTTTCTTTTTAAAAGAGAAACCCATATTTCATTCTCCAGTTTCCTGTGGAAGATGGAATGGAAAGCAAGAAAGAGAGGGCGAGTGCAGTGCTAAAGGGAGGAGAGACTGCTGAGAGTGACACCCCCAATTCCTGGCTCCACCAGTGCACAACGTGTGATACGAGAAGGAACAGATAAATCAGCACAGTCATTACTGTTCCTGAGAGACAGGAGGCTCTGCACTTTGCCTGGTTAGTCTCACTTGCCAGGAGGGAAGGAGTAACCAAGCAAACACCCACCAGGGCAGCAGACAATTAAAGCTTGAGCGAACAAACCCAGCAAGCGGTAGCGGGGAGGACATGTGCAGAATCTGAATGATGGGATCCATTCACCCCAGCATGGAAAATACAGCCTGGGGCAGGCAGGGAACGACCCACTGCAGGGAGAGACCTCAGCAGAGCAGGTGCTGTCACTCTGGGCTGTCTCACCATACCAAACTTGAGTGCTGCAAGTTTGCATCGGCTTTGCTGCTCTCTTTCCACTACATTTAGAGGCTCTAGGTCTTCCCCCATCCAAGTGGTGACAAGTTGGGCATAAATTAGCCATGCTAAATTATGAGTTCCTCTTAATGCTGAGTTTTCAGATACAGAAACCTCTATCTGCACTTTCCAGACCTGAAGCTGAAGGCTGGTTGGCTTGTAGGACATTTTCCTTCCTGTCTGGAACAAGGCTTTACCACTCAGAGACCAGAGAAAGGAGCATTCACGCAAAGTCTTCCATTTGCTGCTAGCCCTCAACGTTGAAACCCAACAGGGAATTAAAACACGATACAGAGCAGCAACTTCCATCGCTGCTGACCCACTCAAATTAGTTAAGAGCCCTTGTACATCTCCTGATTCATGTCTCTGAGAGTTTAACTTTCCCTCTTGTTTACTGTTCACAGCACCTTGTCAACGGTAAACATCACAGACCGAGAAATACAGATGCAGCACAAGGTATTTCTTTGTTTAGACAGGCAAAAGCCTTTGGCAAGAACCAAAAAATCCAGTCAATGTGAGAAGGGTTAAGACAGAACAGATGCAACCAGAGACTCTGGGGAATAGCCTGCATGGAAGCAGGGTTTCTTGTGATTACGTCTGTCTTGTAGTTCCTAATAAGCCACATCACAGCTGACATCTCCACCAGCTATTGCTGCCTGATGTAGATAACCAGAAACAGAAAAGCTGACACGGCAATTATATTGTACACACACACAGACATACTACCTAACAACCCTCACTGCTACAACAGCACGAGCAGCTAAGAACAAGCACGTCCTGAACTCTCAGCCAGCCTCAGACACCAATTCTCAATGAGATACTTGGTCTAAAAATTGTTTTTAAAAGAGTCCATAAAAATCAGGTAAAAGCTGCAGCACAGCTCCAGTGTGCAACCAACGACACAAAGAACTTTCAAGACGAGAAAGAGCTATGATAGTATTTTGCAACTCCTGTTTATCAGTAAAGCCCTCACCCCCAGCCCAGTTGGTGCCCACCTGCTCCCATGGCACATCTCAGGCACGAGTAAGGAGAGCGCGGGCAGCAGAGCAGGGGGATGCTGAGGTGCAGCGGGCCTGGGAAAGGCCAAGGGCAAAGGCAATCAGCATCCTCCGTGCCACCTCCGCCTCGGGAGGCTGTTGCTAAGAGACGAAGCACCTCGGATGTCGGAGAAATCCCGCGGCTCTGCCCCCCCAGCGCCCCAGCCCCGTTCCCAAACCCGGCGCCCAACGGGTGCCAGCGTCCCTCCTGCGGCCTGGGATAATCCTGCTTTTGTGTGGAAAGCGGCTCTTGTCAAGGAATTCGGGGAGCCTCGTGATACTGAAAACTGCTGATAAAAAGATAATATCAAGAATACTCCATTTCAGAAACCTGATAGAAGGGGGAATTTTACACATCAGACCAGAAGCGCTCGCTAAAGCAGAAAGGGGTTTAAAAACACAGAGGTTTGGAGGTATTTGTTTCCAGTGAAGGATCTAGATTTCCCAAGTTCCCCGCTGTGACCGAGCAAAATTGTAAGCATTAGTTCTCAGGTTTCAGCAGACTCTGTGAAAGCAGGTGACTGAGAAACCAGCACCCTTTTTGCAATGATACCAGAGGCAAATGTATTCTCAAACCTTACAGAAACAGAGTGACTGTACAGGCTCTAAAAACCAGAAGGAGCAGCTCCAACATGCACCCATCCCACAACAGGCAGCAACCCAGAGAGTGCAGGGCCATGTTAATTAATGTGTACTTAATGGCACTTAATTCCCCATCTCTCTCCACCTTATTGATACAGATGAGGTTTGTGGTTTTCACAGCCCATTAGCAAAAGTCTTCCTCTAGGAAAAAAAACCAATGAAGCATGCTGAGAAGGTGAGGGAAAGTTCTTTAATAATTTATAAATAATATCACCATTTAACTTTCATCAAGCTTTTCTCATTAGCCATTCTTAAAGCACAACATGAAGGGAATCAGAACTTTGACCTCTATTTTGCAGAATGAGAAATTAACAAATGCAAAGCTACTTGCCCCAAATCAAGCATCAGCCCTCTGGCAAATCTAGGATGAGAATCTACATCTCCCAGCTCCTAATCATGCTGTGCTCCAGGAGAACCAACAGTCAAACACCACGGACATCTCCTTCTGGCACTGGAAAGGGTTTCATGTTGGTGGTAGAGAGCAGATTTTTCTAAGACACGCAATATATGCAAAATCAGGCATTAGCTGCAGAGTGGGCAACAGGTGGGATCTGTACCCCTTCAACCTTATATCCCTTGGAGTGTCTTGCATGAAATCAGCTTGAGAATAGCAAGGACAACACGATCAATATATTAAGTCAAGCTGTTTGTTACCAGAAGAGCAGAACTGGCAGCACTTCTTGGCTTTTGAAATATGACACATAACCTGGCCTTTCTAATGCGCTGCTTTGGACGGCACCCAAATCCAGCACCATCTGGCCAGCATGGGCATGTGTATACAAAGAGGACAGAAGAGACTCCTGGCTGACAGATAAAGTGACATATCAGTGCAGCAACATGGACTCCAAATCTCTTCAGCATTTGCAAAGCCAGCTCAGCACCCTGGAAACACAGGGCCAGCTAAGTGACTTCAGGGCAGCAACAGGGCTGAAAACTTCTTGAACACATGAGAAGCAGGTAAATAATTGTTTCCTTTGTAGAAATCAGTGACAACAGTACAAAAAAAAAAACCAAACCACCAAATGCTTTTCCTGGGGTAGATTCGAAGCAGAGGGTATCTCAGTTCTTCCCCCACCCCAAAGCTAATCCCAAAGTTCAAAAGCCTGATATTCCCACCTCTGTTCTTACATTCACTCTTGCATGACGCTCTCCTGGCATCATATGGCAGACAAAACCAACATGTTATTCCATGGCTTAGAACTTCTCAAAGCTTGGCTTCCCAGCTATGGCACAGGCCACTCCTTCCTTCTCTCCTGCTACCAGGATACAATGCACTAGATTCTTCTAGTCTCAATTTCTAGCATTTCAGGGATGATTTGGCAGGAAGGAAGTGAGAATACTTAGGTAACAGCATGAATTCCAATCTGTCCAAGAGAACAAGTGGAATGTCTCATATCACATCTACCATCCAATTCTGCATTCACCTACGTGGGTTTATGCAGCTGTGAACTCCACTGAGACAAGGAAAGCCACAGTGGTGAAGAGAGAATAATCATGAGCTCAGTTTATGCCAACTCAAAAAACCCCCCAGGAATCACCAAGGAATGGTACAAAATGGCTATTACGGTTTAAGAAAACACAGACAACCCATCCACCCTCTAAATACCCAGTATTTTAACACAGAGGAGTCAAATCTTGTTCTGAGCCTGACCTGTTGTCCACTCCCAGAGATCAGCTGGCTGTACAAAACCAGCCAGTTATCCCTTCCTCAGTTTTGCAGTGACAAAACTCCCAGTGCAGTGCCTTCTCCCAGCTCTAGCCCCTGATCTCTGGATTCAGCATCCACCACTTGCCTCAGGCTTGAACAGTGACGTGGTTTGGTGGTGCTTCCTTCAGGGCCAACAGCCCCTGCTCCCAGCGCGCTCCCCACGCAGAGGTTTCATTCAGGCAACTTCCACTGGCTCTCAGCACACACTTGCTACCTCCCCTTATCTAATCTTACTTTCTGGTACTTGACAGTATCACAGGTCCGGCATTTAAAGCATTTGGAAGAACACCAGCCTGCAGAAGCAGCCGGGGAGATTATAATTAGGGCGCTAATTGTCTTTGCTGGCCAGTGAGGAGGTGCAAGGGCCAGCACTCCGCAGCAGCATGGCCGGTGCCATCCCTGCTGCCCATCCCAGCTGGGAATGACCTTGAGAAAGCCCTTTTCCTTCCTTCCCGGATGAAGGAGTGACGGAGTCACCCGCGGGACAAATCAAAATTACTTGAGCAGTCGCTGCCGCTGCAGCAGCACAAACATCTGGGCAGCAGCTCAGGGAACTGGACCAGTTTGCTGACCCAGTTCACCAGGCAGCAGCACTGACACCACACAGAGGAACTGTGAGCTGGAGGACAAGCTGTCCCTGACTGCCCCAGTCAGAGGCACTGCCAAGTTTCTAGACAAATGATACCCCGTGCTTGAGTTGAAACCGTGTGATGAAAGAATGGAGAGACAACAAAGAGGAGATGAAAAAGAAAGAGTAAACCCCTCCTCCCTTTAAGCACAGCAAAGTAAAAGGAATCATAAAAAGAAAATATTTACCATTTTAAGAGGATGCAAGGGATCCACAAGGAAACAGAAAGATCCACACAAAATAGAAACAACACCAAACAAACCACTATATTCTATTCAGGTTTTGCACTTCTAAAACTTGGCAGGCCAGGCTACAGATATAAAAATGCAGGTAAAAGCTCCCAATTTATTAAACTCAACTAAGTCATCACAAAGCCCCTTAACTTGCATGAAACCAACCACTATTGCCTTCTGTACCTTTACACATCTAAAATAATGCACTTCAGTACAGAGGATTTTAAACTTCAGTGTCATAAATAGTAATTCCCAGGACCCAGTTTCCCTTTCTGTTCCTGAAGAACCACTAATTCTTCAGAGCACTCCCATTCTTTGACATACCTTCCTCAGCTGGTTTCCCTGTCCTTTTCTATTTACTGCATTACAAACAGTTTGGAGGATTGCAAAGCACAGTATTTAACATTTTATAGAAACATCTGCCAACAGAGCTGCTAAACACTCTTGTAAGAGAGACAGAGATGTTTATTTAGACATGCTGCTGACGTTTCCTGTTGCATTTTGATCCTGAGGCATATGTAGTCCTTCCAAACAATTTAGCATGTACTGTGGAAGCACAGTTCTCAGAGAAGTGCAGCTGAAAGTAATTGAGATTGAAATTTCAGGACCATCGCAGGAAAACCATTACCAAGGCTCCTCCCAAGGCTCCAGGGAGAACTTGCACCTGGCACAAAGGCAGGCACGAGGCTTCTGGAGTACAAGCACAGGCTGGGGCTCTGTCAGGGCAGTTTAATGACTGGCTCGAGCAATGCTGGTTACTCTGGCTGCTACAACAGGACTGGGAAGGGCAGTGACCTCCTTTCAAGCTGGGCATCCCCTCCACAGGCACAGGACACCACTAGAGCAGCCTGTGGGACACCAGGTACAGAATTCACACCGAAAACTGACACCTCTGTGGCCCCGCAGCAGCCACCCTGAACTGGGCGCTACTGCCAGGGGCAAGCCACTGTCAGCACAGAGCCAGCTGGGTGATGCCCTCAGCCACGGGAACATCAGCACTGGGTGATGCCCTCAGAACCTCAGCACTGGGGGATGTACAGGTGTCTTCTTAATGCTCTGGCTCGGTGACCCCCCTGGGATTTAATTACAGTGGCTGGAGAGTTCTCATCTGACTCCTCCCTGCCCTTCTGCTGGAATTTACCCCTCCACAAGCACAGCTGACAGCAGAGAGCTCATCCAGCCCACGGCCTCTGCAGTTCATAACCTGGTGGATTACTGCAAACTATAAATTGATCACAGCTAAGTCACCTTCAGCTGCTGCAGCAGAATCCCACGGGGACAGTGAATCTGCATCCCTTGTCTCTCTGCCTTTACTTCTTATGTGTTAAAACAAAAAGTAACTCTTCATTGTAAACTTAAAACCATTATGCTGGGCTGCAGCGTTTTCAAACAGGCTGTTTAAGCGCTAAAGCAACAGTCATTTTTCCTACACCCAATGAAGAAAAAAACCCCACAGACAGAGCAATCTGAAGAAAAAGAGAGAATCCCAAACTCTCTGCTTTAGACATCTGATCCCTAGAAGCAAAGGATAATACTTGCAACAACAGATTATGTATCTGTGTATACAGAAAGGATTAATGCAGCTTGTTGGTTACAGAGACGAAGGAAATGTAAAAAAAAAAAAGAGGCAGAAAAGGAGAACTGTGAATACAAGCTAACCACACAAAAAATTAAGGGTTTATTATGGGTTGTAGACTTTAGCAAGCAAGCAAAGCACTGGTGTGCAGCAAAGGAAGAGGAAATAATCTACTCCAGCTGACTTTACTCACTGAGAAGTGTGGATTTCATTCTCCCCCCAAAGAACACTTTTGCAGAAGTAGCTGGTTTACCTCGTGTTTGGGCCTAGAAAACAGTGAGGAAACAGCATTTCACTGTTTTAATACCCCTGTAACCTCCTTCACAGGGGGGAAAAAGGATCTTTGCCTACAAAGAACCACCCCAGGAATTTTCTTTTCCTTGAGCCTCCTTTAATAGTGCTCAGCTCTGCACATATTCGTGTAGAGCACATTACTCCAATTAAAAAAGAAATGGCACTGCTAGATCTATCTACGTATTTATAATTACTCTGAAAGAAGTAGATTTTTTGGGATTCTTCTTTCGGGTCCAGAGGTTTTAAATTCTTGATAAAGGTCAAACCATCTCATTCAGAAATGATGATGAAGTTCCACCAGAGTTTGACTGAAAAAAAGGTCAGCAAATCCAAATGCTCTCATATTCTTTAAATAAACTCATAGGCCTTTGCTCAAGTGTTAAGGATATTTAAGGACACTGCAGTATAAATGTATATGCTTTATTTCCAGTCACTCTTATCAGTCAGAAGTTGCACTAAGTGGCTAGAAATCTGAATAAGAAACTCCTATCCCTGCAACTTTTTGCAAGTTCCATTTATAAAAAGGAAGCAAAAAATCCAGATGTTCTGAACATGCTGTGGTGACTTATGATTTCAGTGAACAGAAAAATGTTAATTTTAAGGGGGAATAAAAGAACAACAAACAGAACTCCATGTCTGAATCTCTTCATAACAGATTAAAAGGATTAACTAATATATTAGCACAAACTCAGAAGTTCACAGCAATAACTAAACACGCTGCCTTAGAAGCAGCAGATACACTTGTTTTAAAACAGCTGATGCACTTGTCTTTACATTATTCAGTTCAGATATACTCCTGTGTTTTCCTTTTTTTCTGATCCCAGACACCACCCCAAATAGACAAATCCACAGAGAATAAGTGATCTGTTAAATAAATGAACCAGCACATATTCAGGCTCAGCAAACAGGACTCAAATTCGTTCTGTCCAACAATCACAAGAAAAAACCCAGGCACCCTAAAGTTCACCAGCACAACTATGGGCCACAAAGACTTGCAAAGACTCAAGGCAGCAGGCACAAGTGACGAGGTCAGAAATCAGTGATATTAAAAGGTTGCAAATCAAACATGACTGAACATCTGCTCAGCTTCAGATCACCCTGATCCCAGCGCAGAGCCCGAGTGAAGCAGCTGCAAAACTGCAACTGGAAGTGGCCAACAAGCCACTTCCAAAACCTGCTTTTCTTCTTCACTGCCCAGCACAGTGTCTGAACTCACACTACAGGGTTAATCTCAGCCTTCAGCCAAGGTAAAAATGGGTAAGTCACATCACCTCTGCAATGAGGGGCAGCAGCACCCCCACAGCTCAAGGTCTCAAACATTTCTTGTCCCAAAAGCTCTTTCTGGCATGGATTATTTTAGGCATAATTCAAATATCTTCCTCTGAAATCACTTGCAAGAATTCAGAACCAAAAAGCCCCAAGGAGGCTCTCAGATAACCCACCCATCCTAAAGAGTGAGAGGAAGCACAAGGTACCTGCCAGCTGAATTATTTCAGAGCCATGTGCACAGGACTTTCAAGCATTAGTTATTGCTGCTGGTGCAGCCCCTTCACCTTCAGGACAGACAACTCAGTGTCTGGCTCAGACTGACACAGAAAGAAAGATGCTTTTGTGCTAGAACAGAGTCTCTCTCACGTGGCAAAATTCAGGAGCTGAAGAGCAGAAATACAATACTATATATAACAAACAAGATGGCACAAACACCATTAAAGGCTCGTGATGAGAGACTGAATTCTTCTACAGCAAATTATAAATATCCCACTGCCAACAGCTTGTGTCCTCCCCCCCGCTTTTCTTTTTTTCATCATTTCTGCCAAACTTAGTGTTCACAAAAACAAGTGATACAAAATTGTTCAGACCTTCATCCAGACACATTTCCCCATTAAGCCTTATTAAAGCACATTCTCTAACTCAGCCTTTACTCAGGGAAGGTTTCTGAGTGCCAGATGAGCCACACATCATTGTTATGTGGACAAAAATCCACGAAGAATTAGTCTAAAACCAAACTCATTTCCTCCTCAGGCTTGGGCCAAGATTGCATCGAGGTCCCTGGAGGCAGAAAGCCCAGAGCACTGCAAAGCATCGCTGGCTGCCTGTTTGCCTTCCTTGAGTAGCTTTACACTTACTTGAAATCCACATCTGCACAGCATTAAAAAATTAGTGGGATATTTCAGATTATAATTCAAGAGACAAGAGCAAATGGCTGCTTTGAAGGTCTGCGAATTAAAACTTTTGTACTGTTTGCTTTCACCAATGGATTTGTCGTAAAACAACCAAAAAAATCCTGAAATTAATTAATAGTCTTTTAGTCACAGTAGCTTTGATTCAGCTCTCAGTCACAAGCCAAAGGCATGTCACAATTCTGTATTTTGAGGACTTAGAAAACCTTGGAATTCCCAGATAATATGCTTTTATTTCACTAATTGAACAAGTAATTTCACTAAGAAAATAGTCACAGGTATAGTTTCACACCTCTGTGTGTTGTGTTTATGGGAGTGAGGGCACTTGCCAATATTAGCAAAGCGAGTCCTTTTTATTTTTTTTTGTAGGTTAAAAACTACCCAGGATATACGCTACACAATAAATTTTAATAGTTTAATCACTTCATGTATTAACCTCACACCTTTCCTTTATCCTGCAGTTTCTGATGGGAGAACTGAATCACACAATCAGACTGCACGTGAAGTCAGCAGGCAAGTCAAACCCAGGATCACAGTTCGCAGAGATCCCAGCCTCAAGCCTCGTTCCTTGGGGCATTGTCTCTCCCAAAACTCGGCTTACATTTCATCCATCCTGCTACCTCTGGATAGAGGGCCACCATCAGCGACAAAACAAAGCTCAGCAATCGTTCTGCCTGGAGGGAGCTGCTGAAGCGGGGAAGGCGTTTAAAACGCCGCTGAGGAGATGCAGGAAAAGGCCCCGGTGAGTCCCCAGGGAAGATGGCAGCAGCGAGACAGGGTGGCCAACGAGAAACCCAACGCCAGCCAAGGCCAAAGCCCTCCCTGCCATCCCAGCGCCTCCCAGGCTGTCAGTAACGAGGCTGCTGCTGTCACCCCCCCTCCCTCACCCTCCCATCAGACACTGATAACACGCCTGTCACAGCCATCGCCGAGCGGGAGGCAGAGATGACAAATCACAGGGAATACGTGTCAACACAATCAACTGGCCTGAAGACAGACAGCTGGTGCGCAAATTCCACCACAGACAGTATCGCTTGTGAAATCAGTCCAAGGCATTTTTAGCAATCGCGGGCTCTCAACAACAGCCCTGACTGCTAAAAATAGCCCGCCGAGGACTCGCTCCAGCATTAATAACAGCGCTGGCTAAATTTGAGTCATGACCCACTTGGTGGCATATAAGCAAAACAAGCACAAACCTAATAAAGAAGTCAGAGATTAGAGCACTTAAAGCCCCAGCAATTTTAATGCACCTCTATCACAGTGTCTTCTCGACATCATCGGTGTCGGTCGCTGGAACGTTCCCTCCAAAACGCTGGGTAGGGAGAGAGGCAAGATCCTCAGCAGCCAGGTATAAAAACAAAGGCTCAGCAAACTCTTCAGCACAAAACATCAGCATGGTACAACACAAACCCTCCTCACTGCAAACAAAAGGGACCGATGCATCAAAGGTGCCAGGTGGCCCCGTCTCTCCCATTTCAGAAGTTCCTACTGAGCATCCCTCAGCTTACAAAACATAACTGCAATCTCCTGGAAAAAAAAAACAAACAAACCAGCAAACACTGCTTCTCCATGGGTTTTGAATCTTGAGAAGCAGCAGCATGACAGGGAAATAAAGCCATTTCCCTTCGGTGTACACCTGAAAAAGTGCTTTTCCTAGTAAGAGCTGTGGCAGCACCTACAAGCTGGAACCATTCAAAATATTTGAGAAAAACACAGAAAAGTGGTAAGAGCACAGAGAACTCTTAAAACTCACATACCCAGGCAACAGAATTGCCTCTTTGGGCATAAATAAGGACAGAACTAATTCCCAGATCGCTTTAACAGAAAAATCTACTGTCTCAAAACTCCTCATTTCAGGTACACTGCCACGACACAGGCCACCAGACTCGTCTGAATTAATCCCAGACTGAAACACAGCCTCTTGTTTAGAAAGATTCAGTTCAGAGATACGAGGAGATGAAGGAGTCATCACTACCCCCAGTTAACCGCTACAGTCATTAATTATTCACCCCAGTAAAATTTTGCAGCTTATCTCTCGTCTAAAAGTATCAGTGTTAGAGCCTTCCAGCCACTGGATCTCCTTACGGTTTTGACTGCCAGACAGGAGAGCTCTCTATTATCAAATTTCTCTTCCCTACACAGGCTGTTATAAATTGTAGCCGTGTCATCCCTTGCCCTCCTACAATAAAACAGGCAGAGCTCCTGGAGCCCTTCCCTGCCAGACAGATTTTCTGATTCTTTAACACATCTCACGACACTTTTCTTGAAGTCTCTCCAATTTTTAACCAACGTTCTTGAACTGCAAGCGCCAGGACGGGATACAGAAGTCAGGTTACACTTGTGTCAGTGCCAAATACAGGGCTAGAACCACCTTGGACCTACTCAGCTCAATACTTCCCTGTCTGCACACTCAAGGATTTCATCTTGGGGACAGCCAGGCTGTGAAATCTCCAGTTCAGATGGTTATCTGCCTTGACACCCAAGCCTCTTTCAGCATAGCCATTTCCCAGGAGACGGCTATCTTTCCTCCATCTCCTCCTTAACCAGAAGGGCCCTCATTTTGTCTCCAAAGTATGGCATTTTATTGCATCAGAACACACTGTTCATGGAGCAACCCCAGTCATTCAGCTCCTGCCTTATCTTGCACTCCACCTAATCTCCGTGTTATCTGAGGGTTTTATGAGTAATGGTTTTATTTTTTTCTCCTCCAGGTCACTGATTAAAAGAAGTTAAATAGTGCTATGCTAAGGACCTAGTACAAACATACCTCTGGAACCTACTTTTTTTTTGCCTGCCCAATTTTGAAAGCTTCCATTTCGACAGTTTGGAATCCAGCTCTCATGCTGCTTCTGTTCAATATCTGCATTAACAAACAACAGAGCTGGGACACAACTCCCCAGCTTCAAAATACAGTGAACAAGTATCTGGGGCTTTCACAGCTGATTGCAGCAGATCTCAGAGAAAAATGAGCTATCTGTGTGATAGTTGGTAGCTCTGAAGCTTATTTGAAGTGTCCAAGGCTCCACATCCATCTGCCTACAGTCCCTCTGGAGAGCAGAGCTGCACATCTGGGGGTGTCACAAACCTGCCACACTCGTGGGCCTGGGAGGAGCAGTCAGCACACCCAGCAGAGGAAGGGAAAGCTCCTGCTCCCAGCACAAAATCCTCAGGGTTATGTAGGGTGGCCTTCTCCAGATTAGAGAAACCAGGGTTGTGCCTTTGAAGAACAGAGCAGCTGGTCCCTCTTAACTCCCCTCAGGGGGTCCCCTAATCCCAACATGACAGAATTAGATTATCTGTAATGGAAGGAGATTTAAGTGCAATGAGAACAAGGCTCTCCAAATGAGCAGGCCAGCAGAGCTGCAAGGCCGTGCAAGTCGTGCTCCATCGCCTGCGCAGCTCGAGTGGCCCCAGGGAGGGCTCAGCCAGCTCCACCCACAGCAGGGCACAGCACAGCCACGCTCTGCAGCCCTGCTGGAAGGAAACGAGGTGTTCTGAGAGTGTTCTTGCTGATCTGTAACATCACAAGCTATTTTATGGGGTTATTCTGTAGCTTCTTCTAAACCTTAGAAAACCAGAGCAGGAGGTCACCCAGACTCGATGGTGAGACCCAGTGATGAAATGCACTCCTTCTACACCCACAAAACCATCCATCAGGACATCAGCAGGTACCTCCACTTGCCACCAACTAGACCTCCCACTCCCCAGTTTGTGCTTAAGGTGCATTTCTCTATGTCACAATACCATAACTGCAAACTCTTTTGGCTGCTCTACAGCCTCAGAAAAGCCACAACCATGGCTTCTACATCCAACACCATCCTTCTACAAGCCATGTTAGAGGTAAGTCCCTGGCAGACAGGCAGACACAAGAAGAGGGATGTGAGGAATGCTCTGAAGAAGCAGCACAATATCTAAACACACACAGCTGAACCCCCTGGGTCTAACACTCAGAATTCACCCCCATGACAGCAGGGCCTGCCCCTGCTGTGCTCCCAGCAGCAGCACCACGCTTGCACAGCACAGAAGGCAATTCAAAGTTCCACCATTTGTCTCTTACTTTGCTGCTAGTTCTCAATCAAAGCCAATTTTATTCTTTAAGAAGTGCTCCCGATGGCATAAAATCACACGTAGCTTAACCTCTCAAATAACTCTGATCTTGAGCCACTAGAACCTAAGATGTGGAAACCACACACTTGTAATGCTGCCAAAAAGCCGGTGCGAGGAAAGAAGGGAAATGTATTTTTGCTGCCTCCGTGTTCTACATAGGAAAATGCCCATTTTCCACACTAGTGAGACATTTGTAAAAGGATTTCTGGTCCACTGTGAAGTCTCACCTGCACACAAAGATAGGGATGACTCAGGAGAGAGGCACATCCTTTGTCTTAATGGGGTTTGTCCTTCCTTGTGATGACTGATGACCCAAACTGCGTCCCTGGATACTCACAGTTAACAACCCAATTCTTCAACAGCTTTACACCACGACACAAAACCCCATCTGACACAGAATCTGTGGAAATGCTGTGCCTTTGAGGTGTGAAGTATTACGGCATCAAGGTAACGTTAATGAATCAGTGACACCAAGGAAAACAAAAGCAACTTCACCTACAAAATAGTGAGGTTGTGACTGACTGCTCCTTGTCAATGCTGAGATTCTGCACTAAGGATGAAAATAAAAGGCATAGAATTAAATTCAAGCAGAAAGAAAACCTCAGATTAGCTGCAGAACAGGTGTCTCTAATTCCCCCACATCTAGAGAAATTAAAATCCTGCTTAGTTTCCCCTTCTCACTTCCCAAAGCACTATAAAGACAGCCCTGGATAAACTTCCCAGGGGTGACAATCTGGAATTTCCTCATTTTCCTTTTAGCTCCAGAAATATCTCTGGAAGTGCCACAACTGCAGGCCTGGCCCATGCAAAGTCTTCGTTTAAACACTCCTGCAACGATGACCTGATTCATTTTGCAAAATGAGGTTCTGAATATATTCACGAGACTTATCACAAAAATTATATAAATGAGCTTTCTTGATGCTTGCCAATGTTTTTAGCCACGTCAGTGTAAAGCCTGCATCTTGTCTAGCAAAAGTTGGCAGGTTAAACCCAGCCTAGAGACTTGAGGCTGCACAAATGACGCTGCCAGTCAAGAAGCCAAATCATCAAATCACTCAGGGCAATCATTCTCTCTCTTAATCATTTAATACTTCAAGGAGAACAATCACTGTGCCTCATTTCCCTGAAAATGTCTCCCTGAAACTTCACTGGAATTCGGACTAAAATAGTCATAATTTCATTTTCAAAATTTCTTCTTTTCACCTCCATCACCAACAGACTTTTTGCTTCCCTCAATGCCTTTTTATCATTCATTTGTTTCACAAGAAAAAAAACACCCAGGTCATAGAGTCCTCTCACCTCATAGTACTCTATCGTGTAGATCCACAATAAATTGAAATCCACACAGTAAATTGAAAATACACTGCGTGGTGAGAGTAGCATATTATCTACATAGCATAGGGAAAATCCATGAATAGAAAACTTACTCTGAGGAGAAGCAAGGGAAAAGAGTATCAAAAGCAGATGAAGTACAGCTCAAACAAGAAATACAATCTATTCAAACTTTGGAAGAGAATTGGAATGGCCATAAATATATAGCTAATGAGGGCTTTAATGGGATCTGGGCTCCTAACTCCTTTGAACTGCTACAAAAAAACACATCTCTGAACGTCAATAGTGCCAAAATCTTCAAGAATTTTATATTCGCCCTGCTTATACAAAGCCCAGAAATTCTTACAACCATCCATTCCCTTTGCTCATAAATATTTATCTAGTTGGAGCCAAGTGCACAAATGAACCTTCCATCCTGCTTATGGCTGTTCTCCCTTTAATCCTTAATCCCTTTGCACTATCTTTCTTGTCTCTAACCTGCAGAGGACTCTGACTGTTTGCATTTAATTCTTCTTACACATGCCCTGGAGCACATATGGCTTGTCAGGTTAAAGATAAAGCAAACATGTACTGCCACCAGTAGAGTAACCAGTCTTTTTGATATCAGAACACCTGCAGCCAAGGCAGGCCAGGAACCAAGGAATGAATAAATGAGAGACTTGGCTGAGATCTCTCCGCTCAGCAAATACACTGACTTTTCTAGGACAAGCCTCTTGCCCACTACGCACACTCACTGATTCTGAAGGTGGTCCCTCCTCTGTTTAATCCATTGCAGCAACACCAGGGATGGCACAGCCAGAGGAGAGCCAGAGAGATTACCTCTAATTTGCATCTTGAACAACTGTGCACGCAGAGCAGAGGAAGGAAAGGTATAAAATCTATGCCAAAGAGGTCAGCAGTGAGAGGCTTGAGGCCATCTAGAGATAAGACCTGGACAGTGTTTCTTCAGCAGAGCCAGAGAGGTCAGGTCACGGGGGGCACTTGGAAGAAATACCAGTATTTCAGGCATGGAGAGGGTCAGTGGAACAAAAAGGCAAGGGTTTGTCAGAGTCAAGAGCTTTGGTTCCTGAACAACTCCTTTCCATTTTCCTGCTGATCCACATTTCCAAACACAACAGCCCTCCACGTTTTTGGAGCTACACTTAAATCAGTCCTGAATTTTAAACCATAAGGCGCAAACGAAACCCCGACAGTTTTGTTCAGCAATAACCATCTCCCATTAGTGCTGAGGACTTCAGGGCTACTCACCTTCTTCCCTCCCTGCAGAGCCTCCCCTGCCCTGTGAGCAATGACTGTGCATTCTGCCAGCCAGAGCTGCTGCTGCCTCTGGAACCCTGACAGACCACTGCCCCCGGCAGCTCGGGGGGAGGATGCTGCCAGAGGAGAAAGTTGCCAAGGCCCTGCCCACACTCACTCCTGGAACTGAGAGAGCATGGAATTTTTTAATGGCTGTTTCTCTCTGTTGTTCTTTCCAATCAACTTGTTACCACTGTTCCTTCAGAACAGGAAAATGTAAGGGGTTGGAAAATGTATCTAAGCAGGCAAGTGCATCATCTGGCACATCAGGCGTTTCAGGGCAAGATAACATTACATAAATCACTGTGAGGAGCCTCTCGAAGCACAGTGTTTCCATCCTGTTTCTATCCTGAAATGCCAGATTGACAAAAAATGTATCAGATTTTGACATAATTTGGAAAACATTTATCATTATTTCTTTCCAAAATCCTCCTTTAAATCAACACCCACCCACCGCCCCTTCAGCCACAGAGAACACCAACCAAAACAAGAAAAAAGAGGGGAAAGTGGTGATCAAAAGAGAGCAAGTGAAACCCCTTCAACTGCAGGAGCCCCTGGACAACAATGCTGTATTTGCAAACAGCACCCCCCAGTCAGTCTGAGAGCTCTCAACTGGAGATCTGGAGTAAACCCACACTGCTGAGTCTTTGATATAATTAACACTGTTTGTCTCAGCATCAGTAAAAACAGGCTTTTGCCTGCTAGCAAGATTTTTGGCTATGCCCACTATTGTTTGCTTGAATGGAAGGCTAAAGAGCTAACTGAAGCTTTCTCCCCCTCTGTTGTGAGAATTTCAAACACTGTGGAAAAATGAACAAACCTTGTGAATGGACAAATACAAACCATATCCCTTAGAAAAATAAACAAAATCCCACAAAACCAAACCTGATCTAATTATTTTCTTCCAACATTTCTCAAAGGCTTCTAAACAAAGCACACAGCTGTCGCTCAACATCTACTTATACAAGTCTTTTAAAAGTTTTTACAAAAACATATCCGTTTACCTACAGTATTCCTGTATATTATTATTGTACATACAACACAAGCCAGTATTGTATATTTACATGCCTTCTTGGAGGCCTTAACCTTGAATAAATAAACACATGAAAACGTCCCCTTTTGGCAGAAATGCTTCCTGCTGTTTCAGCTGTAACAGGAAGATTAAGCTGTGACCCACCTGCTAGCAGGTAGGAACAGAGAGGTGATGCCCACAGCAGGCAAGGCGAAGGCTCCAGGGAGCTCTGCAAACTGGCAAATATGTGCTAGAGCAGGAGGGGGGATGTTCCTCTGACTGCTGCAACAAATCCACTGAAAACCGCCAGAGGTGACCCAAAAGCTCCCCGTGCTCCCCAAACCTGGGAAAGGACCTGGATATGAACGTGCTAAGTTTTAATTTCCCCCTTTCTTGCATTTCTGCTTCAGGACCAGAGGAGTTAGGCTGAGGAATGGCTCAGGGAAGGCACCCTGAGCACAGGCAATGGATCAAATCCTCTTGCTGCTCACAGCGGAGGAGTTTATCAGCACTGAGGAACAAGAGCATCGAGCCCTCCCTGCAGCGGCCCCAGGGCCAGGCTTGCAGGGCTGGCATAAGCCCTGTCTCCTGTCTGAGACCGATGGGCAGCGTTAGAACCCCGATGGCACCCACTGCACGCTGCAGTGATGGATGGGCAGGCAGAAGCAGCTGGTTTTTTTTTTTATAGAGGCAGGACCTGCATGCAAACAGATTCTGAAAGTTGGTAATTTGGGAAAGAAAAATACCCACAGAGCAAAACTGGGATTTTGCAGAGGCCTTTTTTTTTCTTCTTTAATGTAGTATTTGAAGTTACCAGGAACAAAATCAAAACAAAGGAGGACTGCCCAGACCTTATAATAAACCCTGACTTCACACAACTAAGCATTTTCTAAATCCTCTAACATTTTCTAGTGGAGTAAATACAAAGCACTACCTACTCTTCTTTCCTCATGCTTCAGACAGCTGACACAGGAGTTCTGAGAAGCCTCCTCTCACTCAGCCATGGCCCCAGTTTGGGGGGGAGTGGGGAGGGTTTACATTGGTTTTTTTCCCCTCAAGGTAGAAATACTTTGTAAAAACACATGTCAAATAACCCCAGCCAGCATTCCCTCACCAACACTTCATTACAGGCTGCAACAGTCTCAGGATGGACCGGCTACAAATTGACACGACAAAGCTCTGCAGCTTCAGCTACTCCCCCAAACCGGTGATTAAACCTCCCAAAAGCTGAGAACACAAAGGTCCCAGGACACTGTCTGCCCGTGGGAGCAGTCAGTCTTTATGTGTTTAAACACCGTGCTTTCCACTTCATGCCTCCACCAGCTGCTTTCATTTAGATGCAGGTCACATTCACACAGACTAGAAAGCACCACAGACCCGTACAAATTGCTAACATGGGAATTCAGGTCCTTGAAACTCCTGCACTGCAGCCAATGGACAGTCTATCATTTCTCCATTAAATATTTAAACAATACTAACAATACTGCTATTAATAAATAGAGTGCCCTTCCTTTTTAGTACAGGTTCCTGATGTCTAGGGTAGCTTTCCTATAGATTTTTTTTAACATTTATTTCAAACAGACTGAAAAATCTATTAAGTGGCCATAGAATAATAAAGTTCAGTCTCGTGAGGACACATGAATTTTCTTGTCAATCCAGCAGTCATACTTCATACATGCTTGCAACATTTCAGGAGTGGGGGAAGGCAATCTGGGGAAGAGCATCACTTGAAACTGGTTTCCAATGGCAGACCAGAGAGCACACAAGGCAGCAGCAGAGAAACATATGTTTGAACCCAAGCCAAAAATCTGGCTTCCTTAAGAAGTGTAGGATGACAAGCCTCTTGTAGCAGTAATAGTAGGCTGAAAAGCGGGGGTGGAAAAATTCCCTCTCTTCATGCAGAAGGCAAATTCTGTAACATCTACCTAACGGTACTTAATTTCGAACAGCTGGGGTTTGGAGAAAGCCATCAAAATGACCCATTAGAGACAGTCAAAAGCTTCACACTTTACACTTTGATATCACTGTCTCTTCACTCACCACCACTTTATGAGATATTTGGGGAATGGTAAATAACACACTGGTGTCAAAAACCTAAAACACTTTGCAGAACAGACACCCATACATTGCTTGGTTGAGAGCTGATACATGTCTGTGCCTTTCCTATCCTATATTAACATTTCCATGGAATTAGGCACATGAAAATTGATGGTGATCAAACCTTAATCACTGTTTTTGTCAAAAATCAAAGGAGCAGAATGGTGACTTTTAGTTTGTGTGTTCCTTTCACCAAGTTCGGCTACTTCCAGCAAGAGAGACTCCCAGAGAACAGCACTTGCTCTTACCAGCAGGACTGATGGTCTGGTCTGTTCACAGGAGACTAATGGTAGCAACCTAGAGCTCAAAAATATATCTACGATAGCAGTCCCAGAGTTTCTGCTGGGTGCACCTGAGTACTGGAAACCTGCATAGTCAGAAAAACATTTTTAAAAATATTCCAGGGGAAAAAAAACCCAAACCCGGAAAAAAACCACAGTCTCAAGTTCCAACATTTCAGATGGCTGCAATTCCCCAAAGGGCCAACACAAACTTGGGCTGAGGGCGTGTCCCCCATCTGTAGACTCAGTAAATGTTACTGCTTTGTTTTTTTCCTGCTGCATGTCCTCCTCCTCCTCGAAATAGGCTCTGCTGATTTATCACTTCTGTGCTATTTGATGAAAAGATACTCCAGTAACTGGCTCCCAGAGCTGCTTATACAGCAGCAAATACCATGTTTGTGGAGTACAAGAGAGCAGAAAGACATCTGCTTGCCTGACTCCAGTAGGTACAAGTGGCTCATTCTTCGGGACACGCTGGAGCCTTTGCTGCCTGCACTGCCTTGTCTCGGGTGGCTGAATCCAATCCCCTCCTCTTTGCATATCAAAGGGTCGATTTGAGCAAGATTTCGATGCTCAGAGGCTGCTGTCCAAGGCTTGTGAGATGCTCCCCTGCACCTGCACGCAGCTTACAAACTGCTTGCCGCCGCAAATGAGCACAAGGAGTTTTCTACATTCCTGTTCTTTTAGCTGCTCACCAGCTTTTGTACATCCACACAGTTTCTCAAGGGACTTCAGAGCAAAAATAGTCCCAGTTCTTTCAAGAAAAAAATAGTGGACTACAGCCACCTCTTCAGTCCTGAATCCAGTTGCAGCTGTCATGGTTTGTCATGAATTATCATCTTTAGGAAAAAAAAAAACCAACACTGAAAGCCTAGAACAAGCAGCTCCCAGGTGGGAGACAGTGTCCCGAGGAGAACACACTGCTCCTCCATCCCAAGGATCACTGACCAAGGAAAAGAGCTGCCTCGAGCCTGCTTCCCTGCCTGTACATCCCTATTTCATCAGCCTGAGCCACCTCAAATCCAAAGATATGCTTTCTTAAACACGAACGCATTACCGGCTCGCTGTTCCCTGGAAGCTGCTGTTCCGGGGGCCTGGAAGAACGAGCAGCATTGACCTCCACCTCCAGTTCAAGACTGCCCCCAAAAGCAGACGAGTTCTCCAGAGGGAAAGATTCTGTTTTCACGTTGGCACTCATGGAAATAAGCAAGCAAATGGAGAGAAATGCAGAACTTTGATTTTTTTCTAGACAGTAAAGCTTTCCACAAAGTGGGAGCAGTACTGGGTTTGAGGGCTGTTGGGGAAAAAAAAAACAAAAACAAAAAAAGGCAAAAAAAAAGGGCAAGCCCTTCTTAAGCTGTTTCTTCTTGTCTCAGTGAAAACACACATGCAAATTGAGACCAGAACTGAGCTTGTCAGTGGTATTTCTCCATCCAAAAGGTGACCAGATTGGAGCCTGAAAATTAAGTCTTCATAAAGGAGCATTTTCCAAACCTGCCAATTCCCACTACTTCACATGACAGCAGCTTTGACAAAGAAAACACTATTCTGCTTTCCTAGTAGGCAGAGCTACTGCCAAGAATTAGGAGAACTCTCTTTCCTTACATTAAAAATGTTTGGGCTCCTCACGGTTTGTCTGGAAGCAAAGGGAACACAAAGAGAAGATGGGTGAGGAGTAAGAGCTCTACTTTTCACTGGAAGGGGTTTTTTCTTCCTTTTTTTCCCCCCCGACATAAAGGCAATACCTGTGGGTGCAAAATATATATGGACTGATTCTCAGAGGGTCCTCCTGTCCCAGAGCAGTGCAAGAAAAACTAATTTACTTGGGGCTTGGGTGTGTTTTTCTTTTCAAACACATAACATTTCATCTGAATTTCAGCTTGCAAAGCTAATGTGCATGCTCAACTGCTGAATAATCCATGGATTTAAGTGTCCCTAAATACACAGTGAAAAGATGGACTACCCATTAGGATAAAATAATATACACAAGCCCCTAAATACACATGTACGCTGTAATACACATTTTAAATAGTCTCTGTGTGTGAATTTAAATGATAATATGCATGCTAAAAAGTTTCAAAAGACATCTTTACAGAGAAGCCATTACCACTGTGTAAATAATACATCATTTAAAATAAATTCTCTGAACTCCCATGAAAGATTCCTTTTTGGTCAACATAAAAAAAGGAATAAAAGAAATGAACACATATATCAAATAGAAATAGCACTATGGGTTCAGGGTGGAATCAGGGCAGTCCCACCTGACCCAGGAGCAGCATTATTTGCCCAGAGCTCCCCAAAGGGCTGCAGTACCTGAGAGCTTGGTGGGGAGACAGCAGAATCCAGCCCTCTGAGAAAGGCCCTGTTTCCATGGGGAACCAAGGATGCCTTCCTGCTGCACAGGTGAGACAGACTCATCTAAACAGGGGTTAATATAACGTGGCCTAACAGTTGGCAACTGACTTTTTTTAAGTTGACCTCACCTGAGTGCTCACCCAAAGCCAGAGGACTGTACTCTCAAAAGGACACACTAAAAAATAAAAAAAAAAAAAAAAACAACAAAACCCACACCCAAAGACCCAGAAAACTTGGAGAGTGGCAATCGGAAAAACTGACACAAAGCGTCTGCTCTGCGAACTATTTCCCGCCGGACGTTTCCCCCTCCCCAAAGCCTCCCATCCCGCCCGCTGCTCTTCGGCTTGCTGGAGAAGCCAGTCCAGGGACCTGCTCCTCGCCCTGCCCTGCCACTCTGCCAGGATGATGTAGCTGTCTGGGCTTCTGCAACCAGCCCTCCCACACGGGACAGACACACACGGCTCAGAAAAGCACTTTGTTCGTAAAAAGCACATATTTACATCCCTCAGGACACTCTCTAAAAGAATGTATTTGCCCACGCAGCGCCCGAGAGCCAGGCAAGGAAGTGGTTTTAAGAGCTCTTTAAACTGGAATGTGGATGTATCAGAGGTGAGCTCAGGCTTTAGATTCAATAAGCTGCTGCTCCACTCTTCACTCCTGACAGTTTGGCCTGAAACAATCCCAGGCAATTCCTCTAAACTGAGCCCAGTTAGTTTATGACATCTTGCTTCAAACCGATTAAGGCTGAGGAGACCTAGAGCTTCACTTTGGGCTCATTCCAGAGGGGGACAGTCAGCTTTCCACGTTCTCTATTAGCACATGTTTGGAGTGGTAGAAGGAACAACCTCAGCACCTTTGGTGATTCTGTAGATGAACTGGGAACAAACTGCCCTCAGCAGAAAGGCTGGAACTGCTGGACGAGGCTCTGCCACACACGAGGCAAACTCTGCCCCTTGTGAATGAAGTGACACCTTTCTTGGGGGTAAGAGGGCAAACGCAGAGCAAACAATTACAAACAAGATTAGAAAATAAAAGGAAAAACAGATGCCTTAAACCTTCACCTACATAAGGTCACGATATTTTCAGCAATATTTTTGTCAGTTGAAAACCAACCCAACTTTGTTTATAAACAAAGCTCTAATCGATATCATTCATATTCTAGACACTAACCCATGTGCTTCTAATACTGTGATACCTCAAAACCAAAAGTTTATTCTTTCGATAAAGCGACATTCCCCAAGAAATTCACATTTTAATCAGGTTCTTTCCTTCTTTTGCTAGTATTCAAGTGTAATAAACTCTTGTAATTCAACTTTAAAAAAAAAAAAAAAAGGACAACAAAAATTTGGTAAATGATCTGAAAAAAACCATTAAGGAGATTTCTAAATTCCTGTTTAATGAAGCATAATAGATTGGGGTTGTGTCTGTTCTTGGGGTTTTTTGTAAGGCAGAAGTGAGTTTTGTTTTTTTACAGTTTTTCTGTTGTTTCTGTAATTTTTAGCACAGCAAAGATTTACACAGAAAAACTCAGACTCCTACAGCACTCAAATGGCTACTTTACCTGACTAAAACTTGAGGTGCTTGGGCCTCACTTTCTCCCACTCTGTGTCCGGGCCTGCAGCCCCCCAGGGGATGGGTGGGGACAGGGGGTGACCCCTGTGAGCTCTCTGCTGGGGTTAGGGTTAACTCAGGAAACTTTCAGGAACTTTCCTCTTCGGAAGAAGCTCTGAAAAATCCTTATTGCCTCGCTCTGCCTTCCATTACTGTCTTTGCAGGCAGAGCAGAACGGAGTTAATCTGTGTCACAGCTCCAGACCTCAGAGGATGCCATATGGCTGCTCCTGAAATCACTTTGGTCACCAGTTTGCAGTAAGAGATGATGCCAACCTGCAGCATTTCAGCTGAAGCACAATTCCTGCTGCAACTCTAGAAGCACTTATTGCAACCGTGAAATCACTAAAAAAAACCACCATACTTTGGGTATTAACTTTAAGTATTATACGCTTTTGTTATGCAAAACTCTAACAGTTTCTGCAGCCAAACTGGGGAGCTGATAAAACTAATAAATCACGAGAGGCTGAAGCTCCAGCCTACCAGACAAAAATTACTTCCATGTTCCATGAAGGCAGGAATTTGCCATCTCTCCTCTCCAGCAATTTTGACCTTTGTTTAGCATTGGAAAAAAAAAAAAATCTCATTCTATATTGTACTGTCAGTCTTTGGCACCCAAAATTAACCTGCTGGGTTTGCTTTCTTGCAGCAAATGTTTGTATGGATGTTTCCCTCTTTTGAATGGAAAGCACATAAGAAACTCACTTGATTCAGAGCTTGTCTTGTGCTGCTTTTCTTTATCCCCAGAGTAA
>JAYRBT010000037.1:7632650-7658520 GCA_036023395.1 Myiotriccus ornatus
GGGAGCAGGAGATGCCTGAACCACCTTGGGTGATCAGTCATATTAATGCAACACAGCTTTGATAGGTAGCAATTACAGGGTAATAGATAGTCCAAGCATTATTCTGAAGTCTACTGCAATCATATGTTTAGAACCCTGCCTTTACATTCCTTCCTGCAGATATACATGAAAGCTGTCATTACTCAAGGCGATAAAGAAATACAAACCTTCTTTCTTGGCAGTATATTTTGGGTTTTCTAGTCCGTGCCTCTTTAAGCTGACCTGTTTCCCCAGAGTTACACCCTTATACTGGTAATTTCTGATCACTCAACTGTGCCCCAGTCAGCAAAGCAATAAATACTCTTAAGAAATTGTCACGATGATAACACCTCGGCAAAACCTAATTGAAGACTAACTAAAACAATTTCACAATTAAAAGATGCTCTTGCTGACTGAACCCACTACACAGAATACTTCTGGATTAACATGCTGCCAGAGAGTTTTTTCTTATGTGGTACAAAGGACAAGCTGGTGTGGGGGGTTTTTGATGGGTTTTTTTTTGATTGGTTGGTTTTTTGTTTTGTTTTTGTTTGGGGTTTTTGTTTGTTTGTTTGGGGGTTTTTGTTTTGTGTGTTTTGCTTGTTTGTTTTTTACAGCAGCAACCTTTACGTGAGTCGGATAGAAAAGGCAAAGCACTTGGCTACAAGAAATGAATGATGATGGAGACCCTGCAAAAGGCCTTTCCTAATGACAAGATATTACTCCACCGGTTAATGAAAACCAAATACCAATTTAACATGTTAACCTTTGAGCAAATTGAGTTCAACTAATCAAGAGCCCTCCAAAAGGGTATTTTGAGCTAAGAGAAAAGAGTGGAAAAATCATTTACATAAGATGGCTGGTAATGGTGCATTTAATGGCACTGGTGATAGGGAATTATACTAAGAAAATGAACACATCATGTACGACCTATTCCCTAAAGCATTTAATAGGATGTCTCCAAAGAGCCAAATTCTGCCCACTGGTAGTGAAGTACAATTCCTGCTAACGAGGAAGGCAATAGCAGACTCTTCCTCAGGACTCCTCTCTCTCAGAATTTTAAACAGAAATAATATCCACCACTGAACCCACACTGGGCAACTTCACTGCATAAAGGACTCTCTACATCAATTTTGGTAACTAAAGGACAGTCCACCTCTGAACCAGAACTCCTCCAGCAGAGAAGGATATTTATCACCCCTGAACTGCTGTTTCTTTATGGACCCTTGTAAGGAGGATGTGACACCAATCTCTGAGTACCTCTGCCCAAAGATTACTGGATAAATAAATCCTCACATAGTTCTTTTTAAGGGATTACTCTGACAAACATACTTGGAAAATATCCTGAGTTTGTGCAGGTACACATGCAAGGCTCTTACATACCTGCCCTCACCTTGTCCCAGGAACCTTCAGAAGCTATTTTTGATGCCTATTTAGCGTGGCTCAAGTGCAAACAACCCTTCGTGATCCCTCTCTAAAATCAAAGGCAGTGTGCAACTCGTAGGCTCAAGCGAAAGAAAACAAACCTCCCTCATACCTCTCTAGAATCCAAGGCCGTGCAGCTCTTAGAAATTTATACAGATGGCTAAACAAAAAGCGGTATTATCTTAGGTAACAAAAAAGTAACTCCCATAGAGGTGGAAAGAGGCAGCTGGCTTTCCAGCCCCTACGCACACACGCGGGAATGGCATTAAGGTTTTCCCTCTGTTGTTTCCCTCCTGCCCTCACCAAGTCCCACAGCCCTCAAAACCGGGTTTGAAAAGTCTGCTTTGCAGCACCACCTCCACACACTCTAAAGATTACTGGAAACAATCCAGCAGTCCCCAGATAAGCACCACACCTGTGATTTATCACTTACCACTCACACCGTGGCAACTGCGAGCTACGTATTCTTGTTTGTCAAACAAAACAGCACCAAATTCCGTGGCTGGGAATGTGTCCAGCATCTCATAACAATTCCAGGTCTTGACAGACGCAAGACATTACATTACAATAAAACTGGGACACATCATCTTCAGGAAATATGCTTTAGAAGGAAATTAGGCTCCGCAATATATTGTTTTTGATAGTATCAGATAACACAGCCCTTTTTGAGGAGGAAGAGGAGCAAGCATTTCTCCCCTGAAAGAAATTCTAATACAGGAGGGAAGAGCTGGCAAGCAACAAGTGCTTGCTTTGGCAAAGCATGTAAGGCTGCTGGTTCATACATTTGCTGGTATTTCCAAACTCCTTAAAAATGACCTAACCCGGCAGGCACCTCTGGCCTTACTGCTCATCCCTGCTTTCCACCAGCACTCTCAGTCAGGCCAGATGGAAAGTCAGAGAGGCTGACACCCACGTGAGCATTAAAACAACACGTTACAGGAAATAACCCGTACAGATATTAGGGAGGCTACTCTAATTGAGCGCATTTACTAAGACAATACGAGGCCTTTAACCAGGAAAGGATCAGTGAACAATGGGCCTTAAAGCCTATGGCAAAAGCACTGCAGATAGTGCACCCAGCAGGCACTGTGACCACGGTTCAGTGACACTCCCAGCTAGGGTGGCACTCACCACATTTTAAGCCTTTAATAAAGTGGATTTTTTTCTAATTTAAAAAATGTCATGTGCTGACTTTCACTTTGGAGAAGTCCTGAACTATTATAATAGCCACGTAATGGATGCACTTTAGGGTTGAATTAAAGATATCCAGGAAAGTCATAAAAAAAGACTCTAGTCACAGGCACATTAAACTACTTAAATCATCTACTTTCATTTCAATATATCATGCTCTAAGTTTATAAGTCAGACATCCTCCTCCCTTTCAGTTCAGCTCAAGTTTAAGTACTGTGGTTCTTGATGACTGCACTGAAAGATCAACCTAAGACTTTTGGCTAACAGCTCCCCTTCAACCCTTTCATTCTTCTCTCCATTACTCATTCCTGTTTCTCTCTCTGAACAATAAGAATCACATTATGGATCTAAAGTTTTCCAGTACTGGGAACCCTTACATTCATTTGGAAAAAAAAAAATCCCATGGAAATGTGCCTGCAGTTAAAAAGAGACCCAAACCTTTTGTGGAACTAGACCCTGCAGTTAAGGAATTCCATAATTAGAACATAATTACCGAGCCATATAATGTGTCAAATTACAGAGAATGATTATTTGTAAAGCTACAGATAAAGAGAAGAATGAATAAATCTGGAGCCACAGATAAAAACAATTAAACTGAAGTCCTTCCCTTCAGCATTCCTCTAACACTTTGGAGACCATCTCAGTACCCAGGACTAGTTTACATGCACAACTGCTGTGATAAAACTTTTACACTATATACACAGCATAAATCCCAGTAGTAAATAATTCAGTACAAGAAACGGCTGCAAAGAGGGACAGCTGGTGCTGACAACACTATCAGCATCTTTGCTACTACATGACACACAGTCAGTTATGAGTGGAGTAAGATTGTGGAGAAGACAACACAAATTTCAGGTTAAGCTTGGAGTTGTTAAGGGATTTCACTTATTAGTTGAATGGGAGCCAGCACCCTTTAAAGCACTGTTCAAAACCAAACTACCTGTCTTCAAAATACACTGAGAAGGTCTTTGCATACAAATTCGAAGCTTGCAAACGGCACACCAAAAACACGCAGAGAAAGACGACACTCATCTTTGTTTGGTGTAAACCCTAATACTCAGCTATTGCAGAGAATATAATCTAATTCAGTCAAACCTACCTGATAAAACATGGAAGAGCACAGGAGAGGGCAGGAGTCCACAGAGGCAACCCTGGTGCCCTGCAGGGCGGGCAGCCCTGTCAGAGTCAGCACCACAGACACGTCCTGCACCAGCTCCACTGCAGCTTCTCCTAAAGGCAGCTGCCTGCCCTCAGAGTTACAGCAGGCCTCAGCAGAGAGGGGACATGCAGGAAAGCTCAGCAGAAACAATAAGGTGTGATAAGAACAAAAGATTTAGAAATAGTCCCAGAGGAAGCACTTATTTCAGATTAAAAGCCATGCACGCTCTGTCTTCACATGGTTTAAATCATCGCCCGTTCGTTGTTCTGCTTTTCCAGTTCAGGGATTTCACCCCATAAGAGCTTTCCCACCTGTACATCTAAAATTAGAGGTTTTTATTGGACTTCCTTGAGGGGTGACCTGTAAGAACATATTCTGTAAGGCACAGATAGAAATCAAGAAAGGATTTCGGTAAAGCACACCAAGAACACAGCCAGTGATAAATTAGGGATCCACTACCTAAATCAGTACCAATAATTACATTCTCTTTTAAAGAAACTGAGGTGTAAGAGACACTAATGTCATCTTTTCCTGTACAATAATATAATATTGACTTTTTTAACCAACAGACTGTCTGACCAAGTCAGACAATGAATTATGGCCACTTTAGAGGCCTTGAACGTAGCATCAGGCCACATTGCTCACATTGTGGCAAATTTAAATAAAGATAAATCCATTCCATGTTATCTTTTAACTGAGCTGCAGGATTGGGAATCAATGGAAAAGGCTCCTAGTCTCAGCACCTAACCCAGAGGCCTAATAGCAATATTTATCTAACTTACCAAACAAAAAAATATTGTGTAAAATATATGTATGCAAAATACAAAGTTTTATCAATATCGCTGCTTTGAAAGATACCAATTCATCAGCACTTAAGAGGTTATATTTCAATTCGAGAAAACCTATGGGAACCTCTCCAAAAAACTAAATTTGCATTATCAAAACGTTGATCTAACAGAGACAGGAAGTTTCGAAGACACATTCAAAGCAAGTAAATAAGAACCCACTCGTGCAACAAGTGTCCAAAGTAGCTAGGGGAAAAGAAAACCAGAAGGAAACCACTGAAAGCGAAGAACTCCACCCTTTAAATCCCTATCACAGGAACGAAACTCTCCTGGTGCAGTGTCCATCAGTCACTATGACCGACTCACAGCCGCCCCCTCCACGGCAGCAGCTGCAGGACAAGCCCCACGGAAGGGGCTCGTGGGAGCAGTTCCTTACAGACCCCACACCCCACTGGAGTCACTGCCAGGGCTCCACAGCTGCACAAGGTGCGCTGAACCGTCATTGCTAAGGAAAATCAAAAGCCCTTTATGGGAATGTTAAATATAAAAGCGGGTTTGTGGTTTTTTTTTATCTCCTGCTAAGGAAGCATTTCACCGCTGCTCTGGTGACCAGTGCCATCTTCCCGCACTCCGAACCACCAGCACAGATTCTTGTTTTCAGAGAAGAACTGCATCTCCAGTACTGACAAACAGCACGGGGCATGTTATGAAATGCTGAACAACTTCCAGTTACTTCTAAAGGACCTCAGAAAACTCGTGTATCCAGGGCCATAAAAATGCACTACTCATCATTCTGGTTAGTACATCATCAAAACACCATTTGCCTTTTTACAAGCCCAATTAGCCCCCAGATCCCTCTAATGACTCTCTCTTTCTCTGGCTGCTATCAGAAATCATTATGTTTAAACCTGATCAGTTCAGAAGGAAACCAGAATGGCTGAATTTTTATATTTATTAATATTGTATAGAGACACCAGTACCTCAGCAGCACAGAGTTATCTAAGATTATCTGTTATCCTTACGCAGAATGCAAGCCTGCACTAGACCACAAGTGTCCATACAATCAATTAAAGTGCTGCTGAAATTCACACGACATTTCTGTATTTTACTTCATGTGAGAAAAGCTAAAGCAATTAAATGCCTATTACACAACTTGTGCCATAATATAGTATCAAATTCAACAGCACTGAGCACACCCATCCAAGCTTGATTTATTGCAGCTAATTGCTAATTAGGGTTATTTTTGAAGCACTGCTGTTTGCATTGCACCAGATTTGCACTTGGGGAGAAAACAGGATTTACAAGGTCAGAATGAAGTTTAAACATTTGTATACAGACTGTTTCCCTCCCCTCAGTATTGCTAAAAGGTCTCAGCAATCTGAAGACAACAGTATTTACACATGTGATGTTATTAAAACCGGGCACCCCCAACTTCGTATAAAGCGGTTATTAACATGCAAAAATTCAAAGTAGGATTGCAAGGGTTGCCCAGACAACTTTCTAATTAAATAATGGCAGTAATATCACTATGCTTCCATGTACTACATTAAAAATTGAACAGTGCCTCACTAATAATGCATTGGCCATTTGCATAATCTAAAGGCCCTGGCTGCCGTATCAGCTACGGACCATCACACCGTGAACCACCAACACCCACACCCCCTCCAGGGCCAGCAATTCTGAAGATAAACACACCAGCAATTCCTGGGGGCTCCTGTTTCCACCTCCTGCCTGTTCAGACCCATTTAAGCACTGGTGGTAGCAGGATGATGATCAAGATCAGAACTCGGCTGTTTCTCTTCACTATCAAACCCCTCTAGACTCTACTATCCCCCATTTCAGAATCAGTCTTCTCATTCCCCTAGTAGATTTCTGACTGGTGTTTTAGGCACCACAGGAGCATTTCTCCACCCAAAATACCATCACAGTAAGTACAGCCCCAGCATCCAGCCTGCTGTGCTGGATGGACTGCCCAGTGGCTCTGCATTGTCTCTGCCAGTGCCCAACTCAGCCACATTCATCTGTAGAGCTGTGCTAGGTAAGGTATAACACAGTGAGGAAGACTAATCCACCTCTCAAAATTCAACTACAGCCGTCAGTAACTATAAAAGTAGACTGTCAGAGTGCTACAAAATATAATCCCTTGAAAAAAAAGGCTTCAGTTGGGTTAGACCAGATACAAGACATTAACATGCAGGCTGGACAGAATTAACTAATTACAGGGAGAAAGAATGAAGGCTGAGTGACCTCTAATCAAGAAAACATGACATGCCTAGGCTTACCAAAGGTTCCTCTTGAATTATTACCTCAGTTCAGATTTATTTTTATGATTTGCTATAACTCTTTCCAAATCTTCTCTAATCATTAGCTGTATCAGCAGCATGAGAGCCCTATGAAAAACAGAGCACTGTTATTTTTGGTTTCAAGAGACCAATTGCATTTCCAAATATACTGCTAACATAATCCAGCCAGGCTGTGGTTTCATAAATCCAGAGAGTTTTCCTGGTATATTATCCCAGAGCTGAAGACAGCTAGTAGAAATCCTCAGGGGAGCGGGGATTCACAGCTTTGGCTTCGTGAACTGTAGCACAGGGTCACGCTTAAATGTTAAAAGAGGAAACAAAAATGTGGTTCTTTCTATGCCTGCCCAAGGAGACGGTTCAGAGAATATGTTTTCAGTAGGAATGAAGAACTTGAGTCTTTCCTATGTCCCTGGAAATATGTTCACATTTTGGCAGCATACAGGAGCCTGAATGAAGGGGCTTCCCAAAGACGAGTGCTATGGAAACAGGATGAAGACAATCTTCCAGCCCCAAAGCATGCACACTACAGCATGGGCTCTTCCCTGAGTGTGGATACATCGTTCCCAATTGTGTCTTAATGGAAAATATATTTGCATCAGTAGACAGCTGCTTACAGACCAGCTGCTCCTTCCTGTCCTCCACTTTGTTTTTAAAGGAAAGCCACACTTCTCCTTCCTATCCTCCCCCCCAGACCTCTGCAAGCACAAAAGGACTGCAGCACACGCCAAGGGTCAGACCCTTTCAGCACTGGCTGACAGGAAGGGACTGGATGCCACAGGAGTTGGTGCTTTCCTCTGTGTTACACCACATACAACACAGACACGTTGCTATTTCGAACGATCCCCTCTCACTCCAAGACGCTCTCGGAAGAACTTTGCAACACAGCACATTTGGCCCCCACACTCTTCACAAGGGGTTTTCCATCAGTAACTTCAGCTATTCCCAACGTTTTCAGGAGCCCAAGGCACAGAGATCCACAGGCATCCTCAGCAGGCCAAGCCCCACGCTCAGTCTCCATCACAGCCGCGCTGCCCTGGGATGGCTTTGGACACCCTGTGGTCAGCGGGAGCCCAACCCTCCCCCTGAAACACAGAGCATGGTTTCAGCCCACTCACAGCACGGAGAAGACTGACTCAGTGGATTACCCAGAGGAAGAACTAGGAGGTGGGACAGGTAGAGAAATACATCGTAAGACACAGTTATTCTCTGGACTCAAAGAAAAAATCCAGCTCTGTTTGGAACTTCGAGGAAGATCTTAAAACTCATTAATTTTTGCTTACTCCACTCTGTTACCACCAGGTACTGTTTTACCACTGCAAATACCATCCTTGAGACAGGCTGCACATGTTCATACAGCATCCATCAGCACGGACCTTTTTTAAATCTTGCGGGCTTTGCTACAACAAAAATGTTCAAACCCGGAGCAATTACTTCTGACTGCACTAATGAGACAAGCATGCTGTTTCTGTACTATATATATACATTATACACAAATTTCATTTAACAGCTATCTTGGCTGTGATGTAATCCCATCCCTACTTAATTTATGTTTGCAAACATTTGGACTGAAAATTAAAATTAATAGAAAGCTAAAATAAATAAGAGAGCTCCTGCTGCTCTTTCAAAAAAGCAAAGTGCAGAAAAACTGCTTTCCCCCACAGCCCAAGCACGGAGTTTGCTGATTCCTGATTACTGAACAGCCCTGTCAGACACCACTGACTGACTTGGTGTGGGGGGTGACATAAGGGGTGCAGAGAATAGAGGAATTTTCTCCATTCATCGGGCAGTCTTCCCCTCTCCGTACAGAGTGGGGACTAATGCACGTAAATCCCTGGTTCATCAAGAAGTGAATAGACCTTTTGTTGGAGTCTATTACAGTTATAAAGATTCTGGCCACGCTTCTCTTACCACCACCATCCCCTCCACCAAAATGAAAGGTAGGGCTTAAAAACACAGGAACAGATCAGGATTCAAAACACGCCAGAACAGCCCGGCTGCCCCAAGAAGCATCAAAAAAAAAGCCTGCTGGCCCCCCTTTCAGGGCCTTACGACACCACTTTTGAGAAGTTTTGCTCAGGCAGCTGACATCCAGTTTTCGTCTTCTACTGCAGATGTGCGGCTTTCCTGCACAATAGGCGCCTGCAGCCCTGGCTCTCTTCCAGGTCCCACTGTGTGACAGTAACAAAAGGCGAAGCTGGAAGCCCTCAGCTACAGCACAGCTCTAAATGATTTAGTGACCACAGCGCCCAGACCTTGGCAGCAGCTGCTGCTTTAAAGGGACATCACCCGAGGAGTCAGTAAACCACGGAGGCAGGCGGTTTTTCACGCCGGATTTGAAAAGTCCTGTTCAAAACCGAGATGGTCCTGCCATATTTCTTTAAGAACCCAAAGCGAAGAGCAGGGAGATGGGAGAGGACAGGCAGGGATCGTTGTCAGATGTTGTTAATGCAACACCACAAAGCCTAAAGACCATCCCTTACAGTATCCTCCACTTCAGGATTTCAAGGCACTCTGCAAAAATCAGTGATGGCAACCTTCTACCTCCATGGCCACGTATTATTTTCACTTTAGAGGTAGAAAAATAAAGCTGTGAGATTAAAGCAGCCACTAGTGACCACAACAACTTACACTCAGGATCTCACTGCATGGACGCCTTTTCTCCTCAGTGTGTGGAGAAAATCACCTCTTCACATATTAACACCACATGAACTATGGATTTCCATTTTCTTTGGTGCACAGTTTTCACCACCACAATGCCATAAAAGGGCTTTTACAGAGAGTTTTCCACTGAATGCAATCTCCAGTTTGTGAAAGGGAGATATTTATGAGCAACAGCATGTTCAGCATTGGACATCAGTGGATGCCATACCTCAACACAAACTGCTCTGGGAGAACCACACCGTCAGTCCCCTGCCAAACTCCACAGTTTTGAGCTCCTGTTCCACAAAGGTATGGGCTAGAAGAGCTGGGTTGATTTTTACATGGTACAAGAGCCAACCAAATCCCCAAATCCCTTCAAGCCCCGTGAGGTATTTCACTTCGTCTCCAAGCTGCAGAATAGCTGAGCTTTTGCTACAGAACTTCTCACGTGCACCAGAGGATTAATGAACCAAGCCACTGCAGGCTTCCAAAAACACCCAGTGAACACAAGGAAAGCTGTGCTCAGCATTCAACTCCTTCTGCCCATCATTTCTTTTCTATCTTCTGATAACATACCAGGTTGAGGCCCTGACACAAAACGGGTCCTTGGTTAGATCTGCAGACAATTTCCTGCCACCTTCTTTCTTCGAGCCCTCCTTGCAGCCACCCTGGGTACAGTCACATTACGTTCATGATCAAGGGCTGCAGCTCCAAAACTCTGTTGGTGGAGCTCCAAAAACAGGTGACCAGAGCTCAGCTCACCTGCCTCTGCACTGTAAGTACTGCCTATGGGAACCCTGGAAACAAATGGAGGGCAAATGGACTGACCAAAAAAAAAAAAAACTATCACCAAGCGTCTGGTTGCAAAGAGAAATCAGTAGCCAGCTGTGCTAAGTCCCACCACTAACTCAGCGTAAGAAATAAACATGTAAATTAAAGTTAAAAAAAAATAAATTTATATGAACAGTAACTACTGTGCAGCAAACGCTCAAAATAATTTCTGTCAACAGAGCACTAATTAAGATGGATAAACACTCATTTCACTAATCTTCCTCCTCCCCCCAAAGTAATTTAGTTGCCCACAAGGAAAAAAAATGTACAAGAAGAGACTGATAAAAGGAACCTATCAATAAGGTGCACATAGTTCTATATGCCAGAAGCAAGTAACACAGCACTGCCAGAGCTCTGTTGGAAGGGGAAGAGGTACAATTTTACATTTCTTTGTGGAGTCTGAGAGTAATTTTAAAAGGACCTTTTAAAGCCATCCTTCGCCACCTGCAGTCAAGTGGTCATTAAAAAAGACACACTGTAATCAAAGCACCCACTAACTGCTGAGAAACACTATTAATGCAGCAAGCAGCACTGCTCCATCCATTCCCTCCGCAGCCGTTCCGAGCCAGTTAAACAAAGCTCGGCTCGCCCGGGTGGATTTTCAGGTCCTGGGAGAGAGGGAAGTAAAGACATTCCTGCGTGAACCCACAGACAAGGGCAGATCTCAGGGGCACCCGGGAGGCTCCCATGGGTTCCACCTCTGGCCCCACATTTTGGGCTGCTGAGACAGCAATCCACGAACAGGGTTCAGTTCTGCATTCGAGCTCTGCCCGTTTTCAGTCCACAATATTAAAGGGGTGTCTTTTTCAACGGCTTGAACGCGCAGGGAAGGGAAACGAGCAGGAGCTCTTACACGTTCTGTTGGATCTTTCCTGCCTAGAACGGGAGGGAGAAAACACCATTGCAAAACATATGGTTTGAGCAAGTAGGGGCAGTAAGGGCTTTGCTCTCCCAGCGTGCTGCTACACCCCAGAAGACATCAGTGAGAGGCGGCAGCACAGGAGCAAAGCTGGTACCAGGAAATGTTGTGCAATATCAAACACGCAGAACAAAAGAATAACTCCCTACTCCCCCAGTGGAATATGTTCAGCCTTCCATTGTGCTCTAAAACACGACAGCTGCCTGATCAACCCCAACAACATAAACTTTTTGGGATTAGAGATATTTTTTCCACTCCACTGTAACAAAGCTCAGGTAAATGGGAGCAAGCAAGACCAGGAGCACTAAGCTGGAAATCAGAAATCACTGCCTCCTGCTCACCAGATGCATCAGGAATGTAAGCAACTGAGAGCTGGAATAGGGGAAGGGGGAAGGAAAGGAGAGGGATTCACAGCAGTTGTTAGGCAGTAATTTGTCTTTTAACAGTTCTGGATGTGGAGGCACTGACCCCTAGGAACAGTGTGAGAAATCAAGAGCAAGGGAAAAATAAACAACCTAGATGAAAAACAGCAATTCTTCCTCGGTATATAAAGTAATTTTTCTGTTGCATTGGTGCCTAGGACTTCAGGTGACTGGTCTGGTTGAGGATGCAGCCTGGTGCTCTCAAGTGGCAGAGCTTTCAGCAGTGCTGACAGCAAAGTTGGTCCCTGCAACACATGGGCCAGACCTCCCAGTTGTCCGAGCAGGCTGAGGCTGTGGGAGGAAAACACTGCTGACCATTTGGATCATGGACACTGCCCACCTGCTGCCAGCCCCCCCACTGCTGTTTGATGGGCAGGGTGGAACAGCAGGGACATCGCTGGGATTTCTGCACAACATGAGGCAACAGACAGGTTTATCCAGGGTAATTTCACAGCATTCTCTTGCTCCATTTCCTGGTTGTTTTCCAGGTCCATTTTGTTATGCTGTAAAAGCATTACGTGCCTGTGATCGTGGTGACAAGGCATACCCTGACGGTAGTGCAGCTCAAGGCAGCAGGCTCTGCAAAAACAAGCAGACAGGTCTGCTCTGTTCTCAGCAGTCAGCTCCAAGTCCACACAACCGAGCGACAAAACAGGGGTGTCCAGGGATGGGGTGCCAGATATCCCATGTCTTGCCAGTGACTCAGTTATATGTTAAAAGAAAAATCTCTATCTGCTTTGCACCACATTTACCCTTGGTTTGCAAATGCAAAACTGGTCCTGAAGCCCTTCATGTTTACATGGAGAAAGGTAGAAGATGCTAATTTTAAGAGACTTTGAGCCCTTTCAGCTAGAAGGACCATGACTGTTGCTGGTCTACAATATTACAAAACTCCCAGATTTCTAGCACTTGCAAGGATCCCAGCCTGACAGCAACAGCTTAAACCCAGCCTGGAACACATGCAGAGACTCTCAACTCACCACCCACTCCCCGAGCTGAAAGGAGTGAGGACTCCAAAAGGTTGAGCTGTAACAGGCAAATGTATTTTTAACAAATTCTGTTTCTATAAATATTACAAAGCTTTCTGCTCTTTGGAGGCTGCTCTGCTCCCAGTGCTGCTGACATTACGGTGACATTTAGGAGGCCTTCACATTGCCTTACTGCCTTTCGTATGCTGGTTTTGTTCAAGGGATCAGAGAGACATATGAAGACACAAGGGCTGCTTATTCAAACTCTGCTCACTCTCTGACCTGCTGCTCAGGAGCACAAAGGGGCTCTCCATGTCAAGTGTGCTGGCTGCCGCCGTCTCCACCGCTCTGGAATGCATATAAATGCAAAGGACACTAACCCCGAGGTGCCACCAACAAGGCACAGGGGTGACAGGATGGGGAATGCGTTTCTGAAGCGGCATTAGTGCTTCCCCTAGTCCCGGCTAGTACAGCACCCTGTCCTCACAACACAGGGATTCCCCTTCACTTATTAATGCCTGCTTTTGCTCTCCCCTCTCCTCTGTTTCCAAAGCTATTTTCCCCGCATTTCCTGTCCTCCCCCCTCCATTTCTTCACTTTCTTGCCCTCTCTCTGGGGACGGCTGCCAGCACACAGCATGAATGGCACTGCACTGGCACGCGCCCCAGATGCTGACATCACCTCCTCTCCTGCCCTCAGCTCCAGATCCCACACCCAAACCCTGAGCATCTAATGCACTGACTGCTGCTTTCACCAGCTTCATCAGTAGCTCTCCTGTCGTTAAAAAAACAGGGTGGTTACACAACATATATATATATAAACATATATATGTGTGTGTGTATATAAAAGAAAAAGGAGTCTTCCCAAATCAGACTAAAAGAGACAGTAACACTTGGGTTAGGATCCTTTAGATACCATTTCACAGACACTCCAGGCACCCCTCCAATAAGGTAGGAAATGACTCCTACATACCTGAACAGGTGCTAAGTGAGCAGTTACCAAGAGTGTATCTGTACATCGGCCCATTTTTTTAAAAATACTGCAACTATTAAAAATCCATTTAATGAAAGGCAAGTAAATAAATAAATAACAGAAACTGTTAGTTATCTCCACGATTCAGCTGTTCAGTCTCATTCAGGGTGAGCTGCCACTGGAATATCCAGTAACACTTTCAATTAAATTTAAGACCACATGATCTCCACATCACAAAAAAATCTAATATCATGTACACACTGTACTTTTGCCTTCTGGTTATTCTGAACAGAAATTACAGTGATACTTAAGGTGCAGAACCCATGTTCTCACTTAAGTAGGTGCTTAATTTTAGGGATGGAGAAAGCTCTTAAACAAACACAACAGATCCAGAACTCACTGTACTGTGTGTTCTTTGGACTGTGTTTTATTTTACATAGATATCTAATGTTTTCTTAACAGGAAACTTCCACAGACTTTCTTTTCTCCTTAGAAGATATGAGAGCCTTGACAGTGGTGGTGTTACAGCTCCAACAGAATTCTCCCATTGCAGACCAAGGGAAAGTAACACACCTCGCTTCAGTTTGCACCAGCAAAAATGGACTGAAGATTTGTTTGAACACGTAACAAGATGGTTTTGGCCTCTTCTGACATTTAACATCGGTATTGTCACGCTAAGAGGATTGTGATTCACAGGAACTGCATCCTCAAATAGGATCATCCCACAAAAATTTCTACCTTAGAAAATTGCCCATTGTTTCTTGCACTTCAAACCCCGAGCACAACTGTAGTTATTTAACCTTTCATCAAAAACTGTGAATATCTGATAATAAGTACAATCTATAAAGGCTTCAAGTCAACACTTTTTATAAGCAGATTTGTAAGGTAATAAATTTTCCATGACTTAACGATCAGCTTTGCCTATGAAAGCCAATGTTGTAATTCCCAATTGATTGTAGATGTTAATCTCACAAGACTCTTGTTCTTACGCTGTGATTTATTAGCTGAATTAATGACAGATTGCACTGTTTAAAACAAGCTGCTGTTTTACACCCTAACCCAGGAAGCTCTGTCCAACTGAGTCACTGCAAGGATGGGAGGAGGGTGGTGTGCAAGGTGAAACTGCTCACCATACCTGAGCTAATTTGTCTTATTGCCTTTGAAATGCAGCACTAATTGTTTAACAATTAACCCTATGGCGGAACACCAGGAGAGCTGAATGGCAGCAGCTATTCAGGCTCTCTGCAGTTTGGGATGCACATCCAGCCTCTGCAATTCATTTACATTGAGACATTCTGCTTTCTCATGGAAAACAAGAGAAGATTCCCCCAACCCCCCCTGCCACACACTCCTTTGGGTTTGAGGACACTGGAAAAGAAAAATCCCATGTGCTTTCTGTATATATGCATGTGACTAGAAAAGGAAAACTACAGAATAAGGACAGACCCAATTCCTCGGGCCTTATCTCTCTGCTACCACAAAGCAAGTGCCACTATGTGTGATAAAAGTTAGACCCTTCTCTCCACATTATTCACTCTCTACCTCTTCAGCAACAATTCTGGTGAAGTAGGGGACGTGCCACAAACACGCTGGAACAATGCAGTCGCACAGAGAGCCAGCACTGGAGTGCAAACAGTGACAGTTCCTCGGATGGTCTGAGTTTGCAGGTTTTATGAACTGCAATGCTGTAACTCAGACCCTTTCCTGTCAACTCATGGAGACACAACACAGGAGATGAGAGCAGGAGCTACGAAGTTGGGGGGATGTGGCACAGGGACCAAACCCTGTTATCCCAGGGCAAGTACTCCGAGCGATTGCATTCTGCTGCAGGAGCCCCATGTTCTGCAGTAAATGGCTTCCCCCTTCATCTGCTTTTTAAAAGCTTGCCTCTGAAGGGATCCCTCTGGTTTGCAATGGATTTGAACCCGCTCCTGTGCTTTTTCGCAAGTGCCTGTGTGACGGGAGGCACTTCCCGAGCCGTGGAGCGCCAAGTGCTGCCAATTCCCATGGAGCCAGTGCTTGCAGCTCCAGAGCCTCGCTCGCTCTTCCCTGCTCCTCCCTGCCTGGCGACAGCAGCAGCATATGCTGCTCTGCGGTGCGGCTTCGGAGGCGAGCAGGGACTCCAAAATAAATAACTCCAATCAAACAGAGGGACCAAGGGGACGGAGCCTGGCGTAGCTGCTCCTGGGCAGGTGCAATTCCCACAGTCACCCCGGATCCCGGGACCACTGCCCCGACCGGCTTTCCCAAACTGGCCCCAGCCATCTGCTGGTGGTCAAGCTCCACGATGTGGCAATCAATTACAGCTGTTATCTTGTCCTAGCTTTGACAGATGTTCCTCTCTTTCATTGTACAGTAATTACCAGTGAGCTGCCAGCAGGCTTCACACTTTAATTGTGGCGCTAATTTGAGACAAAGAGAGGAAAAAATAGGGAGAGACAGACAGGGAAAGGCAAAAGCTAAGACAGCTGTGGCAACTGGAGCACATTAAACATTTCTTTACAAACAATAGGTGAAGGCAACCAGTTACCCCAGTAAGACTTTAAAAAGCTACACCAGCACCATCCAACCACACCATAGCCTGCAGTCCTCCTTCCTTTCTCAAGGGGAAAGAGGGACATGTCTCCTTCCTTGCCAAACATGCTATACTAAAAATACCTGCCAGCCTTCTGGCAATGCATGGCTTCCCACTGCCATGCAGCGTGGTGCCAACTACCTCACAGGAGTGAAAATGGGATGGATAAAGACACAGGGTGGGGGTTTTGATTTGGAGAGGGGGTGTGTGCGTTAAATCTTCTAGGAGAACAAGGAGCCTACTTAAACTAAAACACAGATGAATTACTACTGCAAAACACAAGCAAAAGCACTCCACTGCCTTGCTAGAGAGCAGGACTCACACAGCACCTGCTCTGCAATCTGGTGTTCGTGGAGAGCCTTTGGAGACGGGCAGGAGAGAACAAGTGTTGATGAGACCAGGAGCCAGCAAGGTAGGAAACCTGGCGACTCGTTTCTTATGTAACCCAGGGCTCTAAAAAGTCTTCAGAAAGGAGGGACCCAACAAGGTTTATCCTTCTCTTCTTGCCTGGTTTAGATGCAGCGTTGCAGTGTAATTTCCAGAGCCGCAACCTGTCTTAGGTTCTGTACATTCCCTAACGATGCACACCCCACACCCCCGTGAAAGGACTCCACAATGATCAGAACCACTGGCAAAGCCCCACAGCAAAATCCACATGAGCTGCTTTTTACTGACAATAGTTCAAGAAGTGTTTATCTCCTCTGTATAGACTGCAATGGAATTTTTTATTTTAACGTGTTAAATAGTCAAAAGACTCTCTTTGAACAGGTTACAGAAACCAAATATCAACCTTTCACCGGAAGTCTCAACAATAAGCAGAAAAGCGTTCAATTGTTACAAGCAATTCTGCAGCAAGCTACAGACACCCTCCTACCGGATGTCCAACTCTGAATTAACTATTTTCTTTTCAGTTTAATTCACAATGGGCATATTTCTTCTGTTGAGTATTTATTGCATCTTTCAGTAGCACTTACGCTGCGGTTTGGGGATGTGATGTGTTTGGCTGTAACAGTGGCTTACAGCAGTTCCTGTCACGCTCTCTCCCTTTCCTCTAGTGCCCACCCCGTGCCCAGCCTCATGCCACTGTGTACTCCCTGCTGCAAGTTGTGGCAGCACAACTATTTCAACATCCATTCAGACCAGGAAATAGAGTGGCAGAAGGAATTAACACCCTCATTTCACATTTAAAAAAAAAGAGGGGAGGAGACTATCTTGTGCTGGCACAACTGATGCTGAGGTTTCACAAAACAGCTCATGGCCGCCCAAAGACCAACCAACTGCCTGAACTGGCTGAAGGGGAGGGAACCAAAGAGCTTCCATCGGTGTGGAAGTGCTCAGCCATCTTAGAAACCTTGAACAGCACATCCCAACACGTGTGCAGGACTGAGAAACACAAAACCGCTCACACTGGTACTGCTGAGGACTCCTTCCCAACGAGACGTGCCCCTGGTTTATTTGGACACAGTCACCTGCAGGCATCTGGACTGCAGCTCAGATTTCTGGCGAGTTCAAATCCACTGACATTTTCAGTCCAAGAACTTGTTTGTTTTTACGTGCTCTCAGATTTTACATTTTAATCCCTCTTACTGACCTTTTCATTTTTTTTAATTTTTCTGTCATGATCTCAAGCAGTGTTTGTTGATTTCATATTTTATTATTACTTTGTTGTTTGGAGAACTTCTGAAATCAAATGGTTGGAAAAACATACGAGGTTTTGGTGGTTGCTGAACACAACCAGCCAGCTCCTGCCAATAATGGCAGCACAAGTTAACTGTCTGGGATCACCACACAGCAGCTGGCAAGGGAAAAGAGGGGAAGGGACAAAGCTGTACATTTTTTAACATGTTTCTAACATTGCAAATAGCAGAAGTTGTGGTTTTGCAGAAGCAGAACTATGTGGTTCACTGACCAATGATTTGAAATGGCTTCTCTGCAGGAGCTGCCATTTATCTGGATTACTGCTTTTAGGAAAGGGACTTTGGGACAGTGCTGTAAACATCTGCCAGGCAGTGGCACGTTATGCAGATGGACAGGAAAAGCAGGCTGACCAAAACCCACTAGAGTCTTGCTACCTGATCAAGTAAAGTCAATGACTTGGAAAATAGCATCACAGGACACATAACTTTACCTGGAATAAGCGTCATCATCTGCTTACCAACTCATCTTACTGCTCGACTTCTACATGTCCTACAGGCAAACTGTCCTTTCCCTTTGGTTCAGTGCACTGGTCCCTCCATATTTGGGAGAGAGTTTACACCAGCTAAAGGGGCAGCAACAAGGGGATGGGGCACCCCCTCCTCCCCTTCCCCAGCGCCCGCCACGGCACATCCCCCCCGCACAAAACCCCACAACAACCACCCCTGCCGGCTTTTCAGCTGCATCCAGAGAGGGAATCAGCTTTCAGTTCTTATTAAGGGCTCCCTCACACGCAGCAGGGAGTTCTGTTACAGCTGCTTCACCACAGGGCACTGCCACTGCCACTCACCCTGGCGCCGCTCCGCCCCAGCCACCCGCGCCCACCCAGCGCCAGGGATGCTGCACACACTGATCGCGGCCACAGCTCCACAAAGGAGCGTCTTCTGGGGGAGGGAAGGGAGCAGGGGATGAAGCCCAGCTGCCAAAACTTTTAATTCCTTCTCACAGGATCAAGGCTGAAATGTTTGAAACAATTTCTTAACAAAAACAAAGGAGGCTGTTGAAAAGAATAACATTATGACAGCTGCTGGGAAAGTCACCAGTGGGTGAACACCAGTCACCGGCCGATCCCGTCCCTGCACCGCTGCTTACAGGAAGGAAGGGATTTTTATATCCTGAGCTGCAGTCTGCACTTCTTATTTACTTTCCCCTTTCTCCCAAAGCCACCTTGGCTCAAGCTCGTTGCTGTCTTGTTTCCAGCCTTCAGGATGGCTTTTACAAGTTGGAGAGGAGACAAATTCGGCAGCTACGATGCTATGTTTGTACTTCAGCATGACCATCCAGTGGCCACAGGAGACAGGCATGGAGGGGCTGACCTGCACCCCTGGCCTCACACAGGCTCTGGCAGCAAACCCCAGACAGATGATCTGTTCAAGTCCCTTTAAAGTACTGCTTTATGTGAATGGGATGAGACAAGCTTTGTGACGTGAAGAAACCTTTCCTGCCAAAAACATGTTATCAAGTGGAAGGTGTTTTCTTCAGAAATCTTCACTCTCTTTTCAAGGCCAAAAGCTTTGCTGCTCTTACATTCCAGGGCAGACTCACTTGCTCCAAGTATACTCCTCAACAGTTTCCCCACAGAAAACCAGCCCGTGCGTCATTGCAAGAAATTAAACAGAGTTTCAAATGAAATTAAGTTAATTATGTACACTTAATGACAGGTATGTGCTTTTGAAACAACAGATGTTGCACAGATGTGGTTCAAGGTAAAAACAACAACAAAAGCTCTCCCGGTGCTGCAGAAAATGTTTCCACAGAGCACCCTGCATTGCACCACCCGTGCCTTTAACCAGCTGTCAGAGTTTGTTTCTTAACCAGGTACAGCAAAACCTGCCTTGCCCACCACACACACCCTACCTTGGTTAGGTCTGTCTATTTGGGGGGTGGAGGTGTTTGCTTTTAAAGAGGCAGCACTGACAGATTTCCAAAGGATAATTTCCTGATCATCCCCACTGCTGAAGTTGCCTCCAAGGTTATTCCACAAGCTTCTCCTGCCTCATCACCATCTACCTTGTGCACAGAAAGCAGAACACGTCAGAAATCTCTGTCCTGCCTTGCATTTCCCCTTGGTCAGATATTTTTCAGGAAGTAGTTGATCTGGCCTGCAGGATATGAAAACCAAGGTCAACCACATCACTAGATGGCTGGTAAGAAAAGAAAATAATAGCATGTCTGAAAGGGGGCCAAGAGAATTAATTTGAAGGGGAAGTTATTTAGGATGAAGCTTTACAAAATGGGAAAAACAGTGCTATTATGTCTCACAAGACCATTGTCAAAATGAAAGACACTGTGGCACTAAGATACACGCTAACAAGGGACATACACATTCCTAATAAACACATTTACATACTGTTGCATGTGATAATTGCTTTTATTCTACAGTCACTGGCTACATTTCCGGATCCTTTTGATTTCTGTCCAACACAAAAACCTAGCTTGCCCTTGCTCATGAATTTTGGAAGCCAGCATGAAAATATTCCAATATGCAGAACAGGAGCTTGTACAAACGTGCCAGCAAAACGCAGCTCTGTGTGATCTGACGCATTATGAACATAATGCTTGCATTTTTTTACGCACAGGAGCACAAGGTCACTGCATGAATCACAGGAGAAGGAAGAATAAAGAGGAGGAAATACTGGGGGAGAGAGCCTCAAGGAGTCTGTAGTTTTAAAAAAGGATTTGAGGAACGCTGCAACATTTTAACTTGCATTTGGAAAGATCAGGTTTGATTTCAGTTTATAGCAGCTCTCAGCAGTGCACTGGGAAAAACAGAGCCAACTGCTAGCAGGTGAAGAGGAGCAAAAGAACAACATATCGGGGCTGTAGCTCTCCCCATCGTATCACAACTCTTCTGTCTCCCCACTGTTTCAGCTCCCTGCTCTGCCTGACTCAGTAAACCAACCAAGGGGCCCAGGCTCTAATCCTGCAGGAGCTCTGGGCTCTGAGGGCCATCTCCACCCCCCATCACCCAGACACCCTCCAGAAGATCAGGCGGCACCAGGCTTGGAACACCGTGCTGGAATGTGTGTGGGGAGGAGCTCCATCCCTGCTCAGTCTCCCACCCCGAACAGAACAAGTCTCTCGCCAGACCCTGGCTGGAATTTGGCACCTTTGCCTCTTCACACACAGTACAGATGGCAGGATAGACGCGCCTGCTGGCGCAGGAAAGCTGTGCCAGTTCCCAGGAGGTGGCAGGGAGGGAAGGCGTTTGCAGGGAAGGGTCAACCAAGATCAGTGCTCGCTTCCCTGATCTCTGCCTCCTTCAAGAGACTGCTGGAAAGACTTGGGAAGGAGGGGGGTCTCTTACTGGATGACACTATCCAAGTACTTAAAAGATCTCCCCACAGATCACGTGTCCTGCCTGATGAACTACTTTTTATCTCCTCTAAACAGCTGTTTATCTATTACTCCTTTCCCTGTCCATTCGTGGTAATTAATTCTCCTCTCCACATTCTCCAAGGAAACTAATGGCTTTAGTGGTCACTGAGAGGTGCTGAGTAATCTGCACGGCCTGTTCCAGTCAGGATTCTTTTGGAACACTGCTGTCAGTTAGCCTTGTTTTACAACAAATTACTGAGGCACCTGAAAACGTTCAGCTACTGGGATCCACAGTGCAAGTGTGCAATCAGGAGATGAATGATACCCTTCCTTCCAACACCACTTCTGCTGCACGTCCTGCAGTCCTGCACCATACTCGTGTTCCACCAGAACACAAATTAGCCTGTGGTACAAATAAACAGAAAAGCTCCACATATTTTCCTTTGTTTAGCCTCTGTAACGTCTGCCAGAGCCAGACCAGACTTTGGTTTCGACTGAGATACCAGAAGTCCTTCAGAGGCTGAAAAATCAGGCAAGGGGAAATCAGATTTTAAGGCACAATAAACATGTCTTCATGAGATACTATAAACCTTCGCAAAATAAAAAGAAATGTTCGTGTAAACCCAACACCAGACATTGTGTATCTCATCAGCTGCAGGCCTGCATGCCCAGGAGAAAAAACATATGCAATCCTATGGAGTGTCAGACTGAGGGGTCAGGCAAGGCAATTGCTATCTGTGTCTCCATTCCTCAGCCTTTCTGAACAGGAAAATTAGCCCCTCTTCCTCTATCCCCACTCCCAGTCCTAAACAACTACTTCCCAGTTCCCATTCCCTCCCCTTGCCTGTAAAATGAGGAAAATCAAACCAAATCCTTAAAAAGCCTCAACACCCAGAGACAAAACACACTGGTAAGACCCAGGTATTATCACACAAAGTAAGCTTGTTTAGGTGCTCAAGGATTATTTTTGTGTAGACATAGTCACATATCAAAAGCAGTCTTAAGAGAGCCTTACACTGCACACATGCTGTGAATCTGTAAACTTTTTAGTAGCCATTTGCACATAAAAAAGCTCGTTTTAAAAGTCCTTGAAGATCAAAGCACATCAGAAGAGCGTTTCTAGATAAAAGGGAAGATAACATGGTGTAGAGATCCCTGGAGTCAGCCCAGCGGTTTTCATGACATTTTAGTCGCATCTTTATTCCTTTCTACCTCAAAACCCCCAAAGGTCAATTTATTTACATTGGTCAAAGATCAGATAGAAAGTGAGAAAGAGTAGAAATAAATAGGGATTGACACACAGTGCACCTAAACTATGGTTTTCAGAGAAAATGCTTTTTTTTCTGTATTTGTCAAGCACATCATACACTTGGGGCACTAAATACTATTTCAAATAATTACCCAGGTAGGTTTGTAGAAGTCAGCTCAGGTGCAGCAGACCAAGTGCTGCAAATGAGCCTTCCTTGCTCTGTGACAGCGTGTAAAATTGCTCACATGAAGCAGAACTCTCACTTCACACTGGAACCAGAGCATCCTCATGATAAGCACAGAATGAGATGCCAAATATCCAAGGCCATCATTCAGTAGAAATAGCTTCCAGCAAAATAATTCTCAGCAACTACAGAAATTATACCTATACACACAAAATTTGACTGCAGCCATGCAACTGTATGACTACATGCAAAGAAGACATTTCATCATGTTCTGTGGTGCTCTATACTTGCTTGAAATAAGCACAATTCTCTGCAGTTTAATCAAAAAAGGAAGGTATATGAAAGAGACATCAAAAGTTGTTTCTAAATAGTTCAAGTATGCCCATAAGTCACAGTTTTATGGTTTGCTTTTGCCATCAAAATGGCTTCGTACCATTCTAATTTAAAAGAATAATCATGAAACAGGGGCTTGATTGCATGAACTGAGCCCTTCCTGGGATACCAGTCCCCTGGAATGGTGGTGGGACAGAACTGGAACTGCGTAGGTCAAGGGCAGTGGTGGTGGATCAGCCCTGGGCTAGAGCATGACGTGCCATCTCCCAAGACAGCAGGCAAAGCAAAGCCCCTTGCTGAAAAAACACAAGAGCAGGGGGTTCTCTCCCTCACAAAGACAGCACATCCAGATGGGATCACTTGGCCTTCGCTTTTCCACAGCCTGGCTCTGGACCATCATCAAGAGCTCAGTAATGTACAGCCCCACACTCAGATTCAGAATCAGAATCTTATGGACAGCTCCAATCAGTCAGACAACACTGTTTTGCATTAATCAAGCCACTGTTGACACTTGACAGCAGTGAACACATGATTTGTCTAATCTGTTTTAATAGGGAATACTGTCAATTTACCAAAATTAGTTTATTGAGCTCTTTAGAAAATCATGAAGTTCCTTAGGAATCCAGACCTTCTGCTTCCTTAACAATTAACTTTGCTGCACTGAAGACAGAATTATTACCTTAGAATCAGTACCTTAAAATAGAGAGTAAAATCACCATGACTTCCAACATATTTAGCCAAGACACAAAAGATACACCAAATATAAACTGCAAATCAGAAACTGAATGGACCCATCAGCTGAGGGTGCAGTGTTTAAGGAAGCTATTTTAAATACCAGATGGCTATTTTCATCAGTTTTAAGCCTTCTCTTTGGCCCTTTTTATAATCTGGGATCCAATTTACTGAAAATTCTTCCTGTGTAGATCAGCTTCCTAAAATGCATCACAAACTGACCACCTAAATAAAATGCATGTGTTTATGAACCATCTGTCACGGTCACAGGTCACTTCACAGTACTGGTTAGGACTTCAGAAAGCAGATGTCTGGCGGTCTAGAGAGGAGCTATTGAACTGGGGCTGGGGAAAGCCCGAGACGTGGCAGTGGGTACTACCTGGGTACATTTAGGCTTGTAAGCCTCGAGGTAGAGGCAGCAGGAGAGACCCCTGTGCAGTTTGCAGGATGCAATCCACCATATATATCATCAGCCATCTCCTGGCTGTTGGCCACTTTGTATTTTGGTTTTTTATTGCAGTAAGTAACACTTAATTTTTACCAGATGTTCATTCATCAATATCCCCAGAGGCTGCTTCAAACACGTTCACTTCTTCCTTAGCCTTTTCAGACCGGTCAAGTCTATCAGGAACCCTTTGATTCCTCCCAGCCTTACCACAAACCCAAAGCTGGGATGGATGCAAAGATGACAGGGACAGCCTATCCCTTCCTGAAGGCACCAAAGCCGTGTCATTGCAGCAGTCACCCAAATTTCTCGTTTGTAGTATTTTGATTACTTCTAGAAGAATCTATAAAAGATAACTACAAACACAAGCCAATCACCAAGAAAGGCTCAATTCCCTCCACATGGGACCAGCATCCCAGAGATTTCTTTTTACCTTATTTTTTTTAAGGGAACTCAAACCCTTTTCCTCTCTCTTGCTCTAAAGGTAAAGTGGGTGAACACAACAGTGTTTCTCTTGGAAGTAAGACCAGTTGGCTCAAACTCTCCAAACATAAAATTCCTGAGGCTTGCCTGGGAAATCTATGCAAGTTGTACTATTGCTTCAAATGCTAACAAGATGGCTGGGGCACTGTGAGCCAAGAGTGTGGGTCATGCAGCATTTTATTTGCTAACGAACATCGAGGGTGGGTTGGCTCTGGGAACAAAAATCTGAGAAGCATCATAACTTGGCTCACAGCTCGCTCTGATAAATGCTGGGAACACGTATTTTAGAAGTCTGCCTGGAATAAAGCTCCCTCTCATACCAGCAAGTCAGGCAGAGTTTTTTTCCACCTACTACCCCTTTGAAACTGGGGTACAGTTTCTATTTGCAAGCTCATTTAAGCAACTGCCCCTCCCCAGCACAGAGGCAAGTCAGGATCTTTGCAGCCCTCAGGAGGCAGGGGATGCACCAGAACACACAGGCTTTCTCCCAGGGAGGCATCAACTATTGCCACAAGCAGCTGAACAGCTGTGCTAAGTCTGAAACCTCTGTTTTGCTGCTTAGGCTGGACACACAACAATTCCACCCCACCGTGGACTGTCAGATCGTCACGTCTGTGCTGCTGAGTTCACATTCTCACCCTCCAACCCCTTCACCGTACCCTTCCCTCCTTTTTTTTTTGTTTTCTTAAACTTCAAATGTTTTTTTAAACAGACACTCCTGGCCTCAAAGATATTTTATCTTTTTTTCCCCCACTCCCTCCTTTTGCCCTTTTCCCAGAAGAAATCACCCTCATGTGCAGTGTTTGTTCCACACGGAGGAACTTCCCTCTGTCCTGGCTCATCCCTCCCCTTCAGGGCTTCAGATCACGGGTTTTATGCTGCCCCTTGCACTGCAGCCAAGACTGGAGGAAGGAGGATCAAAGCAGCTGTGAATAAATAAGGCTAATAGCAATGGTGGTGTTATGAACGTTCATTATTAATACATTTTATTTCTAAACCACCATGGCAGTCTAGACCACCCTGCGGAAGATGAGGTACATCTGTTACACACTCTCTTCCCTGAAAGCAGCATTAGAGGAGTTTGTGAATTTGAGAGATTTGAATGGTGTCGGCAGACAGAAGACGCCCCACTTCAGATAAACTCAACAGGTTAACATCCCAGCAGCCAGCAACTGGTTCAGGCAGTTCAGAGTCCAGCAAATAAGAAAGCTTCCTCCAAAGCA
>JAYRBT010000037.1:7658620-7673982 GCA_036023395.1 Myiotriccus ornatus
CAGGTTAACATCCCAGCAGCCAGCAACTGGTTCAGGCAGTTCAGAGTCCAGCAAATAAGAAAGCTTCCTCCAAAGCATGGGGGTTCTGAGTGCTCTCTGAACTGAAAGAGCACATGAAGTCTTTAAGAACAAAAATTTAGGCTGGAGATGTCACTAGCCTAGCTTTGCTCCACTGCCATACACAAATACAGGACTCTGCTGTTAATGTTTTCAAGAGACACTTAAACTCTAAGTGTTAACATTTCAGAGCTTTCAAACGCTCCCGTAGGTAGAACAGGCATGAAAGGCGAGGCAGGAAAGCACTGTGATGGCAAGGTTGATAATGTTAAGGCCTCTGGCTGCTCCTTCAACAAGGTGTTAACCACAAGCAAGTCTCAGCAGCCGGGTGTACCCTGTGTCACGTTTTCTGCTCTCCTGGAGGGGCCTCACAACACTGAGCAGCTCTGTGACAAAACCAGAGCACCCGAGAGCCCACTTGACACAAGGCTGGGTGAAAAGCTGACAAGAACATGGATTCAAACCCAGCCCTGGTGGTTCTGGGCTCAGGGCATGCCCACCACCGGCAGGGATCTGCATGCCAGAGGTTCAGCTTCCACTGCTGTCTTTCGACCCTTCTGCATGACTAACCACCACGTGTGTGCAACTACAGACCCAAGGAAAAGGGCTGTTCTGCATTTGCCTCTTCAGTGTCAGAAACGCCTCCTCCATCAGGGATTCCAGCACCAGGGCTTGATGGCCCTGGGTTCTTGGCAAGTAATATCTACTCGGAAAGGAAGGAAGCAACTCCACTCCTGCCTTTAGAGCCGAGGCAGATCTGGGCTTCCAAGACTCACTCAGACACTCCTAAGAGGCAAAAAAACCAACCAAACAAAAGCAAGAATGAAGGGCCTAGGAACATGCAAATGTGTAAGCTGCTGGGGAAAGCTGTGATGTTAGTCATCACCTTGCACTTAATTTTACAGAGAGGCAAACTGACATTTAAAAATAAAGTCTATACAGGCAGAATAAATTAGATAGAAAATATCTTTAACACTGTTTACACCAAACATTGAAGGAAATGTTTTTCAACCCAATTTTAAAAACACCTCTACTATTACAGAGAAGCAATTAAGTTGTATCTTCCTTCTCTACAATTCCAAGACTGCTAAATTGATTTCCCTGCATTTTTTTCATCTGCGACTTTTCAGTCAGTTATCGATGGAGATGAAGAAAATGCTTCATATATAACAAGAAGCCTTTTCTCAAGTATCAGGGAGACAAAATGAATCCCAAAGAGCTCCAGTCTGCAGAGCTTCAGGCTCTAACTTTGTGTGGACACCGGCATTCTTGACAGGTGGAGGATAACTGTAAGGCAAACAAGGTGGGGACAGCAGGGGAAAACTGTGTTAAATTTCAGCAATTTGGTGTAACAGTTGATTTCAGTGACATCATCTTCTGTCTCTTTTTGAGCAACAGGCTTTCACCAGAAGGAAAAAAAGTCTATGTGGAGAACAACAGTGGAAGCAGCCACCAGATTTTTTTTAATTGTGAATTCCTTCACTGAACTCTTACCTGAACTCACAAGGCTCAGGCTAAGAGACAGAAAGTCTTGTACTCTGTAGAAATATCACTGTTGTGCCAGTGGATGTTTGAAAATTACATTACCCAAAATAAACTTTACATCACTGAATATTAAAGACAATTAAAATGAAATCTGCTTGTTCAGCACACACACAACTCCTGACAGTACAAAAATATTTCCCTGTCCTCTCAGAGCATCCCATGGCCTGTGCTTCTGGCCAGTTCAGTAGCTGCTTTTCATCATCTTTACCCTTCTAGCCAGTCCTTGCACTAACTCAAAGCACACTATCTTTTTTCACTTCCTTTTCAAGGGCAGCAAGAGGGATCCAGACAAGAAGAACTAAAATATAAAACAGATGCTTTAATGTTCGTGATACTTAATGTTTCTGAGTTTTCACTACCATGTAATTTTAAGGGCTAATTATGAAATTACTGCCTAGGTTCAAAAGAATTTTCCTCCAAACCAACATGCAAGTTCCTTTACCAACATCCAAGTCACCCACAGAGACATTTTAGCAGGGGTAACAGCTCCATGCTGAGCAGGCTTCTTGGCTAACCCCTCTCCCCACATCTCAGCCCCAAAAGTACGATGGTTTTTGGTAATTTTCAATCGCTAAGGCTGAAACAAAACAGATGCCAGCCTGTGTTAGCATTACAGTAAACGTTACAACCCTAAACACAACGGAGCAATAACGTGGGACATGACACTGGCTTCTCTTCCCCATGCTCTCATTTGAAGAAACCAAACTAAATAAAAATCCTCTCTCTTTAAATGGAACTTGACAGCCTTAGTTTCCTGACTGGTCTCATCTTGCACTTTGTGGAGGTGCAATTTGTGAGTTCACCGAGGGAGCCAGTGGAATGATTCACAGTCGGGGGCAGCGAAGGGAAACAAAGTAAGATTTATTTTCAAGAAAGGTGGGATATAGAAAAGCTTGGAGTGGGGTGGAGGGGACAAAGAACCTGGCCTGCAATTTCACTTTGGGCTAAAAGACAGTTCATTTGACTTGTATGCTCTCCTTGAGTGCTCTCAAACTCTCCACTGCCTGCCCTTGAGTTGAGACTTACTAAAGGCTTTACACCAATAGTTATCAGCCCTCAGCTGCAGATGAATGTTCCCACTAAAAAATGCTCAAAATCAAACTGTTCTGATTAGGGACATATTTACTGCCCTTTCAGTCAACTTTCAGAACCAGTTTGTGATCTGTGCTCATAGTCTTCAGCTAAAAGTTTTCTCTCTCCAAATATTTTTAACACCTCTGCCTTAACCAGCACAACTACCAAGTCAGCCAGGTATTCGCTACCACCATCTTCACATTTCTGGCACTGAACCCCAGAGGCCACTGATGCAGGTATAGTCCAAAGATAACTTAAAAGTGCACGAACAAGGATTCTGCAGGGGTGCATTAAGAGCCTGCTGCTTGCATTCAGCTCCTCGACTATTGTGCTCCCTGGTGCCAACACGCACTTGCCAAGTCCACTAACCACATCCTATAAACCAATTGTTAGTAGCAGGAATCATAAGCTTCATGCACAAAAAAAAGGACTGCACAGCTTCCACACACACAGAAATTTCAGCTTCTCTTAAGCTATACAAACTTTATGAAACGCTTGCACTGTAGGTGGAGTTTGCAAGGAAGGAGTAAGGAAGCACAGAGCTGTGCTCAGCTCCATCTCCATCTCCAGCCACTTGGGCTGAAGTCTCCTGAGCATCTATGGCAGCGATCATTTTGGTTAAGAGCAGAACTGGATTCTTCCCTTGGAGGATGGTGAGGCACTGGCACGGGTTGCCCAGGGAAGCTGTGTATGCCCCATCCCTGGAGGTGTTCAAGGCCACGTTGGATCGGGCTCAGAGCAACCTGGTCTAGTGGAAGGTGTCCCTGCCTGAGGCAGAGGGTGGAACTGGATGGGCTTTAAGGTCCCTTCCAACCCAAACCACACTATGATTCTAGAAATGTAACAAAGCCAACCATTCTGAATGTTCATGCAAGTAAAATAAGCTTTGGGGCTGTCACAGGCACCCCTACAGAGCAGAGCTCTGCCGAAATAAAGACTCCTTGGTCAAGCTCACTATTACAATCTTCTTTGGGGATCTGTGGCTGCTCTGTAATTACATTCCACCAGACCTGAGTACCGTCACTGTCATGGTCACACTCCAAACCAGCTAATTGTGTCAACAGAGCACTTCCAGCCCTGGAGAGCTCTCACAAACACACACTGATAGAAGGGCGTGAGGGGAGAAAAGCTCTGAAAGCTCAGAAATAAGTGAGTTTAGAAAAAGCACACTTCCCAGGCTCAGGATGTATGGCAACCCGTAAAAACATGTTTAAAAATTCAGCCAAACACACTTAGAGGGGAGCAAAACTCACCCAGGTAAGGCAATGTGTCATAAAATGACTAATGGTACCACTAAGACTCAATTGACAGCAAAACGACGACAAGCAAAATATATTACTTCATTTCATTTTTCCCTCATGCTCCCTCAATAAATCTGAGGCAGGGAAAACAAGCTTTGAAGGCATGGAGTGGTAACAGAGAACAATGAAAATACCCAGCAAAATCAGAGGAAAACACACAACAAAGCAATGGAAATGAATGTCACTTTTATCTCTGCAAGCCCATGGTTGTCTTCAGAACAGTGCTGTGCACACTTCTGCTTGCCCAGGGAAAACACCACCAGTATATCCATCATCACATTGCTGTGAATGGGCTCCCCAAATCCAGACTGACTGACCTCTGCAGCAGGGGAGGATGGACAGGCTTCCCCGTGCTCATTGCACACAGCTCATTACAGAATCAGAGGATTGTTTAGGTTGGAAGAGACCTTTAAGATATCACTGGTATTTTCCAAGTTCATGCCCCAACTTGTTCCGTGTTGATTTACTCACACTCCTGGGTCTCAAGTTTCTTCTTCCCCTTCTCCCTGACAGGATATTTACAATCACTGGTCAGCTTTTGCTCCATTAGAGCCCAAAATTATTTGCCTTTCAGACAGATCACTCTCTTTCCCACCCCATCCCAGGCTGTCCAAGTGAGGTATCTACGTGCTGCTCTTTCCATTGTAATTCTATTAAAACTCTGAGGAACAGATAGCAGAGTTGGGAAGACAGTCACCTGCAGTTAGTCACGCATCAAACTTCTCTTTGCCACTCCTGTTACTTTAAAATATTAAAAATGCTGCTCTTGCACAGTCTGCCACGTAGAATAGGCAGGGGAAAAAACCCCACACTGAGCTTTTCAGTGGAAATTGTTTCAGCGGATTTGGCACGCGATGTTTTTGAAAGGGTCACAAAACAGAGCTAATCCACTGATTTCGACTTCAGTCTAAATGCTTCTGTAACAAACACGTGGTGCTTGAAACTCAACGTGAGTTCAAAAGTTAAGAAGTCCCACCAGCAGTCACTACAGTGTCATTTGGTGCCACTCCATCCCAAAGGACAAGCACCCTTGACCACTTAGGCACAAAGTAGTGAAAACGCCACGTGTGTTTCCTAGGAATGGTTAACTGGAAAGGTTTGTGCTCCTCTGTTTTCTCTCAATCCCTAGCAGCAAGGGAGAAAAAAATCCAACCTTTTACCTACTCATCAATTTAATAAAACGTCAAAAACACACAGGATCACTTGAGCATGTGGATTTGACTCCATTATTATACCATATAATTTCAACAGCCTGTGGTTTTATTGTCCACAAAAAGCAATAACTTACTGAAGTGAAAACAAGAGCGGTATTGCATTTGTGGTACAATACCACAACGCTCACTACCTTAAAGTTGAAACTTGTTTGTATTTCCTTATGTGCAAAGTCATCAAGGCTTTTGAAGACAAACTTTTTTTTCCTTTAAAAAAAGTGAATAAGTGACAATACTGGTTTATATTTAATTACATAAAAATGTAAAGTCATCACACACATTACAGGAATTGCTTTATACCAAATGACTCAGCTATGACCTGTCAGAGGCCAGACAGCACTGATACTGCTGCATCAAAACCAGATTTCATTCTTTACCTTCCCTGTCCACATATCTCTAATATTTACAGGCAGTCTGGTAATGGAGATTAGGCTGTGACTTATCAGGCTGCAATAAGACATGTTAACATGGAATTATGGCCCTTTAGCATAACCAGTAATGATGGGTAATGTTATTTACCTGAAGAAAGAAACATTGCTGTCACAGCTGCAGCTCATTCTACTGAGTGTAATTTAGTTCAATCATTTATAAATGCCTGCCTTGCCTATGCTTTCCATTTTAATTTCCTTGTACTCCTTTAGTACTCCTTGTACTAAATCTCGCCATATTTAGAAAGACAGTTTGGATGTCCTACATAATCACCTGTGAAGGTAACCAAAAGGAAAGCCTGACACACTCCATTACTTTGCCAAAGTGGGTTCCATTAACCAGCCACGCCAGCTGAAGACCAGCCCTGCAAACACAGCCACACAGCACAGCCAGCCCTGCCGCTGCCACGACTCGTGCGCTCGCCAGTGTTTGAAGAACAGATGGGGACCTAATGTGTGTAAATAGGTCTGAGGTCACACTTCAGGTCCCCAAGATTTTTTTCCATCTCTTCCCCTTCCTTGGCACAGCCAAGCGATGCAGTTGAAGCTGCGCGGGATCCTGCAGCAACAGCGCGCACGACCACCCGCACCGCTTCGCACAGAGCCTGCCCGTTCTCTCATTCCTTCTACCCTGAAGCTAAACCCAAGAGTCCACGTCTTGCTCGTCCCTCACAGAAGCAGTTAACCACCACTAGCAGAGAAGACATTCCCAAGCAGGTGTAAGAGCTGCTAAGTCAGCCTCCCAAGCCCTCCAGCTCTTCCCATCCCTCTTTCAGGGGGTGGTTTCCCTCAACTGGGCCTGATCTGCGAAACAAGGAAATCATGGCAAATCACAACGAAACAATTATGTTTCTAATAAGAATCACAATCTCCCTCATTCCTGTGGATTTCTTCCTCTCAGGCAACACCAATGATTAAGCAAATCCTACTTATGTTTCCGCTGCAGGGACTCGGGGCTGCCCCGCAGCACTGCCAGGAGGGAGATGTGCAAGGCAGGTAAGCAGGGCACAACGAATTTGTGATTATCTGGCATGATTAATACAGCAGTGCTACAAACACCTCTAAAGAGTTGACTACGTTTTTACTTAACCTGAGCAGCCCTCAGGACTGCAAACTGACAAGCTGTTCCGTGCATTCAGAGAGCGGATTTGAGGCCCTGCACAAGAGAGTTCACGGGAGGAACAGGTGGGCGACAAGGAGTTCTCACGACAAAAAAAAAAAAAAAGCATTTTGATGATGAGTAAAAGGTGATAAAAATTCTGAAAATCGTCCATTTGATTTTTTTCTTTCAAGCCTTTAAGCTCTCTGACCAATTTTGCTAGTGACTAACAAAAGAAGCCCTTCAAAAGCCTGCTCATTCACCAGCCCACTCATTTATTCTCTGTATGCATGATGTGATCTTGGCACGTACGTAGACACTTGAGAAGAGATTATTTTCATCCGCCAGTATAGTTATGACTTTGCTAATATGTCTTCCCAGTCCAGGATATTTTTAAGCAATCTGAAGACTAATGAATCATAAGGAAGAAGAATGTTACTGGGCAGAATACGTGAGGCATGAAAAAAAGATGACAGACAGCTGAACAATTAATTTTCGATTACAATTAAGTGAGGACACTTTCTGAGAACATTTACTCAGAAAAGACATCACAGGGACTTTAGTCACTTACTGTGACATGAGCAACATCACTCAAACTCGGCAGGTTCACGCAAACAGAAAATATCTAGTGAATTTTACAGACTAAGCAAGTTAATCTTGCATATAAAATATGAACATGCAGAGAAGAACACTTAATCCTTAAAACTGAATTAATTGCAGACCTTAAAGCACAGACTGGGTATAAGTGTCTGAGCTTGAGATGCTCATTCCATAGGCCTATTCTGCTAAAGCATAATTATCATCATGCACCATCATCTCAGGGGATTGCCCTGATATGTTTTCAAACTGGTTACTAAAACTCTGGCTGTGCTAAATCATTTTCAAATTGGTGCTACTCTTACTTCTAAAAATACTGAGTCAATAACTCGTCCTCTGTTTGGAGAAGGGGAAAGTTAGATGGGTCTATGTGACAACTTCCCATTTTACTTCAATTCAGTTAATACATGGAGAAAAGAAGAGGACAGTTCAAAAGCCAACCAATTTTAAAGAAAACAAAAACTGGATTGCACCCATGAGATATTTTGAAGACAATACTGGACTTTAAGCTCAGAATTGCAACATCCAAAGAAAAACAGGCTGGAATAGACTGGGGAAAAAAATCAACTATGAGCCATTAGGTCAGAAGTAGCAGAGAAAAAAAAAAGTGTTTCAGAGAGCTTTTCAATTACAAGAATTAATCGCTAGTAAGTATTAATTAGGGAGGGTTTGGGGTTTTTTTACTGAAGTGCAACATAGTGTATAAAATACTGTCCAACAAGGCCACTCTTGTGAGGCAGGGAGGGGCAAGTTCCCTTTTCAATCTGCCAGGTTATCCCAGGCTGTTACGGTGTTTCTGTCCCCAGCTCCGGTGAACAGGTACCTGTTACAGCACGAGGAAACGGAGACCAAGTGGCTCTGATTATGAGCTTGTGCAGGAGAAATAAGCTTTACAGAAAGGTACTGCCTTAGCTGAAAACAAATTCCTCATAAACGGGAAAGCTGCTAACTGGGGGTGAGAACTCTGCACTGCCTGGCAATACCGCACCCAGGCTTTACAAGCTCTCCCCGCTGAAATCTTAATTATACAAGATGGAGGGTAAAGATGCTCCTAAAAGAGAGGAGTAAACACCCACAGAAGATGGGGCATTAGAGGATTTTTTTTATTATTGTTATAGGAACAGACTTTCAGCGACTGAGGGATTAATTCATCTGCTTTATGCATTCAATTTATTCACATACACATCATGTTTGTTCATTACACCACTCTTTCAAACCACACACATACACACAAAATTCATTTGGAGCCTGAAACAACCCACCTCTGAGCAGATGCAAGACTTGTAAAAGATTAATAGGCACAACAAGCAATCCTGGCTGCAGGGGGAAAAATATCCTAGTTAAATATTTCAGTGCTTTCATCAAACATCTGTCCCCTGCGCTGTGCCTGGCAGAACGGCAAGGTAGCTTCTCACTGCACTGGCTTTGTGTGGTGAGGTTTCAGTAGCAGGAAGGGGTTTGGGGGAGGTTGCAAGGGGGCTACAGGGTGGTCTCTGTGAGAAGCTGCCAGAGGCTTCCCCATGTCCACTGGAGCCAGTGGCAGACAACTCCAAGATGGACCCACTGCTGGCCAAAGGCCAGCCCAGCCCATCAGGGACAGTGGGAGTGCCTCGGAAAATGGATTTAAGAAGAAGGGTGGAAAAACTGGGCAGGTGTTTTTAAGATTTGGGTTTATTTCTCACTACCCTATTCTGGTTGGATTGGTAATAAATTAAATTAATTCCCCCAGTCAAGTCTGTTCTGCCTGTGATGGTAACTGGTGAGTGATCTCTCTGTCCTTCTCTTGACCCACGAGCCTTTTGCTGTATTTTCCCTTCCCTGTCCAGCTGGGAAGGGGAGTGATAGAGAGGTTTTAGTGGACACCTGGCACCCAGCCAAGATTGGCCCACCACACTCAAAGATTAACAAACATCTGCTCAACTGGAACCAGCTTGTTGGTGGAGCGCTGGCCAAGCACCCAGAGCAGCACCTTGGAGTGACTGCACATCCCGCCTGCGAGCCTGGAAAGACGTTCCAGTATCAGCCACCTGCAAAATGCGTCCCTCAGAAGGGAACAGCACGGGTGGGGTTTTATGTTAATACAAAATCAGCTGGCAAAACACATGCAAGCCACACCAGCAGCCTGCTTCCCAAGGGTGGGAGGCAAAGGGAGACACACATCCAGAGCTGCAGACGAGATGGCTCACTCCTTGCTTTAGGAGTCACTTGTGAAGGCAGCAAACTGCAAACCACAGTGAGTCTTAGTGCCAGACAAATAAGGTTGCTTGGAAATGGCAATGGCTTGTTCTTACTACCCTCTCTCCCAACTCTTCATTACAGAAAGAAGAGGCGAGTTTTGAAACACTTTACACGCGTGTCAGTAAAAGGGAGATAGGGAAGGACGTTGACATTGGAAGGAGTGCAGGATGCATTTTACACTAGAAACAAATACAAAGGGATCACCACTCGAGCAGTTTCGCTCTGCAGGAGATTTTGGGGCAGCACACAGGCTGCCCTTGCAGTTCATCCTTCCTTCCTCCCTCCCGTGAGGATGTTTGCTCACACCATGCCTATCTGCCTTCAGCACAGCAACACTCCCAAACACCTCCTACCCCACCACGCTGGGAGTGCTCAGGACTACCCCATGCTCCCCAAATCCCTGCAAATACTAACCAGCTCCTCACACAGAGTCCCTGCACACTGTGTGAGCTGGAGGGCAGCCAGGAGCTTCTGGGGCATGGCCTCTGGTAGCTCCATTCACAACCTGACCCAGAATAAACCAGGAGCAAAATAAATAAAAGCCTAAGAAAAGCTCTAACCTCTTCTACTTGAAAGACAATTAATGTTGTACTGTAGATGTCAAACAGCCTTGGGACCTGACAGGCTGCCAGGGCATCCTCAAGGAAATCACTAGACCTGGGGTTTCTAACTCATCTCACTTCACATGCCACAGAGCACCAGGGCAAGGTTAAACGCTCTGCACTTCCACTCCCAAACCAGGCAGCAACAACTCATCCTCATTCCCACACACAAACCTCTTCACTGCTACAGCATCAGGCCTTCAAAACAACCATACTTTCCAGGGTCTTTTTAAAACGTGTCACAGGTTGAACTGAGGTCCCAGGCACCTGCTTGGGAGAAGTGAGGGAGCACCAGGAGACACAAGGCACCCACACATGTGCAGGCCATCAGAAATGCCAAGGGGGATCCTTACAAGGCAGCCTCTGCCATCCAAGGATTGGGCCTACCAGCCAGAGAAATAAAAAGCTGTTAAAACTTGGCAGGACTACTTATCCCTGCTCCAGTATCAAATGACTTCTTGTGGCACCACATGACACTTCCAGCATCCGTCACTCAAATGCTGCACTGTGGTACAGCTTGGTTTGGGAGAAACATTTAGAGCCAAGGATTATCAACACACATCTTCATCACCTGGTGCCTCTTCCCAAGTCCAGACTGAAGGGATTTCCCTGAAGCTGTGAGCGGCACAGGAGTACAATTATCCTAACCTCCCTCTCAGAAGAATCTACCTGCTTTTTAGCAGGCACTAAAAATAAAAATAATTTTTAAATGAGGCGCCCAGTGAACAAGCTGACTTTTTTCTCAAATGAGAGCAATTAAGTATTTAAAGTGTGTAATGTTTAATGATATTTAAGACATAGTGGCAATAGCCAGGCTTTAACAGCTCAGAGCTGCCATTAAAATTAATAGGGCTACCTACTAATTACCTCTGAGGATCAGACCACTGGGTGCCTTGAGGATTTGCACTCCTCCAGTTAGAAACAATGGCCTAATCTCTGTTCAGTCTCCCTCACCTTATTTTAAATCACCATACAGCATACAACATAATGCTCTTTCTTTGTGGTTTTTTTTAAGCAGCTATAGATTTCATATTGCCATCCATGAAAACAAAGAAACACCAAACAGGGCCACAAACTTCATTTACTGCATCAAACCCAGAGCGTTTCCTCAACCAACACCAGGAGGTTGCTGGAGGCAGCAGGTCTGATCAGCAAGAGCATCCCCATCATGGTGAAAAGGGGGAGTATCTTCATATAAAACAACTTCAAAATCAAAGAACATCCCTCCCCAGACCTGACAAGCCACGCTGCCAGCTTCAGAGCAAGGCTGTTGAAGGGGGAGCCTGACAGCACAGCCACAGAGGTCGGTGGTGCCAGCCCTGCATACCGCACAAAACTCACAATTCACAGCTCACACAACTCAACATGCAACAAGTGTCTCAGTGCCAGAGTGCAGACAGGTTCCCTTCTCTGGGAAGTTTCAAAGGAGCTTCCATACCTCACTCCGAGCAATTTCACTGAAAATTTAATTATATCTTTATCTAGTTAAGGTCTGGCACTTCATCTACATAGAAGCCATATGTCAAAATACCCGGTTGAAAGTTCCCCGCAGAAATAGTATGCAAAATGGATTGCTTTCACGTCTGAGTGGCTCTCCTCCTGTTCAGGAGAGGGCTATCATGTTTTCCATAACTTGCTCAGTTTATTGTCTGCAGTCAGACAGCACTGCTAGCATTGTTACTGCCAAGTAAACCATGGTATTATTATTCTCCCGAGAGTTAATCCACAACCCACTGAAGACAATGGAAAGCCGCCCCTTCGCTTTTACAGGCTGCACATCAGCTCGCTCAGCCACGCTGCTGCTTGAGTACACACTGGAGACATGAAAGCCACCACCAACACCAGTCAGGAGAGCCATGGACACCCCAGCACCCAGCCCAAGTGCAGCTTCGTGCTGGTTCCCCAGCCCACCCATGGATTTCTGTCAGGCACAAAGGCTATGAGACCCCTCTCTTCACAGCAGTAGTATTTGAACATTTCCAGCTCTCACACATCAAACCAAGCCCCTCAGCAAACTGAAGCCCTGGGGGTTACCCCATGGAGCACTTGTCAGGGCTGTCCCACCCACGGAGCGAGGACTCTGCACCCTCCTGGGGACCAAATGGCTCGGGGTGTCCCCAGAGGAGCGCCACAGGCACTCGGCAGCATCACTGGATTCGTTAATTAAAGCCTTTGTGGTGGTTCACAGGAGAGCAAAAATAAAGCCTTCCAAATTTCGACACTGCTTCTCACTTTCGTCCTGCTGGGACAAGTTCTGTTTTAAGTGACCAGGGAATTACATATTACCACCCCAAACCCTTTCCTGGCCATGCCTCTCTTCAGAGCCACTTCTGTTCTACCACCCATCCTAAAAGCAGAGAAACACAGGCTTTCCCTTTCAAACACCAGGGCCAGATGTCCCTACATCTGAAATACACTGTCTTCTGACTTTTCCTATTAGGAAGGAGCAAGGAAATATTTAAAAGGCAGAAAACTAAAGACTGGTAAAGGAAAAACTTAATCGCCAAATGCAAAGCAAGCCCATGAGAGTTGATCCTGGACCCAGAAAGTTTAGGAAAATTCTTTAAAAGACAGAATATTTATATCAACAAGAGCATCCAGATTTATAGCGGCAGGAAGAAAAGAAGAGGGGAACAGTATGAAGCAAGGCTTGGAAGGGATATAAATCTGCCTGCTTCAAGAGCAATTTAAGCTCTGAACTGTTATATAAATATAACAGTTGTTAACTTTCTGTGTCAACACAGTCACTCCCTTCCCTCAGTCGGTTTTATTTCTCCTTCAAACACCATGCAGCAGGGCTGTCCCTCCTCCCCTCCAGATGCTCACACCCACCCAGGGGACCCAGAGCACCCCAGCTCCAAGCCCCAGTGGTGGTCCAGGACAGCCCAGGTCCTTCTTCAAGCCCCACCGCTGGGCCCACAGTCACTGCCTCCCCACGCACACACATGTACACTGCAACTCTCCAGAAAATTCAGTTAACACTGCAATGAAAGGATCGTTTTCAAAGCTCCAAATCCAGGTGCTTAGAGTTAATTAACTCCATTATTTGACTTCAAAGGGAAAAAATATATTAAAAAAAAAATCAAAATGAAAATTATTTTCTTTCCACAGCTAAAGCGCCACAAAATCCATTTTATCTTTACATATCCACATCCTCTTTACGATGCTTTTGAATGCTGTGCATGAAATCCTATTAATTTATAGGTATTATTAAAGGCATCTGAATTTAATATTCAAATGGCCAAGTCTTCTCTTTCCCTTTTGGCATCTTAGCATAAAGCAAAAGCCCCTCTCATCCTGTGTGCCTAGTGAAGAAACACAACTAAGGAAGGCCAGCCCCATCTAGCATCTGTTGGGATATTTAAACACCCATGACAATGTTCCAAAACTCACCTCATCTCTGCCTTAACCACCTCCTTTACTGAGCCATGCAGCTGATTATCTTCTCTTCCAGGGAAGCCAAGCCACTTCCCAGAACCTCCTCCATGCTCCCTAAGCAAGAGGTCCAGGTTTCCATGTCCCACTGTGGCTCAGCTGTTCCAGACCATGGATCAGCCCTTTCTCCCTCCCAGGAAAAGTTGAATCTCCCTCTCCCAGCTGAGCACCACAGCTGGATTCCCCGTAACCCATGGATCCTAAATTCCTGTATTATCCCATGACTGCATAATTATTGAGAGAAGATAGACAGTAAAAGGAACCCATAAATATTTAATTTTTCTCAGGAAAACGAAAAACAACTGCAGGCAAAGTTTCCACTGATGTTTTGGTTGCTTCATTGAAAGCAACTGTGTGTTTTCTTGAGACAGTTGTCTCGCATGATTCATTGTGAGGCCATTAAAAAACTGTACTCTCGCATTTGAAGACTATTTGTGCTACCACACATAACCATTCCCACTTTTTTCTCTCTGCTCAGCACCAACAACCCTTTACCTTACTTGTGTCTCAAGAATGAAAGAAAATGAGGCACAGGAGAGAAAGCATCCATACTGTCCCACCCATGAATCAGCCTGGCAGGATGTAATTCTTACAAGGCAAGGAAGGGGGGAAATTCAGCTGTTGGCAAATTTTCAGCAGCCAATATTCCTTAGAAACATATAGATTTGATTAAAAACGTTTGTTTTCTGTCCAAATCTGGTAGGAGAAAATGAATGGTGCTCTTTGTTAGCCATCAATCTTCCCCACTTGTCCGTGTGCCAGATGGCACCGCACTTCACAGGAGGAGGAACAATAAGCAAAGAATCAGTTGTGCTGTAAGTTTGCTTATAATCATCTAATCTCAAAGAAGCAAAAGGAGAATAAAGATGGAAAGAGGGAAAGGAGAATATTAACTCGGCATTCACTCAACTTTATTTCTTTTTTTTAAATACACCCCCACTCTTGACAATGCTAACTGTTTGTTGACATTTCTGAAATTTTTATTCCCCCCAGTGGATTTTGCATTTTTAAGAGAGTTTCAAATGGAGCGTGACCAACTTGTTACCACATAGGGAAATGGAAATATTACAACCTGCAAGGGCAGCCTGAGTCCCCTGGCACTGACAGGCACCCCTGGGCCAGCCCCGAGAGCTCCCCTGCTGCACAACAGACACCGAGACGGTGGGAGAGGAGCTGTGAGCAAGGACAGAGCCAGAAACCCACCCCAGCCCTGCCGACACTTCCCTCAAAAACAAACCCAGTCAGGGGCTCAGCTCGTCGAGGTGACTGTTAAAAACAAACCAGCGGCATCTTCTCCTCTGCAAGAGAGAGCTCCACGTGCGAGTCCCCGCGACGCCCAGGAGGAGCCCCGCGGTGCCATTTCACAGAGTCTCACTTCAGAGCAGAGCTGCGCCTCGAGATTTCATACCACTCAACAGCATCTGCTGGTATTGTGCCAATAGCATATGCTGGGAGCAGATATGGAGTCCAATGCCAGCAACAATATATATTTTAAACCTCGCTACAGAACAACAGAGCGAGGGGAGCAGCAAGGCTTCTCGAGTGAGAAGCACAGCCTGGATCAACTCCCACAGCCAAACTCAAGCCCGAAATTAGCTGCAGGTTGATGATTAACAGTGAAGCAGTGCCATGGAAAGCTACATCAGATCAGCTCCCCAGGAGCTCGGAGGGAGTGGAAACCGAGGCGGTCTGCCCCAGCACAGGCAGCAGGAGAGCGGGAAGTTTCCTGGCTCTCACCACTCCACAGGATGCACAACTGGCTGCCTCCACTGCTG
>JAYRBT010000037.1:7674082-7731558 GCA_036023395.1 Myiotriccus ornatus
GAAAAGCAGTCAGCACCCTGAGCTGGGGTTCAGTAACAGTTCAAGGCTCAGTGAACTAGTTCTCAAGTGTGCAAAGAAACATTTTGGTTTTGCTCTTTATTTCAGCAATAGGTATCCCAAAGATGACACGTGCCAGACTCCCAGTGTTTGGAAAGTGCCGGACATACACTCTCTCCAAGGAGCTCATTCAAAGTCACTCACACGTTAAAGAAAAAAATAAAATAAAATAAAACCCTTGAAAATTTTGGCCCTGTCATTCCTGGCAGATGAAATAATCCTAGGGGAAACATTATTGCCTCTGCCCTAACAGATCGGATTTAGACAGCCTGGATTCATTCTTTTGGCTCTGCTGTTGACCTGCTGCTTGAGCCTATTCATCTCCCCTCTGTACTTCTGTTTGCTCATCTGCAAAATGAGCAAGATACTAATCTCCTGTTCAAAGCATTTTAAAACTGTGATGGAATAGCTAAGTGCTGCTGGTGTGAAGAATCACATCCCTTGCAACCTTTTTTCCAGCTGTTAAGTAGTTAATTGCTCAATCTGAAGTGATCAGATGGTTTCCTTCACTAACCAGTCCTTTCTATCAAACTGAGATCTTGATATATCACTAAAAACATCTTGCGGAATTAATGGTCTCATTTCTCTACCAAATGTATTCCTTCCTCATCTGACAGGTGAGGTTTGGTGAGGTACAAAGCAAGGCAGGGAAAGAAGCTCCAGAAAAAAAGAAATAAGTAGCAGTAATAGCACACACACACACCAAAAAAAAAAAAAAAAACCAAACCAAAAAAAACCCCACTAAAACACAAAAACCCCAAACAAACCCACAGAAACCAACTCACAGGAACACCAAAATGTCAAGAGAAATTACAACCTGCCTAATACGTTAAAGATAACGGTGATAGCCCCACAGTTACCATATCATCCATCACCGAACAATTTCATCCTCTGCAACCACATCACGGCGTGGGGGGGGGGAAGTCACAGTGAGTCTTGGCAACATCCTTAGTGGAACAAAGTGAAAACCGGCCCCAGCTACGACACGGGAGCTGTTCTCGTTCAGAGTAACCTAATCTCCTAATGCGGCTGTGTATTTAAACGCACAGGGGGAAGGAGCTTTGAGGCATTATCTGCCTCCCGCAGCGGATCCGGGGTAAGCAATACTGGCTGGCGCTGCTCAGCTCCGTGCTGAGCGTGGGGCCGGTCCAGGCTGGCAACAGCTGGACAGAAAGTCCGCCAAGACCGAGGGACAGCGTTCTGTGCTGCCCTACACAGGTTAAAATAACCTGGTACGGGCCCCAGTTTCAGGGATGGGAACTTGCACTCGGCTGCCAGGCTGGCTGGACAGCCACGGTGTGTAGATGCGCCCTGAAAACACAGACATAAACACACACACAGCACTGCTGGGTTTAAACATCTTCAGTGAAACAGGACACGCGCAAGCGACGGAGTGAGTTTTTGTTGTTCCTGTGGAAAACCTGGGGAGGGGAGGCACAGGGAGATTAACCTGTGAAACATCAGAGCTGAGGAGTGTTCTTAAAGTCCCAGTCTTATGCACGTAACCAATTTATCTCTAGTCTGTTGAGTCTGAAACCGAGCAGTGCTCAACACAGATCATGAGAGAGATTCAGTTTCCCAAGATACCGACTCATTTTGTCTCCTCGCACCAACAAAGCAGCATCATCTCAGGCTTTCATAAGAGTTGCTAGCATTCCCATGAAGGAGAAACTTTTTTTCTTTTTTATACTAATTTAGTTTTAATGAGCTCAGTTCCCACTTCGGTTGCTCTGCAAGACACAAAGCTATCACAGGAGGCCTGGTAAATTATGCACCTTTAAGGATAAGGTGAACTTCAGACTTTTAAAAAAAAAATAAATCTTGAGCCAAGACAAAGCATTTATCGAGCAGAACTGCTGAAGACATTTAGTGTTACAGTGGGACCCCCTCCCTCCTCCTGGAGCGTGAAAAGGAAAGTATCAAAGAGTGACAAACAGAGAAGAAAGGGAGTGTGCCTATCAGGCTGTCAATCTGCCAATAAATCCCAGCGCTCTGCTAATGCCTTCAGTTCCCCGACACGTCTCACACTGTTTAAAGACACTGTGATGTGCACTCTGAAGAATTCAAGGAGGTGGAAGCGAAGCCCAAGGCCTTTATGCTTAACTGCTGAGGAAGAAAAGGGAAAAGAAGAAATCCTTGTAGCTGAGGGTTTTCATAGACTGCAGCGCTTGAAGTGCACCTGCAGCCTCTCCTATTTATCACCTGCCTCCATAATTCATAGATTTGCACTTTATGCTGATATCCAGCCTGACATTGGAATATCTGTGCAGGGCTCAGGCTGAAGGAGGCAGAGAAGAACATCTGCCTGCCCAATATTCACCACCTGGTGAAAAAAGTGACCAAAAAAAGCTGCCATTGCATCACAAATTAAAAACTCAGGGTTTTTGTGGGTGTTTGTTTTATTTTCCCCCCTGAGTAGAACAAAATGCATCAGGTCCCAAAGCACTGAAGCCCTGGGGTGAAGCACTGCCCCGTGTAGATGACAGATCCTGAAGGTGGAGCCCCCCCAGCTCATCTGAGCAGATTTACAGCAAACCCTGCGCCGCAGCATCCCTGCTATTCACCTGCAGCCCCATGGCTGCCTCCCAGTGCCCAGCGAGCTCAAGCCCTTGCAGCCTTTTCTGTGTTCCACAAGACTTTTCATACTTCTCCCTAAGACTCAGCAGCCTGCTGCAGGGTAAGCCAGGAACCTGGCTCTGCAGGGGCAGATCAATAATCACAGTAACATATCTGTCAGACTGCCTGAATGAACTCAAAACTCCAGCCCCTTGCATTTTCCATTTTAAGTTCCAAAAATATTTTAATTCACTCTTTCACAGCATGTGTTAATTATGGTACATGCTATATTTCTCTGGATTTTTAACTCACTGTTAAGAACCTGCAGAAATATTTTGGATTTTTAAATTTATTTTCCCTTTTTATTTATTTTTAACTTGTATTTATGTTATTATTATTTAACTTAAAATTTGTTTGTTTTTCTTTTTTACTTATTTGTAGCAGCCACCATGCACAACTCAGGCTGTTTAAAACATGTACCATGCTGTGGATTCTGCTGTTCACCTCCCTGAGCACAGAGGCATTTCCTGCAGCTCTTCTCCACACCAGCATTTCAGCAGCTGATTGTTTTCCCTGCACACTGCTATCAGCACTGCTGGAATGTTCTCCAAGTGCAACCCAAGTTCTGCCACGGGAAGTCTCCGGAGCAAGAAAAGCCAGGCAGCGATCAAACATCATTACAGCCAGACCCTTTGATATTTGCACTCTGTATCGAAGCCAAAGAACAATTCATTTAAAAATACTCACCGTGGGCTATTTTAAATTAAATTTTAAATTTATAAAACCACGACAATAAATTGAGATTTCCATTTTATGAGGTGTTTTTCGAATCGTGGAAGCTGGGGAGGGGTAGGGAGATGAAATTTCTCCATTTTAATAAGGATACAACTGTAACTGCCAGAAATGCACTGCATTTGCCTGATGAGTCTCAGAGCAACCCTTAACCATCCTGCCCTTCCTGACATTGATGGATTGTGTAATTCCAGAAAGTAAAATATAATTATGGAGACAGATGAACAGACACCCAAGAAACAGCATAAAAAGGTATTGGGTAGCCATAAAAAGCAATACTTCATATATAACATTATTGAAACTAAGAAAATGTTATCCAAGAGAGTCTTATCTGCATGAAGACTCTTTGCCTATTCACACTCATAAGGGATAGACTAAATTTTGTTCCTAGTATGGTCTACCCAGAATTTATTTGTACAGTCATTTTACAGCAGTATTTTAAGATGCCTGTATCATTATGCAGGTGCACTGCATGAACTTCAAAATATAATACACAGCAAAGCTATCCGAATTTATCTCTTCCCCTCAGCACACATCAGCACATCTTCTGTATTACCTATCAGAAAAGGTGATCGGGCTCTAATTTCCAACACTGAGTAGTTGCTTTTATCACCAGAAGAGTGGAGGTTGGATGGGACCCTCTGGACACCATCTAGTCCCAGCCCCTCTGGAAGCAGGGCTGGCCAGAGCAGGGACCATGTCCCCTCAGGTTAACCTGATGGGTCATTCAAATTACACACAGCTGTGTCTCCCAGTTAGTCAAATACTGCTCAAGAAGCTGACAGTAATTAAGATACCATTTATAAGATCAAGTGGCATTTAAAATGGTTTTATTTCTAGGGCTAATGCATGAAGAGATGCCACTTTCTTTCCATCCCTAATTCATTCACACAGTGTTGCTTTTTCAATCCATCTTCCCCAATCTATATTAACAGCTCATCAACCAAAAGCCCTCCAAAAACAAACAAACAAACCAACCAAAACCCTTCCTTCAATTTTTTTCACCTTAAAAACCATGGACTGAGCCCTTTCCAGATCAAAACGTTCACAACAGGAGCTCTCATTGTGCCCCGAGGGTCAGTGCAGAGCCCACTCAGGACACAGAGTGGGGAAACAACTCAAGGGGCTGAGGCTGATCCACGAGGGCAGATTATGCCTTGCAAAAACAGGAAAACCCAGGGGAGTCCATCTCAGGCAACAGACACCTCCCAAAGGTAATTCCTGAACCGATTTCTAAGTGATGGCACACATTCCTTGGCAAGGCACAGCACAAACACTTCCTGCGCGCGTGAACTGCTGGGAGCCACCGCCAGCCTCCTGCTGCTCACCGTGACCCAGCGAGTTCACCAACCCTTCATCCACACTGTGAGCACTTTGAAACACAGACAGTATTTGTTGCTCTTTTCCATTCCTGAACACACTGGGGCTAATCCTTGTTCGACATTTAAGGATGCTTCCAAGAAGAATAATCTGCTCCTCAAAGCACGGTTGATTTTTACCCTAACACTGGAGTTGTTCACTGTAAGTAGAAGGAAAATTCCATTTCCTTACCAAAGAATTGGTCTAAAAAGCTGAACTGCAAAATGCATTTTGCTGTCTAGATTTTTTTAAAGCCTTTAACAACTAAAGGGTGGAGGACCACTGAAGAAGAAAAAAACTTTAAACCAAAAGACCCAAGCAGCAAACCAAGCAACATGCACATATATCTTATATACACAGAGTTCTCCTTCAAATCACTTAAGAAAAATGGTTTCTAGACAGATGGTGTTTTCCCTGTCTTGACTCCAGTTCAAATCTCCTTTTTGGAGAGACCAAGTTTTCCACTGAACTGCACATTATACACCAACAAAGAATAAATAGGCTAAATATAGCTTGCAGCCAAATCGCTGCAGTCTTGCAATGCAGCATATTTTGGAGTCCTTTGAGGACAGCCAGCATGCTGGCAATGCAGCCTGCACTAAGTTTAGGTTCTCCACTTTATAAATCATTACCTTCACATCAGTCAGTGCCATCCCATTCAGAGCTCACTTGAAGCACAGTGCTCTCAGAAGTACCGGGATATGGAGCCATCCCTCTGTAAGCTGCTGGTTCCTTTGTTATGTTCTCCCAGGCAGCAGTGATTAAAATTCATTATCCCACCGCTGCTCTTCAGCAAGTTGTATCGAGTGGCTAGTAGGGCTCTACACCATCAGGGGATGCCCCTCCTCTTTTGAGTAGACATCCCACTGATGGGGTGAAGAGCTGAAGGTGGGGAAGGCAGCTGCTGCTGATCTCACCTCTCAGAGCATCTGAGTAGTGACAGCTGAGGCTGTCAGACACCAAGGATCAGCACTGCTGCTAAGAACTGAAGAAAAATCCCCAACCAACCACTGCATACACTCCAAACCATTGTTCAGGGAAATGCTGAGTGTCCATGGACTTTCTGTGATGCTCCCCAAGAGGTGTGTGTTTTTCTCCCCCCTCAGGAGGCACTGCTGAATTCATGGGTTTCCACCCTCAGCTGTCTCTTCTGTTTGAGGCAGCTTCTCCAAAGCACAGGACACATTATGCCTTCCAAAGTACAGCACTTCAGCTCCACAAACAGTGACATTCAGAGGCTTGCCCCCCTTGGCAGGACAGGGGGCTCCCTGCAGGAACCAGGACTTGGGCTCCACCAGCCCCACGGGGGAGAACATCAGAGTGCACGGTCCTAATTAGCTCTCCCGGCACCAAAACCCCCTTTGACAGGGAAGCAATCTGGGGCTGGGAAAGCCCTATCAATGTTTTTCAGGAAATCTCTTAGCAAAACTCACTCCATTTTACATGCCTGCTGCTGCACAGGCCACATGACGTGTTACCCTCAGCCGGAGGGGAGCCAAAACACAGAAGAAAGATTCACTGTTCAGGCTGCTCGGGCACTCACAGGAGACCTGCCGTGGGAGCTGCCCCTAAGCCTGGAGGCACGGTGAGGGTTTGGTTCTTTTGGGAAGCAAAGTCTGTTACCCGACCCACCAAGAGCCACCAGTCCCCAGGTGAGCTGCTGCCCATCCACACATGGATTCAGGTTTTATTTCGGCAGGCGGGCTCCCTGTCGCGGTGGCAACGCAGGAAAACGCTTATTGTTTTACATGTTTACAAACAGCCCCTTCAGATCTCCCTTCCCTCTCTGTCCCCTGAGGTAATGTGTACTGTAATAAATTCATAATTCGCATTACGATGATTTAAACAGCTTTGGAGTGGCATGTTTTAGTGCCTTGATTCAATTGTCTGCCTCGCAAACTGACAGCCAGCTCGCTGCAGCTCCCGGGTGGTGGGAACCTGCTCCCACTCACAAACAGGGATAAACATGCAGGAAGAGTCACACCTTCTAGGAAAGGAATTAGTAAAAAGGTGGTTTGAGCCCTTCACCAAGGAGATGGGACAAACACTGCTGTCTCGCCCCAAGTGCATCACTGGGCTAAAAAGCTTTCTTTGTGGCTGCTTTTGGACAGTGATATTAAAGAGCAGCTTTTTATCATATTTATCATAAATTCCTACCATCCAGGCAAAAAATCCTAGCAGGCTTATTACCACCAAACCTCCTTGAATCCATCAAGGATCACTGCAAGGGAGGAGACAAAACTGCATGTCAGAGGGAAACAGCTCAGGAGTCCCTCGCTCTGTTTAAGTATCTTGAGCAACCAAAATCCACTGACAAAACACCAACATTTCTGCTGTTGTCACAACACAAGGGAATTGTCCCACAACGTGACAACAAAAGTCAGCTTTTAAATATTATGACGACTGGCTTGAAAGGTTGGCAGCTCCATGCAAATCCATAATGGATCTTGGGTAACTGCTCAGTGTTTTCTCCTTGTACCAACACAAACCACTCTCATAAGTATTCACCAGCTGTTAGTCACTACCTGCTTTTCCTACAGATGCAAGAATATGCAGATGAGCAACAAAAGAATAAAAATCAATGTCATAGCTTTGTTTTGATGTTTTTAAAACTGCAAAACTTAGTACACCTCCATTCTATATCCATATTGCAATTTTTGTAAGCCATGCTGGTGAAAGCATGAAAGCATCAGCAATTACAGTTATGACAGGAGAACCACTATAAAAGGGTCACACTGTGATTAAAATATATTTTGCTATTGCAATCTGGATGTCTTTTTTTGTTGTTTTAATTAGGTGCATTCTAGTTAAGACAAAAAACCCAAAAGGTTTTCTTTTCCTAGCACCAAACACAGAAGATGCTGTAAGGTGCAGATGTGGCCTGTTCCATATGGTTGGACTCAATGATCTTAAAGGTCCTTTCCCACCTAAATCATTCTATGATACCTACTCAAAGAAACTGAAATGTGTGGATCATTAATACTCGGGGTTAGAAGTGCCACGTTCCAGCTGCAATCTCCCAGCCACAGTGGAGATACTGCCTGGTGGTATTTGCTGTCTTTCCCACATCCCTGCCATCCCAGAGGAATAGCTATCCCTGATCAATTAACACCACATCTCTTGCTGTCTTTGCCCGTAATTCCTCAGTTAGCTTCTGTTTTCAAGCTCTAATCGCAGCATTTGGTGCTATTACGTTTCACCATTTCTGGTACACTTCTTCTCCAGATCAAACTGTAATTTCAAGCAGCAATAGCAATGAAATTACTTATTGTACTGCAATCAGCCAACTACACAAAGATAAAACTCATCATTTAATAAGTCATCCCAGGGATCTTTTCCCTCTGTAGCAAAGGGCAGCAAGATATGAGATCACCAATTAATCAGGCTCTAAGACATCTTCATCTTTGCTCCTCTTTCAACCATGGAAGTGATGTTTTCCACTCTCTCACAAATTACTTAATACACTTACTCTAAATCCAGCTGTCTTCAGAATAATTTCAATTGCAGAATTCCTCTTTTCTCCCTTATGACCCTTACAGATTTGAAGCACATTGTACCCTCCTTGAAAACGAGATGTAACATCCTTGGATTCCACTAATGCTGGATAAACCACGGCCTCAACTTCCCTGGCTCCACAGCCTAGCCTGGTAAACACAAGGGACTGTTCTGCCAGGGAAGCAGTGCCCCTGCCCCAGCACGAGCCCACCCGTGCCCCCACCCTCAACATCCCTCCAGGCACTGCAGGCACCTTACACTTCCCTCAACACCTCAGTACTTAGGATCACTTTGGAAGCCTCAAAGTCTGGTGAACAAACAAACAAACAAACAAAAATACTTCAGAACAGCAACAAACTTTTCATCCTCATATCTCCGACAAAATGGAAGAGCTTAGACAGGGTAGATAGTGTATTTTAGCACAATCCTCCAAACCCTGCAGCAGACTGTCAAACCATATTAGCACAGATTTGTCTCATAACTCACTTGGGATGCACTTTTAAAAAATTCAAACCTCAGAACGTAAGTACCCATTGAGATAGGGCATAAAATAAAATAGAAAAAAAAATTCAACAGAAAAGTCAACAACAGTTTATAAAGAAGGATTATGGATGCAAAGAGATTTGCATCTGATATATAACCAAATCCCAGTGATCTGGATTAAAAGCAGGAAAGCCTACTTCAGACACCCAGAAAGTCGGGGGGAAAAAAAAAAATTAAAATTCTACAGGGGCATAATTTAGTCCCTAATTCAAAACACAGTTTCATCATTCCAGAATGAAATGCAGTGGACATAATGCCTCCCACCAGTTTGAAAAAGGTGCTTGGAAACGCCAGGAAATGAGAATCAGTTTATGCAAAGCAAATTGAGGAGATTATATATGAGGCTGTGGAAAAAGGAGAGGCCATGCAGTCCTTTCCCCTTCCACCTTCTGGCATCTTTCATTCCCACAAAATGAAGCCACGGCGGTGCTGAGGGTAGGGAAGAAACGGCCCTAAATCATTCCGACTGGAGCATTCCACCACAGACTTCAGCTTTTCTCGAAAGCTGCTTTTTAGGCAACTTTTCCACTAAAAATTCAGTCCTGGTCAAAGGCTCAGGGTGTCAAGACAGCCCAGCAGAAGGAGGGTCGGGACCAGCCAACCTCCCCAGCCCTTGGCTGGCAGTAGTGCCCGACCCGAGCAGAGCTTTGCTAAAGAAACATGATGGCACTCACCACCATCAGCTCTAAGGGATGTTTTAATTAACACAGTGTCAGGCAATGGAGAAAAAGCATATTTCGACCTAGATCAGCATATGCTTCACTTACAATAATCACCGTGTTCACAAAGAGCTTGACAGCTAAAGTACACACTGTTCCGGGTCTAAACAAGCCTTTCACATCAGCAAAAAAGGTATGAATTAAGAAAAAAATTCTCTCTAGCTCACTTCAGTCCCTTTTAAAATCATGTTGTTCCTACATCCTATGGAGAAGAGCTCTCCTATCCAGCTCTTGTGGTGCAGACCAAGACAAGCCCTGACTTCCCTTTAACAAACTGCATGTCCTCTGTGACAACTGGGTTTTTTTTATCTCCTAAACAGAATAAAACTAGTTCCATCTGCACTTTAGTGAAGAAAAGTCTGCAGAGTTGTTATCCAAGAATGTTAATGGAGATTTTTAAGGATACAAGGCCCTCAGCCTCCCTCACCCTCTCCAGTGCCTGAAGAGGAGAGAGCTGGACAGGCCAGCTGAAGCAAACCTGAGCTCCAAATGATCCCCACTGCTTGACCCAGTACTTGGTTACCAACCAATTCACAAGCACAGTGAACTTACAGAAAGGAAATGCACTTATTCTCAGCTTGGCCAAACAGTGAATTAGAGAAGAGTCAGAAGTTATTTGATAATGGCAGCAGCCAGTGCAATGCTTAGCCACTGTCAGTAGGTAGCCAAGTAAGAGTCTGAAATAGAGAAATTTCCCAATTCCTTGTAGAGGAGGAGAGGGGGGGGGAATTTAAAAAAAAAAAAAAAATCAATCACAAGCTGTCATGATATCCCATTGTTCAGCACTGTTAGCATTAGAAAACAGTCAGTAGGGATCAAGCCAGCAGAGCAGTGCAGTAGTTCCTGACTGCTAAGCAAATGCAGGCTGCCTGGTAACACATGGCACCGGCCGTGATTAATCATTACGATGCGACAGAAGGCGAACCACTGCGAGATAATGTCAGGAACTGAACTGTGCCCTGCCTCTAATGACAAGTTGCTTATCCTAACATGCTGCACATTCGTATGACTAAGAAAGAAAGCACCCCCAGCTTGCTTATTGCCTTCTGACCCACGGCCAAAGACTGCAGGATGCAGCCAGGGGAGGTGAAACCCTCAGGGTTTGATCCTTGCAGGTACCTGGACTAAAAGCATCTTTGATGGGAGCTGGTGTAAAGTCTTTCTCCGGGAAACCACTGAAAACCATCACCTTTTACACCCACATCACACCACTAAAGGGGTCATCTGGATTTACAGCAACAGGTTTTTTCTAGATGAACTGCAATCCATGGCAGTCTGGGGTGAAAACAAAGCTGATATTTTTTATATCTGTTTTATATATTGCAATAAAAATAAAAAAATCAAGAAGGAACCTAAGCTTCAAAACTTCCAGGAACCAACATCCACCTTCACAAAATACCTTACAAAACTACTTTGCCCAATATTAATTGAAACTAAAATCCAAGTGACCTCTGAAAACTGCGCAGGTGGTTCAATCTATTCCCAGAATTGATTTTTTTCTGTTTTGTTTGTGTCTTAAACACAGACAAGAAAAATTGAAAAGCTCTGTATCATGAGCAAGGGAAGGAAGGAGAACCTACTGCACCCTTCATTCTGCCCACTGCCGTGGGCCATTAGTGAAGTTCTGCACTGCATTAAACAGTATTTCATGGGAACAATTATTTATTAAGGGTATGGACAATAGCATTGATTGTTACAAGTTTGATTGATTAAACAGACAAATTGGCACCGTTTCTCCCTCCCTGCCTGCCATATGTTTCTTCTTAAACATCTGGTGAAGTCTTTGTTTTTCCTTGAGTAACCTAACAGGTGTTGAACCAAATCCTTAATGCTTCAGTTTTCCCATTGGAAGCAGATGGGTGAGGAAGACAGGAGAATATTGCATTTCCAACATCTCTCCTCCTCCTCTGTGGTGGCCTCACTAATAGCCTGAAGTTAAAAATAGTAAAGAGAAATTCCAATTCATCATTAAAGTTCTCTTTTGATGTGGAGAAGACTCTTTACATTGAGACAAGGAAGTCAGACCTTGCTCCACTGATCCAGCTTTTCCCCTGCTTCTTTTCACAGCACAAAGGATAGGGAGGGGGAAAAAAAAAAAAAAGGGGACTTTTATGTCAGCCCTTCATATTCCTGTAATTAAAAATATTTAACATTCTGCCTCCCATGTGTAGGGGGTGATTTGTACATTGTGCTTGGACCACTGAAAGCCATGGTCCCCTTTCCTCTGCTGCTGCACTGCCACAGGACACAGCCCTCGCTCGAAGTCATATGCTGGGCACTGCACCAAGTGTGTAATTCTAGCTGAAAGCACAGAAACACAGGTGCCTAACACTGAGAGGGCACTCTTTATTTTGAAAAACGCAGCACCACTTTAGCTAATTAGGTCTTATCTGTTTAAAGCTACAGGATAGTTTGATAACAATTAGGAAGGACTCCCAGCAGGCTGCTGGGATCAAAGGCCCTTTCTGCTACGACGTTTAACAAGGAAATTAACACTTTTGCCAAGTAATTTGCACATGCTGCCAAAGTTGTTTTAACTTGCTGTAATATTTTAGTTTTAAATATGTACCTGCAGAGATGCTGCTTTAATTCAAGTGTTCTGTGTGCCAGCTACAGGCTCCCTACCACACCACCAGCTCCCATTTACTGCTGGAGGGGAGCCTCCACAACCCGGCTATCTGAAGCGTTTGCTGCTAGTCACTTAAAGAAACAAAAAAGAAAACAAAGAAAAAAGAGTTTGGAGGCAAAAATTCCCTCACTGTTCTTTAATGCATGGAAACTAAATATTTCCAAAAGACTACCTGTGGGATCCAAGCCTCAATGTCACAAAAATTAATGAGAACTGTGATGCCAAGATGCCATGCATGCTTGGAAAATTCCAACTGGACTCTTCTGATGGGCTTTTAATATTTGAGACTGGGGAGCACTCACGGCTCCAGAGAGCTCTAATGATGAATGGCTGGGGGACAGCAAATGTAATAAGGGAAAACACAAATTGAACAGCTGTATTTCATAAAGAAACAATAAAACCTCACATAGCAGTTTTTCTTTTTTAATTCAGTGCAATGTTTAAAGAGACCTTCTGATACCCAGTAAATTATGCTCACATATCCTCTGCTGATTACTCTTTAATAAAATCAAGCTTCCAGCAGAGCAGGGGCCTTGCCTTCTGGTTCCCTGGGATGCAGGGCAGGGCTAAGCACCAGCACTCCCAGCTGGGCTCTCCTGTTCCTCCAGGTCCAGCTCACTGCACCCTGACAGGGAGTCAGCCTGTTGTACCCTGAGCCACGGACGTGCCACAGCCACTGCACTCTCTGCTTCTAAACACCCTGCAGGATCAGTCCTGGAAGGAGAGCCCTTCCCCAGCTGCTGCTGTACAGAGATGATTCATTCAGCGTTACTCAGCTCAGGTTAGCAGCCAAGAAGCCAGAGTTTATTGAGTGCACCAACTCAAAGCCGAAATTACATTTATTTCTTATAGTAAATCAAGAGCAGACCCAACTAAGAGAGACAAAAGCACTGTGGCTAAAGCCAAGCAGTGAAATTTGGAGGGCTGGGGACAGCCTAAGATTGCTTTACTTCAATGTCCTTCGATGAGAAGGGCAGTGGTGGCTTTCACTGAGTGGTGATGGCCAGTGCTGAACAGGACAGTGGCCTCGAAGCCTTCACCATCACCTCACCCATGGCTACAGCATCACCCACCCAGCTTCTGGACAGAGACCAGGCTGCCCAGCCACTAAGATTTCAGGTACCCACTGCTCCTAATTAAACACTGCTCCTATTTCATTGAAACTTGATGTGCAGATTTGCCCCCACCACTCCATGAGTGCCCCTGAGCCTGCCCTGTGGCACTGACAGCCCTGAGCCAGCAGCGGGTGGTGAGAGCCAGGAGGAGTGCAACCTCTGCAGCACATCAGTTTACAGAGAGAAGATGAAGTGCCATCCTTGGGTCTGGAGGCAGAGGACAAACTGTTTTTAAATCTGGAACCACTAAGTACAGACTCTCACCATGCAAACGTACCACTTTCACAGACTAGACACCAGCGAGAAGCACTTTATTTTTACTAGTGCTTCTTTTGTTCTCTTTAGTAACTCAACCACATCAGTCAGTGACCCACTGCAGCACTGTGCAAAAATACCCAGGTCAAACCCAGACGCTTCTGACTCAGTGAGACGCTCAGAGCGCCGAGAAACCCGAAGGCGACGGTTGGAGCTGCAGAGGCCAGGTACGATCAGCACAGAACCACATCCTGCCCTGCAGCAAACCCCACGGCACTGCCACGGGCTCAGCCCTCTGCTGCCAGCAACCAGCTCCCAGAGCCACCTCCAGATTTTACGGCCCTTCAAAGAAAGCCTCGAGTTTTCTACCACTTTTAATTAGAGCTCACCAAGTGCAGCAGGTTCTCAAGTTTTTAATCACATAAGCTTTGCGAATTTATTAGCACGACAGCAGACAGCATCAGACAGCATGAGAAAAGGAATTAAGAGTATTTGTAATCCTTTCGCTACTTCTGTTCAAATGTTGATCGTTACATGCCAAAAGAATCCAAGGGCTCAGCATTACCACGTTACAGGAGCTCCTGTGCTCTCAAATCAAAGGCTAAAGGCTTAAACCAAAAATCAGAGTGCTAGGTGCTGTTAAAAGACCAGCTTCTGACAAGTTCTAAGCAGACACTGCCAGCAAAGACTACGGAGACATCAGTAGCTGTCACATATTTGTTATTTGACCTCAGGCAAACTGTTTACTTTTTGCCTCAATTTCCTATCTGTAAAATCTAACTGATAATACTAACTGCAGCCAGAGCTCCTAAGCCACAAGCTTTAGCCAATACACTCCATTTCTAAAGATGAAAAATGTTTCAGTCGAGTAGTTATTCCTATTTTTGGATATGAAAATATCTGCTGATTAGTCACTTCAGAGTAGTTCTTGAAGTGTAAATCAGTGTTTTGTTAGAAGGATTTTCTCCTTGAAATTAATTATTCAACCGGACACACTAACCAAAATTAATATCTTAAATCAGAACTTATATTTAATATTGCATATGAAGTGCTGGTACCTTCCCCTGTCATTAAATACAGCTGCATCTCTGACACAACCAGTGTACCTCAATCTGGTGTTAGACAGAAAAGGCTCCACTTCCAGATTTGGCTCAATGTACACATCAGGAGACAGGGACTCAAATCACCAGAAACCTCACTCTTCAGATGGCTTGCTGGATTTCTGAAACTGAAGAGCTTTTTCTGGCTCGCACATGTAGTACGCAAAGTATAGCCAGGAAATTACTCACTTCTGAGGACAGGTCTTTTTTAACCCAAGCCAGAGGAGGTTTGGAGCCTTATTTCAGATGACAAGCAATTAAAACCCAAACCAAAAACCAAGCCATCCCTCCCTTCCCCAACAGGAAGCCAACCCCAGAACCCCAGCAACTGGATCCAGTTTTGCAAGATACTTTCTGAAAGGTGGAAATCTGGCTATGTTCCCAATCTAAGCTTTTTCCCAGCTGCTCATATTATAACTGCAGGGACAGCCAGAGGGGTGCCCCCACCCTTGTAGGGGAAGGTCATCTCCAACTCCTGGCATAGATACAGAAGTCTACACTTAAATTTGCAAATTCATTCCTCTTCAGTTTTCTCTCGCTTCACTCAGTTCCCAACAGTTTCTCTGACATCCAGAACCATGTTACAGAAAACATCTCCCTTCAAAATTAGGGATTTTGTGCAGGCATTAATTACTGTCATGGACAGCCAAGATGGATACAGATAAAGACACCACAGGGTAGACTCCCAGGTCACCTGCTGAAGTGGTCACAGGTCCTTTCAGAGCAAAGATTAGAGTCAGTCAGTCAGTCAGACGACAGAGGCTGTCCAAAGTGAGTTTGATTGACATTCTCCTTAAAAATCCTGGCTTAATACTAGTGGGGAAAATAGCACGGATTAATAGAACTGTTTGGGTCAGGTGTAATAACAAAAATAGTTCCAGATTTAACAGGGTAAGGAATACTCAGGTACAGTCTTCCCACTGACTTCCCAAATCTATTGGTGGAGACGAGGAATCAGGTTGAGCCGGCTCTGGAAGCAGGATCCACCAGCAAAAGACTTTGAACCTCACCTTCCACTGTGTGTCTGTGAAGGGGGAAAGCTGCAAAGCCACCGAGAAAACAGACTTTAGGAATAAAAAGGCAGTGGGGATCCTTCTCCCCATGCCAAGCACCTCTGCTGTCCTAGTTAACCAGAGCCACGAGCACCCCAAACAGCTGCCACACCATTTTAGATAAGCCCCCTGTTACTGCTCGAAGAACACAAGGAAGTTTTACAAGTACGAGAGTGGTGGCAGGCAACGGAGCAAAGTGAAAAGCTGTTGTCACGAGGCCCCCCAGACCCCTCAGCCTTTCAATTGGTGCACGTGTGCCAGAAAAAATAAGAGTGTAGACAAGCAGGCTTGGTGTGGTCATTAATCACGGCCACCGGCCCCGCAGGTTCCACACCCGAGGGACAACCAGCGAGGCAGAGGGGGAACTGCACTTGGAGAGAAAGGGACTGCTCAGACTGAGAAAGCAAGGAGGTGCAATGCAACATGAGTAATTGATATACAAATGTCATGAAAAAGAAAGCTCAACAAAAATGCAAAGCCCAACAGAAAGCATAGTCGCATTTTGAGCTGGCGAGACCACAGAATCGTGCTGGAGGACCGGGTACCTGCTCGACACAGAGACACTCGACTCATCCCTGCATCTGACCTGTGCAGTATTACTTTAAAACCACTCCCACCAGTTAATTCTACAGCCAAAATCTCACCAGTCAGTTCTAATCCTTTTAAATGGTGGGGGATTTCTGCTGATCTTCTATATCTAGGGATCAAACCAGCAAAGCAGAAACAGGAGGGGAATAAAATTGAGTTTACTTTGATTTAGCACTGGGATATTTTGAATTGAGCAATGAAGTAAATGTGACATAGCTTTAAAATAAAATCCATAATGCTCTTCACTGGAAGCAACTTGGGAAGCTTCCTCTAAGCATTATTAAGAGCAAAGGGATCTTTTTTTCCCCAGACCTTTTGCTTTAACATTTCCTAACTCAGGCTTACACCTGCTTAGGAAATCCCTGCTGCAGACTTGGGTAAAAGGTCTCCCTTTCACACCATCTTCTACCTAGAAATGGTGCTACCACATAAACAAACCCATTCTACTTCTATTTACAGTTATGAACACCTCAGAAAGGGAAGCTGTAAGGAACAGGACACTGCCTGCCCAGGGCTGGGCAGGCTGCAAAAGGGCGGGTTCCAGCACTGGCAATGGTGGTTTCATCATGGACACTTTAGCACCAGATGCATCAGAAACAAACCCAAGTCTCTCCCCTTAAAGTCCTCCAGAATTTACTGACAGATACTTCCAGATCTGTCAGTAAGTTCTAGAGTGACTGGGCTTATTTTTGCAGAGATCTCCGGTGCGCTGAGATGTCAAAATTGAAAATAATTGAGACCACGTGAAATAAGCAGGATTTAATAACAACTATCAAGAGAACAAAATTAATAGTCTTCCATTTTCACATTTCTATAACGAAAACTTTAATTTCTGGAAGACCAGAGCATCCCTGGTGTATTCGATCTGCTTCCTTAGCTGCCAGTTCGGAATCGATGCCGTCAGCCCACGGCCGGTTCCGTTATTTAAAGATGTGAACCAACGCGGCAGCGGATGGCCCTCGGATGGCTACAAGAACTCCGAGATCCCAGGCACAGGAAAACACACATTAAGCTGCAACTCTGCACACTTGTCTCGGGGGACGTTTGGGTCACGCTCGTGACGCAAGCTCGGCTGCGGCTGTACTTTGCCACTGACAGTTCAAAAGCCGGCTGCCAAGTCACTCCTGAGGTTTATTGACAGTGCAAACTTGAGTGAAATCTGATTTAGAAACGCTGCTCAGCAAGTTGGGGATACACTCTTAAGCAATGACACAAACAAGCCCATAGACTGAATCTAAAATTCAGCTCCACAGTCCAAACAAGTTTGGTTGTTTTTTTTTAAATATAGTTCCAAGAGTATAAGGAGTTTGATGCAATTCAGCTGTGAGGGACAGCATGCCAACAAAATACATCTGTCACTAATAAAAATAACAAAATGGAGCCTGGGTTAGGCCTATCTGTACTACTGCATCAACTTCCACTCATTCCAACCAAGTTAAACTATTAATAGCACCACCAATGCAGCGATAAACTAAATACTTTTAATAGCTGTACTAGAAAGTTTACCAAACAAGCAACAAACTGTGCAAGAGCACAGCCCACACTAATACACCGAAGCTGCAGAAAGAAGCCTCAGAAAACACACATACTGCTGTGCTACTAACTCTTGTGTCTTTCTTGCAACTAACACAGCTTCTTTCATCACCAAAATCATCCTTGTGATGATTTGGGAAGAGCTTGACATGTCTAACCTTTGGGACTTCAAGTTCTGATCCACAGCTCTCCTCTGACATTTCAAATTCTTACTTTCAAATCACATGAAAAAGGCCAGTGATTGCACAAGGGAAACTTCTCAAGAACCGTGGCCATGGCAGGGAAATCAATTAACATTTTCTAGTTTCATTTAGGGGAAAAAGGGTCATCTCCTTTAACCACGAATGAATGCAGAAACCAAACTAAACCAAGCAGGACAGACCACTGCCATTAGGACATGCTGACAGCACAACACAGCTGCCATCCAAAGCACTCCTAATGGGCATTTATTTTCTTGTAAAGAGGCTTGGTAGCACACAAATTGCCAAAACATCACCTTCCACATCCATAACAATTATTTCTTGTGTCTGTGAGCCGGGTTTCCAAGTTTTCACATCAGACTGATTTATATACAGTAAATCTGAACAGACTGAGAAACATGCCTGGCAATTCCACTTGCCCTCCCAATCTCTATCCCTTGTGATATTCTTACTTCTCCAGAAATACCACGTCTCTCAGGCATACTTCTACCAATTTAGCTTCTTCACCATAAACTGCAATCAAAGAAGTAAATTCACTCCCATCTGAAAGGAAAAATATGCTGTGAGAGTTGTTGGTGGGGTTTTGTTTGGGTTACGTGCATACACAGGTAACCAGGTCGTAAACAAGAGATCAGGTTCAAGCCTCTGGGAGGCCTTTCACATGGCTTTAGGAAACTGTTCCCTGCACACTGAGGACCTGAAGCACAACTCCTGCAGTTTGGGTTTAATCATCTTTCATTGCTTTTTGTCCACCGCCTTTGCTCTGCAGACCCTTGGGACGCAGCTCTTGGGGCAGTGGAGTAAAACAGGACTCTGTCAGCAGGATTTAGCTCAGCACTAACCTCAGTGGGATCTCCCTGTGCACCAAAATACTACAGTGTTTATTTATCCACTTACATGTGCGTTTTGAGCGAGCATCTGCTCTAAGAGGTATACACATATGTAAGTCAGCAGCAGGAAATTGGGTCTTCTGGGAGATCATTATCTCTTGATGCTGACAGAGAGAGGATCCCTTTGAGAAAAGCACCAGCTCCTAGAGCACTACACCAAGCTCTGATGGTCCTGGTGATGCACCTACAAAGGTGCCTCGTTCCACCTGCACAGCTGTGATGTGGAGTAACTAATGCAGGCTGCCCCCAACCCCATGTAAACATCTCCTCCTCCCCAGGCTCCGCAATCAGGATTCATCATCTGTGTGGAAACAGCTCCCTTCTCTCCCACTGCTTTGGATACAAGCACTGACTCATCCATAGGGGTTTTTTTTTTCCCCTTTTCCTCATTCCAATGCAGATATGAAAAATAATAGTCTTCATTTCAATATTTAATCATATGCTTCATTTAATAATGAGTCCAAGAATAATTTAATCCTGGCTATCAACCTAAAAGCAATATTGTTCCCTTTGCTTGACTGTGTACAAAAATAAAACTCCCTCTGCTCTCTGGCTCCTCACAGGCCAGGGGTTTGCTCATTCTAACTTAAAATGTAAGCACAAACTACATTGTAGATTTGATTACACAAGCAAGACCTCGACCCGCACTAGGAGGGGGCACGGGCTGCTCCTCCCAGCAGTTTCACCTGCCTAATTACCAATGCTGCCACCCCCCTCGAATGAACAAACCTGCTTATGAAACAGAGGGAGCTGACATTTCATGGCACATCACCTCGTGCCTCAGCGAAGAAAAACACATCACGTGCCACAGATTTCTGGAAGCATCACCGCTCCCTTATGGTACGTGATCTCTTGCCAGCAATAAATAGGACAGAGTCCAGCACTGGAATCTCACATAACATTTGGCTCACACATCATTTTTCTGTTATTGTGTGTTATTATACTAAATGCACTGTTCAGGTACTGACCGCTCTGGAAAAATCTCATTAGCTATGAAAAACCTGGACTTCAGTAAAAGGTGATTAATAACCTGGAATGTCTTGCTTCAGTGCCTGGTGCAAAACTTGAAGAGAGTCCAAATCTCTGAAGAGGGCAAGTGCTTTTGCACATTACCTTTATGTGATTTAAATGATCCCCCAAAATGTGGTCTTTCGAGGGCAAACAGTGCTTGTTTTCTATATATTTGTTAATGCTTTTGGAATCTCTCCAAGCATTTTGTCTGTCTACAAAGCAAAATAATGAAAATGCTGTTATTTTACATTAAAATATTTTACGTAGAATTACTTACAGCTTGGCAGTATTCACGCATTTAAACTCTCTGCTTTTTCTCTAGAAACCTTTAATTTCAGCTCCTCCATCTTTTTCCACCTAAAACATTTCTGCTCAGTATTACATGTGCGCACTCCCACACTTAAATCCTCCTTCCTTCTCTGTTTCTCATTGTGCATACTTCCTTTGGAAACATTAAGTAAAATTTATCACTTATTTCTGGAAAGAAAGAGTTTAAAATTTGAATACAAGTCCTTCAGAGATAAAGCATCCCAGGTTAAATCTAATGAAGTCCAGGGGAATTCTATGCAAGTGATGAGCTGCCTGCTAATATCTCAGTGCTTTAGGGAAGAAAAATATCAATTAAATTTCATAGCATGCAACCACACACTGACCTTGAAAGCTATCTGTAACTTAGTTTAAACTTGAAAATTCAAAGCCTAAGTCAGAACTTCTGCCCTAATTGGTTTTAATGTCACTCAAGAATGGCACAGCTCTGTAGAGACGACAGAAAAATTTAGAGAATCAATCTGGAGAGAAAAAAAATTCCCCCAGATCCTACTAAGTATTTAACTAGGACATTTGTGTGTCCATCTGGTCTCCCCACACTGGGTTCTGCCCATTGCTTTGAGAGATACTAATGGTTCTTTTCTCTTTCAGCCTTCTGAAAGGCTAAAGAAAAACCCCAAAAGTCAACAGTCCTGACAGCCAAAGTCTGCAGCTCCACAGGGGCATCACTCTGGTCTGTGTGGAGGCTTCTGTGATGGAGCAGTTTATTACTGAGAAAAGGACAATCCAGCACATGGACACCGAGGGCAAGGCAGGAGAAGAAAATCTACTGTCACCAACTGCTCCACAAGACAAAGGAAACCCAGCAGGTAAATCTCTCACCTGATCTTTAAAGCCTCTCCCACAGCAATGTCCTTTACTAAACAAGCTACAATTCAGATTGTGCCAGTCTCCCACTGCAATTCTAGTGGCAGGAGGTTGTTTGGGGCTTTTTAATCAGGATTTTTACCTGCACTGATCTTATCTTCTGAATCTAGCTGAGATTTCACCATCAGAATAAAAATGAGAGTACAGTATGCAACCACCTTTCCTACTACAGAGTTCAAGCAAAATACTTACTCAGAATAAACATACTTAATTTCATCAGGAATGTACAAGCTGGATATTCAAGCCAACAAACAGAAAAAGGAGAACGAAGTAACACTTTGTATTTCTTGAATATGTCTAGAAAAGCTCCTTACTGCTACAATCCAACTTGCCTTCTCTAGATGTTCCCAGACCCCAAGCAGCAACAGCAGGTCCTAGTGCACGTGTCATCGTCAGAGGACAGCCACACGTGCCTTCTCACTGAAGTTCTTCTGGGCTTTCTATCAGTAACAGATTTCAAAATTTCTCCCAACATTCCTTGGAGGTTGAATTAAAATTTGTGATGCCTGAGCTGATGAAAGGGCAGAACGCTGAAACAGCACTGCTCCTTCCTCCTCAGCTAACAGCAGTTATTCTGAGCAGGTTCAGGTGGGATCCATTTACTTTGCCTGAGAATTAATGTGGTAACTCTTTTCAGGTGAGAGGCTCAGTTACACAATGACTGGCAGCTGGTCAGACCACCAGGTCAAGTAAGCCAATAGTCAGAGTCATTAACCCTATCAGTGAACTCTTACAAGGGTGGTTTCCTTCACCTTGCAGCAAGAGGAATATAAACCCTTGCACAATTAAAGAGTTGTCCAAGCCAGCTCTGAAATCCCGAGCTCTCTGAAATCCAGCTCACCTGACTTTGAAATTAAAAGAGGTGAGAAAATGCAAGGTTTCTTTTGATCATGGCCCACAGACCCATTTATCTCAAACACTCTGCACACCACCTCAGGCTGCAGCTCAACAAACCTCTACCTGCCACTTTGCCAGCACCAGACTGCGGCAAATTCTGCAGCAGCCTGAGGCTCCTGGGGCATCCACATCCCCTCAGACCCACAGCTATATACATATAAACACACACACACCTCTTTCCTCTGCTTTGAAACATCCTGCAGGAGCCAAAGCATGAACTATTCCTGCAGAACAGCCCAGGCTCTGTGTAATATATGAGCTTCCGTCATCATGAAACGTGCACTCAGACTTCTTAGAGTCTGAGTAATTATTTGAAGAGCAAAAGACAAATCAGACAGCTCCTAGCATCGTGTTAAGGATCCCAGGCAACACAGCAGATCTTTATTCACGGAGCACGAGCACCAGGGCTCAGCTCAGAGGGAAGCTTGTGAGCAGACGGAGCAGGAACTCATTTGACTGGAAAGAAATGCCAGAAGTCCACACCAGAGGCTCAGGCAGATCCTCCCAGAGCACCCCTCCAGTCCAGCCCCGCACTCCTGCAGCACTCAGATGGCTCTATCTTTCTTAAGTCTCTGTATAACGGGATAAAATGAGATGCTGAGGTTCAGTGACACAGACCAAAGGGAATTAAGGTCTGACACGTCCCTGCTTAGAGGGGATAGAGATAAGCCTGGAGAGAACTCTTACCTAGAGCAACACCAACAGGCAAAGCTCCTGCACAGGTTTTTGGATTGCTGCAGCACTTCAGAAACAGGAATATTTAACGTCAGCAGGACTGCCTGGTGTGGACACACAGCCAGGCTCTCCTGCTGAGTCACGCCTTGCCCCCCAGGTATTTGCCCAGACTGACAGCAAGAACAGACTTATTGTCACACAGGTGTTCCTTCCAAAAGTCCCCCACGGCAGCTCAGTGACGGAGTCCAGCTCTGCTGACCTTCCAAGCTGATGTGCTGCAACCAGCTGCAAATCAAGAGGGGAGAGCGGCAAGCCTGGAGAGGAGGGGGATGCTAAGCACCAACAATCCCAGCATAAGCTATGTTTGTGACAAAAATTCTTACAATAAATGATCTCATCATCTAGAGCTTCCATTCCAGGATTGTTTCCACTGCCTCTGGCTCCAGGGAAGTAACGTGGCTTTGCTCCATTGCACGGGCCATTAGCTTCGATGCAAAGTTCATTCCCTCCTACTCCAAAATTGCTATCAGGAGGGAATTTCACAACCTCCCCAAGGCACCCACCAGGTGGATCAAAAACAAAAGCCTCCCTGCAGCAGGAACTGCGTAAATCACACCAGGTTTCTTACACAGCTGCTTGTGTCTGGGGTCAGACACTGGCACCTCAAAGGGGACATTTCTCTGGAAACCATTTAACTCTTTGGAAGGGCTTTGGTCCAGGATGGCTGGGCTATCCTCATCCAGGGTTCCCCTCAAAAGGTACCAGCCTCACGTACTTTTCCGGACTCTACACAGCCCAGGAGGGGAGGGGCCTGGACCCAGCTCCTCAGCACTTCACAAGTACCACTTTCACCTCAGCAATAATACATCAAAAGTCTGGGTGTTTCTAATAAACTTATTCAAGTTCCAACCCCGTCCCTAATTTCCCCAATCACATTAACAGTTTTACCACAACAGGAAAAAAAAAAGCCCACAAAAAACAAAAACCCCTTTGAGCATTTCATAACTGGGTGGGGGTTTAGTATCACTAAAGCCTCTCACTGCTTTTCAATACAGCTTTATTTTAAGAAAGCATCTATTATACGAAGCTCAGGCTTTGGCAGGCACAGCAGAAGCCTGGCCAGTGCAGAGAGAGAGGACAATACTCAAAGTGCACTATTATTGTGTCACTTTTTCACATTTCTTAATATCAACTTAGTGAAAAAGTTTACTACTTACTGGAAGTTATTTATCGTATGACTTCTGCATTATTCTGCAGTCAGGATACAGCCTCTCCCTTTCTATCCTCCTACACAGATTTAGGAGAAACATTTTCTAGCAGTTAATCTGAGCCAGCTATTTAGTTTTTGCTTGGCAATATTTTCAACTAGAGGCAGGTCCAGCCTCCAGGAAAACAAGTTATGCAGCAAGAGGGTGGGACACTATCAGAGAACACATAATAAAGTAAACACCAACCACGACCCATGAAAGGAAAACTAAGAGATCTTGTTTCCATAATATTGTAAATTACAAATCATTACACTGATGTAAAACGTGAAATTCCTTATGGGTTGTTTTTCATTCTTTGGCCACAGAGGTGGAAGGCCAGAGTCAAGTCCAAAAGAAAGTACACTGTGAGAGGCCAACACCAAAGCCAGCCATGACCCAACATCAAACCAGGAGCCCAGGAGCATTAAGGAAAAGATCCTCAACCCAGCTCATAAACCTTCCACCAAGTCTCTGAGGAAGAAAAATTATTCCACAGCATTTTCCCTCTGCTGAACTCAGAGTTCAGTGGACTTAAACCAGCTTCTCCATCAACCAGGGTCCTGCTGGTATGGATGGAAAGATATTGCTGTGCATCTATTGATTAACTTCAACCCAGTATTTTCCAGTTGCCTGAGAATCAATTTAATATCATTGCTGAAAGCAATAAGGATAAAAAATCCAGATGGATACCTTTGATCTACACAGTTCTACCAGGCAACAGCAGCTAAAGCATTGCTGAGACTCTCCTTAAGACATTTTCCCCTCCTCAGAATTATTTTGCTGCTCATTCAATAAAGCAGCAAAACAATTTCCTGACAAACTAGGAAATGAGTGTTGGACCGAATTCAAGAACTTCAGAAAATATTAGAAACAGAGATTTAACAGAAAGCACTTGGATCCCACTGACCTTATAGACAAGTCAGACTGCCATTTCCTCAGCCATCAAACCCAACCTGCTCAAAGACTGGTGGGAGGGAAATAATCCTGGCTGCGAGGCACGTTCCACTGCCTTCCCCCTCAGACACACTTCCAAACGCAAGTCTGAAGGAGTCACAAACACAACAAACCTCATCCACCGAGACTCCGCCGTGATATTTTGCTGCAAAAATAACACAACTGGTAAAAAATTGTATTAAAAAGTCCGAGTTGTGCAGGGAAGTCACCACGGAGGAGGCGGGCAGGGAACTTCCAACACCAAATTCAACCTGCAATGGCAGACAAGTTACTTCAAGTCTGTGCCTTCACTCTCCTTCTGGAAGCAAGGACAGGAACCCCAGCTCACCCACACAGACTGCAGGCTCCTCAGGGGAGAAGCTGCCCCTTCTTCAGCAGCAAAGCAAGCACAGCAAGGCCTCACTCACTGACTGCTCCAGTGGTGCAAATAACAGCTGCACTCCCCTGCCTTAGCCCAACACCCTCTGTTTTCCCAAACACGCTGTACCATCCACGTGTAGTAAGATGCCCTCCATAAACAGCTCAGTCAAAAGGAAAGCTGGGGAAAGTTCCTCAATTATTAATGCTTCCTATCACTTCTCCAGAATGCACACCACTGACACCAAAAGAAAACCCCCTGCTAAAACCAAAACAAACCCCCCAGGAAGCTAAGTGAGAGTGAGGTTGAAGCTCTGCTCTACCTGCTGCGAATTAAAAATAACTGCTCATCCTTATTTCAGCTCTAACAGCTCACTTCCAACCCACTTCTGGCTCGGATCAGTGCCAGACAAAGCAGCATTTCGGTGCAGCACGTGCTGGTTTGAATGTAATGCTCGATTACCAGGTCAGTGTTTTGCTCCCGCGTGGCTGTGGGACGTGGCCGTCTCTGCAGGTACGGAATGCAACCCTCCAACCCAGAAATGTGAGGAAGCTCGAGTTCATCGGCGTTCCCTGCTCTGGGACTGGGATCTCTGCTAAAGGAACGAGGGGAGGTGCTCACAGAAAACGCAGAACGTCACTGTGTTCTCTGCCAACAAACTGCACCATTTCTTAAAGTCTTAATTCCACTCTGAAAAGGCCCAAGAATGCTTTGAGCAGTGGCCAGCACAAACCCTGCCCCAGCCTTGCCAGGCAATGTCCCATTTGCTCCAAGGAGCGGGTGAAGCTCACTAAAGGCAATGAAAAGATTACACAGGCTCGTTTATAGGATGTAATACTGCAGGATGGTTTATTTCCCTTCGCAGAGTAACTGCAGTATATAGCAAATTGACTTTTCTTTTTTTTTTAAAAAAAGGCAAACAACATTCAAAGCTGGTGCTTCCTGAAGGCTGCACCATGGATTTTGTGCAGGAGGACGGGGAAACTCCTGACTCAGCCCAGACAAGCAGAGATGAGATCTGGTACAACACCCACACAGGGAGAACAGGCAGCTGGGCAGCACGGTGACAGTTTGGGGTCAGCTGTTGCAGGGACACCGTGGTCATCCATCCAAGCCCTGGGTAAAGCAAATTCTTGTGTTGTCTCACTAGCAAAGTTTATATTAGCAGCAGTGAAACGGGAGTCATTTCAACAGCTTACCAGAAAATCTAGGAATTGCTCCAGGGTCTTGTGAATAAGAAATCAACTGCTGTACAGCTTTCTTGCAAATTTTAGGGGGCTTTTGGCTAGGAAAATATTAGTAAAACTAAAAAAAAAAATAATGAATACAGCATTAGCCTTGATCTAGCAGAGAGCCACAGTTTCCAAGTATTTCCCCCAACTTCCCTTGGGACTTCCCATTTCCTTAACTGTAAACATGTGAGAAGTCTCTGCACCACTGAACTAAAAGTAGTACATCTGCTTTCTCAACAGTTACACTTGCCTATTAAAATTTAAACTCAGTTCCTAAGTACGTGAGCAAATATTCGTGTGCCCACTTAGAAGCATTAGGTTCCCTCACAAGACCTTTTTCCTGGACAGATGCTCCAAGAGGAACAAATGTAGCTACTGGGAACTGCTTAACACACCAACCCTTTCCACCCAGAGCTTCAATGTTTCCTTTAGAAAGGAAATAACTGGAGATCTTTTCCCCTAGTAGTAAAGAGCAGTTGTTTCAGTATTCAGATTCTTAGGTTAGTGTTTCATCCCACCACTTGGGGGGCACTGCCAATGTGTCCAAATTAAGTGAATCCACTCAGTGAGCTGCTGCTATTGGAAACTCATCTCTGGCACAGGTATGTGTATTGAAGGGCTAACTCAGCAATGCTGTGAGCACCCAGAGACAACAAGGAGATAATTTAATCAAACAGCAGTTTTGTAGGAAGAGGGTCATTATTGATTCTCATCAGACACAGCTAGGCAGACAAAGAGAATAACTTGAGCCAAATACATCCTTAATTTTCCCCCCACTGAGATAAGATTACAATACCCTTCCAATCTTTGGCTGCTCTCTTTTGCAAGAGTTGCACATATGTGCTTTTTATTAGTTTTGGGCTTAGCAATTAGATGGATTTTCAGTTACTTCCAGAAATGTTGCAGGCTGGCTGAGCTGCAGCTAATCTTTGCGTCTCAGTAAATGGGAATATGAAAAATGCAGCAGGGCTCTCCAGCACTACAGCCAATGCATCTCAATTCTGCACTTCCATACAGAAATGTAACGATGGATTTCACATCTGAACTCTCGCACAGGCGCCAAAAAGGGAATCATAACATAAGGAGAAAACTAGTTATAATCATTGATTTGTAGGGAGGAGAAAGAAAAATAACACGGACGTTCCCTGCCAGGAGATGACCAATTTTCCAATAGTTCTGCCACACAGAAAACAACTTTGTAGAGATCAGGGCTTTTTTTTTTCTTATTTTTTTTTAAAGCCATTAAAAACAGAAGATTACAGCTGCAACAAGCTATCCATTAACTCTAATTAGAAAGTATTTGTTGTCTGGATTTAAAACTTCCCAACTTGGTGCTAATGAACTGTAACACTGTAGCAAAGGTATTAATAAAAACACCAGACTGTGGGCTAGATAACAGATCTCTGCTCGCAGTTCAGAGGATGCTGGTGGGGGAATTTTCTTTACTGCTTCAATTCAGAAACTGCAAAACGAGGAATACAAGTATTTAAAGTGGTTGCACTGGAAGACTGAGGGAAACCATTTACCTTGCAAAATTACATTTAAACATCTACTCCATATTCTGTTCTGAGACAAGCAAGTCTCTTCTAATCTACAAACACACAAATTATGCTTTGGGTTTTTTCCCTTCTTGAAAGAAAACAAGCAATAGAGCAATTGAAGGGAGGCAGAGAAGCAGAGAACACAAAACTTAGTTTTAAAATCATTTGGGGTTTTTTTTGTTGTTTGTGGGTGGCTGGGTTTGTTTGTTTGGCCTTGGGAGAAAAGTTGGTTATTATTTTATTGTGGAGTTGTTTTTTCAGTTTGCCTTTTATCTCCTTTTAGGATCCCAGAGAGGAACAAACCAGAAGCGACTTGGAAACTGCTGCATCCTGTGGTGATTTTAGAGACCCTGTCCTGGAGGTCAAGTCCTTCTGCCTTGACAGCAACACACCCGGTGTCAGGTCCTCACCTGGCCAATCCCACAGCGTCCAAAGGTTCAGCTGTCCCCACTGCCCACCCCAGCCATCCACACATGATCCCTCACACAGCTGGGGTAAGGGATCCCTGTGCAACCCCAAACTCAGCATCCTGCAAAGTCAAACCTGGCCAACGAGAATAAAGCCATCTTCAGAGAGCTGCAGAGGAAAAGAGCTGTTCTCCCAATGCAATGGTATGCAACAGCTTCGCACCTTATTTTAGGTTTACATCTGCAGGTGCTTCTGGCTGTGCTTCTTAACAGGCTTTCAACAACTACAATAAAAGCTACTGAGAGCCCTTCCTGGTGTAACACGGTCCTTGGCACACTCTAAAAGTGCCAGACAACTGCAAACTTAGGTGGAAGAGAGCTAAGAGTACAGCCTGAAACAGTGCACTCAGGCCAGCTGAAGAAATGGGAACAACCACTCCCAGTGCAGAAAAGGTATCCAGCCCTCACGTTCTGATGCGAGGAAGTCTGAGCTTCATAAATCCCTCTCACCAGCTCTGGTGTGTGATTAAAGTTCTTCCATCACTCCTGGTTTAATTTTGCCCAATGGAAAGCAAGGACCACCCAGCCCCCACAGGTAACAGAGGGCTGAGAGGCACCAACGGTGGAGGATGTACACAGGGAAAGGAAGGGGCTCTTTCCACCCACCAGCAAATGCATTTTCTGTCTCCCAGCAGATCTTTCCAGTTGTTTTTCGCTATTTATCTTTCAGCAGGGTAATTCACTCATATCAAAAGCCTTCATTTCTACACATTTCTGTGATCAAACTCTGCCATTAGGAGACCCGATCTGTTTAATATTCTGTAGGCATGCTGACTGTGTACCTGCCAGCCTGATCTCTGCACAGACTCTGCATCTCAGTGCCCATCCAGCACTGTTCAGCCACTGCTAGAAGTCATTTCAGCAGCTCCTGCCCCCTCTGCCAGAGCTGTACTGGCCTATTTAACTGTACTGGCCCAGTTTGGCTCTCCCTGTAAAGTCTGGTGCTGCAATGCTTTGAAATACAAGCAGCACTCTCGGTGTCAGGATCAGCACAACAGGCATATTCACACCCCTTGCCAACGTGCAATAGCTACTAAGCTGCTGGGTTTATTGGAAATTATTTCACCACCCCAACATCTTCCTCTTAGGGCAGCCAGGGCGGAACAGAGAAGTCCTCCAAAGGTCTGTGCAAAAGGAGGAGAAGGGGAAGAAATGAGCAGAGAGAAAAAGGGAAACCATTTACTGGTCACGGAATCCGAGCTGTAACCTGACCCTGGCTGCGTCTTGCCACCGACAGCATTAACTACAAGCAGCTTCCATTCAGCAGCTCCTGCCAAAAATAAACAGTGCCGGCTTTCCTGGCTGCTTGCTTGGGTTTGCTCTCAATGTTTTTCTTCTTGCCTCTTCTGGCTAATTGGGATACGCTACGTTTGCTCCAAGTAGTTTCTTAGTTTGTTTCTACCCAGCACATTACTAAAATTGGAGCAGTTTCTCACAGCACAGAATGAAAATTAAAGCTGTTGGATCAAAGATGGACACAGCAGGCTGGCTGGTGTTTTAGGGGAGAGATGAGAGGGGCTAGGACAAGCAAACAGCAACATCCCCCTGTGAGCACTTCCCCTGCCATTGGCACTGTTATTCTCCCCCCGATGCTCTCCCCTTTTTACTGGGGAATCATCTATTTACAAACAATGTTGGCAGCTTTTTTAATATGGGCCAAAATATTCAAGCCACTCATCTTCACCAGGCCCTGGTGGCTTTTTTTTTGTGGGATGGCATTGCTTTTTATCTCATTATAGAATCCACATGAACACAGGAGAACCTCAAATCACCTCCAGGCCATAGGTACCTACACTGCTCAACTACACACTCAAGTCCCATAAATTAAGGGCTGTCTCCCTGTTTCCTTTGCAGACTGCCAGGCACCACTCTTGCTGATACCATCCTGAACCCCTTATCTCCTTCAGCTCTGCATAAACCTCCCTCCCCCCAGCTCCCTGTGCCAACAACGGCATCTCACCAGTTTTGGTGACAGCAGTAACAAACCGAACCACAAACTGGTGAAGGTGGTGAGGATGCTCTGCAAGTGTCACACCAATACATTTACCTGCTGGAAGAAGCTCCAGCAACAACAGCACACACTGGACCTGTTCTGAGCTGCAGCTGGCAAAAGGATTTAATAACCACCCTGGCAGGAATTAAGCAATACATGACCAGTGCTAAAAGTGCTAAAGAACATTTAGGAAACCCCAACAACAAACCCAACTGATTTAAGCTTTTGGACGAGCTTGCTTATATAAAACCTCCTTTCTTGCTTCCCCTAGACCCGGCAATGCAAGCAAACTAAAAGAGGAAAGAGTAGTTTTGTCAAGCTAAACAGTATGTTTCTGACCCAGCCTCTGAAAAATAAGTTCAAAGGCCCTTTAAAACTGCCCTATTTTAATGTGCTGTAAGAAGCACTCTCTGCCTTCTAATTTGTTCAGTCCTTTTAAACACCTAATTTCCTCTGCACTGTCACTACACAGCACTCTGAAGCCTCATGGAGCCCTGCCACTTGATTCAACACCAACAGTCACATTTCAATAGGCAATTCCACTTGAAAGGCTATAAATGAAGGGGAAAAAAGATGTCTTCAAACCAGATAATGTAATGCAACACCATTTATTTATATCCAAGTCCCCTTTTCTGTCGCTGGCTACTGTAGGCAGGCACCAGAGAAGGGGAGCTTTAAAGCCTAGATAATTAATTCTAAGTGGTTTTAAAATGGCTAGAGATTTAAGGTAGACAAGATGCAACACTGGCATTAGAGTCAAGCTGCTGTGCTCTTTGCTCTGCTCTGGAATGCAGTGTTTACTCTGGCACCACATAAAATACATAACTGATTTCTCAAGGAAAAGAAGCGAGAAAAAAACAGCCCCATAAGCCTCATTATTCTATAGAACAAAAGTAAAAAGGTGTGTTTCAGGCAAAATCACAGTTGTATTTCAATAGGGTAAGAGAATTGCAACAGAATCATAATTTCGTATTTATTAAAATTCATTTACTACAATTGCCATCAACAGGACCCCCAGGCTGTTAACAAGAACCTCCCTAGAGTCAGAAGCATCAACTTCTACAAGTGTATACATATTTAAAGAAAAATTAAATTAAAAATAAATTTAATAATATTACTTTGGAGAACATTCATCATTCCTGAGTGTGGGGTTGTTTTCTTTTTTTATTCCTTTCCAAACTTCCTTATTAAGATTTTGCGAAATTATAATGAAACTTGACAATAAACCACATGGTGCCTAAGTACACTCCCAAATTAGTCAGTTGGTAATTCCACCAGCTGCACAGCAACTATTTGTGTGTCTTCAGACAGCAAATACTGCTCTTCTCCAAAGGCCGAGCGAGACTCCGGGGGTTTCAGAACATTCCTGAGACAGAGACAGTGCAAAACACCGCAGAGTTTCTCTGCACCATCCCTCTGCTCAGGGGAGAATTCTCCACCCTTCCTGTGAGCCAAGGAAATGGTATTTAAGATGGTGCAGTGAATTACAGGCAACTTGCCCAAAAGTGGAGGACTACAGCGTCCAGAATCAGCCTTCCAGCTCCATCCATCACTCCTCCTTTCTGTTCCTGATTCCAAATCTTAAGGGGTTTGGTCATCCTTTGCCAGCAAAGCAAATACAGGAGAAAAACCACTTTGGGGGCAAGAAATGCACCATGCTGCTCAAGCTGGACAAAAAGAGCAAATAGCTGGTGGCACTCGGAGCCACGGGCAGGGTGGCAGGAGCCAGAAACTTTTTGTCTCTGCAGCACCTCTGACACACCACCACCACCTCTGCAGTCCCAGCAAAAGACAGAAGGGCTGATTTCTGTCCTGACAGGAGCTGGAGCCTGAGACCATCATAAACACAGCCTGGAGAGAGGCTGATCCCACTGGTTTGCAGAACAGCTCCCACTCACACTGACTTGGGCAGCCAGCTGGGCATCTCACTCAGGTTTCTTACACAAACTCTCTCATGGCTTTTAGAAGAGACCCCCACACTTCACCGGGGTACCACTAACACAGGAGAAGTGATGGGCATCAACCACTTCTTTGTCCCTAAAGTTTCCACCATTAGCAAGTGACAAGTCCAAATGACAGGCTTTGCTTTCTCTGTCCCACAAACAAACAAACAAAAAAACCAAACAGAACAAAACCCACAAACAAATAAAAGAGAGAGAAAAAATTAAACACACCCTCAGGACTCACTGAAGGCCCTGCAGCTGGAGGCCACGTCCCTGTTGGGCCCCTCCAGACCCAACAGAGGAAGGGCAGCTTCTAAAGAAGGTGAGGGACCCATCTGTGCTGCACCCCACAAACTACCCCACGAGAAAGCTGGGACCCAATCTGCTCTGCTTTCACAATCAAAGCCAGAAAAATCAGTGTTTGTCCCTCAGCTGAGCCTCAGCACTATGAAGTGAACCAGGGTCTTCAAACATCCAAAGAAGAAAAGAAAGACCTGCGAAAAACGCAACCAAAGAAATGCCACCAAAACCCCTTCTACAGTAAATTAAAAACCAAATAAAACCCACAAATAAATGCAATTAAAATACAGACTAACTACAATGCTAGTAAAGGGGGAGGAGTGATGAGGAGAGGGACTTGTCACGAATTCAGAGATAACAGTCTTTGTTTTTTTCACGTGTTCAGGAATAATAATTAAAGGCAGAACACAATGAGATCCAATTTGTCACACAACACCTGCAATCAGCTGAGCGAGAAAAACTACATAAATAAAACTCCACAGCAAAAATCCTACTGTTTAACTCTTGCATTGCAAAGTATACTTCGTGATTGTTTAATTAAAGTCATTTTTAGCTTTGCATGGCTGCAATCACCAAACATTGTCTCCCTGTCAGCCTTTGAGGGGCTAACACACTGTTGCCAACAATTAGGACAAATCTGTCTGACATTGTTTTCTCTAAAAATAAACCATGCATGTTAAGCAGCTTGAGAACAAACATGAAAACAAGATTTTAGGATAACATTTTTCTTCCCCGTGGAAACACAGTCCTGCAGGAAGCCCAAGTAATCACTCCAGGACCTACTCAACCACCACCACACCTTTGCTGCTGGTGAAGAGGACATAAATTGGAGGTTCTGGACACTTGTGATTAACAAACGTTTCTATGCAGAGGGAAAACATTAACTCCAGACTCCTGGTTAAAATCCATTTGTGAAAATTCCCAACTTCCCTCCTTTACCAGCAATGGTCTGAGCACGGGCATCATGGCAAAAGAAAACAGCCTCTGCGAATTTCTTTGCTTTTGGAAAACTGACTTGTCTCTAACTTGGCCCATCAGGAAGAAAATCCAACAACACTGGAATAACACCACAAGCATGCAGGTCACTCGGCTTGGGAAGGGTGCAGTCCTCTGAATCAGGAGCACCTGAGAAGCAAACATGCATGCACTTCCAAGGGCTGCTTCGTCTGCCACCCATCTACAATTTCAGGACCCAGCCATTCACCTGTGTCACACTCCACCCCAGATGTGGCTGCCCAACAGAGATGGTTAAATGTGACTCAGAGAACAGAGATGACTCTCCAGTTCTCCTGAAGAAATCACTGTATTTAAATACAGCCTGAAACTGCCCAAAAGGGAAGAAAACAGTTTCTTATTGTTGTTTACAGCCAGGACTGTTCGAACTCCTACACTGACAGTGGAAATCATTAAACTAATCTGAGGATTAGAAGCAGATACATACTCCAGTTTTGAAGCCAATCCATCTTTCCAGCCCTCACATGACACACGGATTAGAAGTAAAGGTGGCCTTGGGTGGCAGAGGAATAGGCAGGGGCCTCATCCACACTGACTATTCCCTCTCACACTAAATACACTATGCCATTACAAAACTAACGCTGCAAACCCTTAACCAAACTGAGGAAGTTAACATTTGCTACTCAGTGGATAGCAAGTCTATAACTGCTCATTTTATACCCTTTTCTCATCTCTGAAGGCTTTTATTCTCCAGAGCAAATTAATCAGGCAGCTTGCATTATATGTTCTTTCTCCAGGCCTGGCTCCCCTCGGCATCTCTATTGATCTTCACTCAGTAAGCCATTAGCAAGAGGTTTTGAAAATTTGCTGGTTTTACAGTTCCCACAGAAAGCCAAGTCCAATTTAGAGGGATTGCCAGATTCAGGTTTGAGAGCTCAGTCCTTCGGGGGAAAGATCACCGTTTCTCAACAACGTTCAGACCCTGTTCTGCCATTCACTCCCACGTGCCTGTGTTTCTGCTGCTCAGTGCTCCTGTCTGCCAAAGCAGGGCTTTTTCAGATGTCCAAGGAGATCAGAATTGAGAGAGAATGGACAAGTTGCACATACCTACAGTCAGCCAGTAAGACGGGGGGGAAAGCAATCAACGAGATTGATGCACAAAAACAACAGGAGGAAGACGTGAAGAGAGGGGTAGGAAGGTGACAACTTTTAATACATAACCGTGAGCTTTTGGACAAATTATGTTTCCCTTGGACTCCACAAGGTCATCTCCAAGATCCCTCCCTCAGGTTCCCATTTCCTCTCTAATCAAATAAAGCCATGGTGGTAAAGAAGAGTGGTGCAACTGCAACGTATTTTTGCCACACTTTCTGGTGCACGTGCAAGACGACCTTAGTTCCGTCTCCCTTTGTCAGTTGTTTTCTCCACATACGCATGAAAGCAACTTCAACTAAAACTGATCACCCAATCCTTCCCATAAAATATTGTACTAGATCCTGCGTATGTGCTGACTCAAATGAACTGAGGGGGACTCGCTGAAGTGTGCCTGCCCCCCACCCAGCAGGACAGGGACCACAGCAGAGGATGCACAGGCAGACAGGAGCACTGGCTGTCCCGAGGGCTCCACGCACCACGTGCGTGTGCACACTGCAATTCTGTTGTGTCAAGTCTCCAGCTGACTTTCACACTGTGCAGACATTATCCCCTGGCAAACAATGGCGCTCATTCTCCCGCCCATTCCCAACAGCCAGCAGTACATCGTGTGTCCTGCTGCACCCAGGGAGCACAAATGCCAGCCTGGTGTAACGTTACCCCCTCACAGCCATCGCCCAAAGCCGGGCTCACTGCTCAGCCAGGGGCTGTTACACGAGCTGAGCCCAGCTGGGCATCCCCACACTCCCGGAGGGAGCAAAGCAGTGGAATGAGAGAAAAGAAGATTCTGCAACAAAAGAAACCCTCAGCTGTACACCTGAACTTGCCCAAAGCCCAGGGATGCAGGGATTTAAATCAACAAGTAAATTTATTTTTAATTATTTGCCCTCAGAGACCATGCGCATCTGGGATTATCACACTGAAGACAACCTGCTATGTTACACCCGTACCAGCTGCTCCTCCCTCTCCCCTGTATCCAGTCCTCACTGCTGTTCTGAAAAGTGCACAGTGCTAAAACACAACCTCAAATTTGAGCTTTAACTCCTTTACAGTTGCTGCAACAGCAACAGGAGGGCCAGACCTGTGTACCCCAGCCAGCCGAGCCCAGCAGCACAGCCGTGCCTCCAGCTCAGCCTCGTGGGGCCCACCCACCCCAAGCTCTCACACTGAAACTTCTTTGTGGCCACAGCACCAAGAACTGAGGACACACGGCCCAGGGCTGACAGACTGACTGACAGACTGACTGACAGACTGACTCCCAGCACTGAGCCGCACACTGAAGATAGATCCGCTCGTCTACAGCCCAGCCCAAGGAACAGTGGCTGAAGGGCCACTGGGTGACCAGCCCTCTCCTCGGCTCACTGGAGCTCACAGAACTCCAGCTGGACAACTGGTTGGCACTGTGCTACCGCTGGGAGGGCAGGCCAGAAGCTTCCCTGGAGCACGATCAGCTCCACTTCTGCTTTTAGCCTGCAGTCGGAATGTTTTATTCAGGCTCCTTCATCTCCATCCTGCTCCCCGGCAGTGGGAACCAGAGGTGAGTCAGTCCTCCTGCAAGCCACTGACCTCAGGGTAAAGGAGGTGATGGGTGTGGGGGGGTCGAGCCTAGCTAGCTCTTTAGTCTTTCCATATTTATTCTAGTTCTGCTCCCTGTCCTTGTTTTCAGTCATGGTGGGTCCAGAGGTGCCCCAGCACACCCACCCATCTCTGAAGGCACCCAGATCAGTCTGGCCATGCTGCAGGGGTGGTGACTGGACCTGGCTGGTCAGCTCTGGAGAGTGGTGTCACAACCAATTAAGGTGGTCTAGAAACACCTCTGCTCTGCACCTACTGTTCCACTGAAAGGAGGGAAAAAGAGAAATAAATAAAAAAGGAAGAAAGGAATAAAAAGGCAAAATACACTCCCTGTCCTCACTGCAGGCAAGCTCCCCCAGGGCAGTCACTGTGCGGGAAGAGAAGACAGAATCAATCCCCTCCTCAGGGGTACCCAAACTCACTTGACACCAGAGATAAATCTGTATCCAGGAGGAAATCGAGCTCTCTCCACTACAGACCCAACAGAGATTGTGTAATGAGGTGCTTCCCTGCCCACACCACCACAAACACAAGCCGCCTGCATGCAGAAAAATAAGTGCATATAGTTTTCTTTAGAAATCCACCAACCATTTCACCTCCCCCTCACTTCAAGCAGTGAAAACAACTTCTGTCCAACTGTCACGTGAGATTTAAGCAGAAATGACAAGAAAGGCAGCTTTGTACAACTCTCCCTGCAATTTTCCCATCTATGATGTACACGGAAAGCAGAGAGAGATGGAGAATTCAACAACATGGAGAGGCCGAACAAAACAACCAGCAGCAATATACTGCACATACACACACCCCCCACTGACAGCCACCACTGCCTGCTTCTCTGCATCTGGGCATTCTGCTGCTCTTCGTTGCCATTCATTAAAAAGGTATTGGCAAAATAACAGGAATAAAGTCCCAAAGAGGGTTTTCCCCCGATGCTCCTCTGCCAGGATCGCCTGTTCAGGCAGTGATCTGCAGCTCTGGCAGGGTCTGGAGACAGTGCCCTAGCCCAGACTCACACTGGTTTGATGCAGGCATGTTAATACCATGCTATGGATGTAATTTTCTTATGAGGGATGCAGACCAGCCCTGGCAGCAATTATTATAGTAGTTCCATGCATAACTCCCCTGGTTATTCCAGCTACAACCCATTAATATGGCCCTCTGCTCTTTTCAAAGTAGCCTTTCACACATCTGCCTAAACTATAATTTGCTCATTTCACAAGATCTAAGGCTTGTACTAGCACAACCTCTCTTATGTGTATTTAACCCACATCATGGGTTAAACACTGCACCAGTGTGAATGCTGGGGAAGCAAACTGCTCACAATCCTAATTACATTCATTACACAGTTTGAGTGGGTTTGGGGTTGGGTGTTACTGGTTTTCTGAATTTTATTTTAAGTTTTGATCCACCACTGAAAAGCTTCTGAGGACATCTGCTCCCAGCAGCCCACTATTTTTAAAAAATCCTCCAAGCAGGTATGAAAAGCCTTTGAGGGCTGGGAATGAAGAGCAACCCCCAGACACACATCCAGAGATATCTAAAGGTACAGTTGGAGGAGAAACGGTCTTCGAGATTTTCATCTTTTCCCCTCATGGAAGATTAAAAATCAGTTTTGAATCTTGTCACCAAAAAGCTTTAAGACGGTGGATCCACTGGAGAGACCTGAAGAGACATCTCCAGCTGTCAGTTAGAATATCATATCCCAAGGCCACCAAGAGCCAATTTCCCCCTCCGAAATTCTTCAGCATTCACACAAACCTCATCTCCCCCTCCAATATTTACACAATACCCAGGAGAGCTGGGGGTGGGAGGAAAAACAAAGCAAAGCCCTGTGCACGTACAGCAGGGTTTCTACTGCACTTGGCAGAGCTCGGGAAGACGAGAGGCAGAAATCCCGAGGGCGGGATGCGCGGGAAGGGATCTGCTCCGTGCCTCAGGGATCGCTCTCCGTGCCTCAGCATTCCCAGCGCGATTCCAGAGCTGCTCGGGAGGAAGGCTGGAATCATGAGCATTCCACAGAACCAGGCAGAGGCAGGCAACAGTTACTGGGGAAATATTATCTCTGAGAGCAACCCACTGCCTTGCTGTGCTGCTGTCTGCACTTTCCAACTGATTAAGCCAAAGGATTGGGGGGAATTTCACAAACTAAATCCTGAGAATATGGAAAAAGGAGGGGGAGGAGAGAACAGCGACGGCTGATGGACGTTCAGCAGCAAAAGATGCCTTTTCCTGTTAGAGTAACAAAAATTCACAGTCACTAAACAAGTGGAGAGAGGACCCTTTAACAGGAACAGCTGAGAGACTGATTTGAGAATGAGAAAAAGACCGTTTTTACAGACTGAAAAGCTCTACCCCATGCAGCTATTTGTAGCAGCTAGAATACACTGGATTTCTTGCCTTTATCACCACAAACAAGAGGCTGTTTGTATTGTAAAGCTGCAAGTTACACGGCCAGTACCAGTGTCTGTTCCTTTATACTTCATCTCCCAATTTTATCATAAACAAACATGCAGCTTATGGTTGCCTATAAATTTCATCCTCAAACTCTTCAGAACAAAACACCGTGTACTTTAATCTTAATGTACTTCCTATCAAAAAGATCCTGCTTGCGGGGGTTTACAACTACTAAGCAGTAAAGTACTGTGAGATAAGTTATCCTTATTTTACAGAAGAAACAGAGGGACAGAGATTAAATAACTTATCTAGACAGAGGGAAAAGTGACATGCCCCAATTTTCAACTCTGATTTTTCCAGCTCCACCCCAAGCTGTGCAGAAAGTACTTTGGAGGGGCTCTTGAGCAGTTACTGCGAACAAAATTATTCGCAAAAAATTAAATTTCCCACCCAGTTTTAATAAAACTTCCACACTGATATTCAATAAGCAGGATGCGAAAAAAACTCACAGCTTTAAACAGCTCAGAGAACTTAAAACTTAGTGCTTGTGCACCTGTAATTATTTGAGAAGGCTTTATGCAGGACCAGGACACTTCACAGGTGCTGCTCTGCTCAAAACAAATATAACAGTGCCACCAGTGCTCAGTCCAAAAGAACAGGCAAAGGAATGAGCAGGAGTTTACAAGAAACCTAAGACAGGTCCAACTATTTTAAGCAGATGGGGAAAACACATATGCTCACGCGTGGATGTGCACAAACATACACTTTATCCCAGCTCAGTACAGGATGGAAAACAAGAAACCCCTTCAGCCACCAGTGAAGCTGGGTGACACCAGGCAGGTGGATACAGCTGCCTCCCTGGAACCCACCCTCTAATGTACACACTTATCAGTTTAACGTGAAGCTGTCACAAGAAAATAAATATGTAATTCCTTTAAAGTACTTCTTAACTTACAACTTTCAATCCCTGAATCCTAAAGGCTGCTGAATGATTGACAAGGCATTGTTCCACAGACCCTTGAAAAGGTTATGTTTATATAGACTTCTACCTCTCACCAAAAGAGGAAGCACTTAAGCAGTTTAAATTTGGTGTAGCAAGAAACTTGCATACAGATTAGCCAATTTATTTATTATGATGTTGAGAGATACTGTTTTATTAGTTTAATTTGTCTTTAGCAGCACTGGAGACCAAGGTAACTACAGCTGCATTGCTGGAGCCTGTATGAAAAAAAAACCAGCTTTTGATAAAGTATCTTCTTATTCTTGTACTTGCAACTTGGTTTTGTTTGTTTGTTTTTAAAAAAGGCTGGCTTATTTGAAGCAAATGGAGCTTTTAAAAACCTTGCTGGCTGTTGGCAAGTATTTTATACCATTTCTCCACTTCAAAGACTGTTCATATTAGAGATTCTGCAAAGTCCACAGCATGCTAAATTGACACAAATCCCTGACAGAAACAGCTTATATGTAACCTACCAAGCAAAATTCAGCTCCTTGAATAATTAATATTCTTCAAATTAAGATTTCACTTAGCTCTCTAGGTGTATAATATTAAATCTATTACCATTTGTTAATATTCAGCGTATCAGCGGAGTTAAGATCAAAATCAGAGAGCAGACACGGAAAGTTGGAGCCAGCAAGGACAGAGTTTGGCCACTGGCCTCATCGAGGCACCGCTTCACCTTTGGTCACTTCTTGCTGCTTCAGTTTATTTTTCCTTGTTTCCTCCAGCTTTTTTTTTTATTTTTTTCCTTTCATGTTTCTTCTGAAATACACTGCAGCTCCAGTGAGTTCCCAACCCCTGAACAACGTGTCCTCAAGCTGCACAGCCAAGAATGCCAACACAAATGAAATCTGTGCTGCAGCTTCTGTGGAGCTGAGACCACCTTACATTGTCCTGCCTGATATTTAAAAAAAAAAAAAACAAAAAAACTACAAGAGCGAGGAGCCACCTTGCTTCCTTCGAGTCTGAAGAGGCTTTGAGAATGAAAAAATACAAAGCAGCTAACAGTAATCACTTACACAGAATCCCTCATCCGTGCCTTTTGCTTCCAGGGAGCACCAAGACAGAACACAACATCAGATCCACATGAAATTCTGCACCTAATCTGCAAACCAGTTACCATGACTGCACATGCAAATTGGTCAGATAAAAGCCAGTCAGAGAAATAATTGGCTATTTGGAGGTACAAAATGACTAATTTATCACAGCCACCACATAAGTGTTTTTTTCCTCTGCTTCATAATTGCGCCACTTAATCCTCAAAGTCCAACCTAGTATTTCAGATGCAATATGGTACAGTCAGTACTGAAACAAAGTGAGAAACAGAGAACCCAGGCTCTGTCCAGAGGCCCAGCACTCCTGTGACACAGGTCCAGACTTTCATCTGTGCCCCGCAGTTCCTTGCAGGAAGTCAAGGCACAACTTCTAAAGGTGACTGTAAAAACACACCTGTTCCCAGCAGTCTTAAACACATCTTTAGTAGGAACTGAAGAAGTTCTTCTTCTCTGAAGAAGCCTTAGAAACCACCAGCACTGAAAACCCCTGCGTGGGTTGCATCTCTGTGGTGTGTGTCACCAATGCCACTTGTGAGCCCAAACCTCCTGAACAGAGAACCTTCAGCAACCGACCTTCAGCATCGTTTTCCTGACACTCTTCAGATAGTATTTTCTACAAATCATAACTTCACACAACTCTCACATTTTCCTGACAAGCAAAAACTTAGCACAAGTATCAAAACCCACCACCACTTAGTCTTCTAGTAGCTACAACCAACTACAGCTTCATTTTAGGTCCTCACGACTAAGGCAGGAGCAAAGCATTAGTCATTTCTCCCCTCATCCAGGAGGCGACGGGCATCGGTGACAAGTGACGTCCCTTAGTGGCAAATGCAAAGACTAGACAGCTTCAACTTCAATGCCACTTTTGCCTACTAAGATAACAACTGCTAGAAGAATGATAATTTCCTTTTAATACGTTCTTTGTGGGGTATGAAATTAATTCAACTAAGGCAGAAATACAGAAGAATACAGGAAGCAAAGCAGAACAGGTCTGTATAAAATCTCACACTCCAATGCTTAGACTTCTGGGATGCCATGCCAGCAAGCTTTCTAATAAACCCTTTATTCAAGCAGGAAAGCCATCCTTAAATATTCCCTCTTCTAGGCACAGGGCAAGTAGATCCATTGCTAGTACCTATCTGTTTTTCTTGTATTTCAAACATTACCATCTGTGAAATGGGTCTAATATCTTCACACAGTAATAGTGAAACCCTACACAGGAGCTGATATACCAGTGTCATCTCACTTCTTCTGACACTTACAACATCCTCCTCTCTGCCTATTTTCAGCCCAGTAAATAAGCATATCAGCCTCCCTCCTGCACAAAGCTGTACCTGGTCATACCAAACTGTGGGCAGGATGTAAAAGCACCTTTGTATGTGCAAAACTATACAGGAAACCTAGGCAAAAAGACAGTTCTGTGTCTAAAACTATCTAATTATGCGATTACCACAGGAAGCTTGTAGGTTCTTCTAGTGAAATTTCAACTCCACCTTCTCACTGGAGCTGGGAGTCCACGGTGTAGCCAACTGCTCTTTCTCCTGCAACTGGGGTCGAGAAAGCCCCTGGCCCCAGACAGGTTTCTACCCTGCATTTCTGGCAGGTGCTTTCCCATCTTCTCTCTCCTCGTGTTTTCCGATGGGCCCACAGGCGCTGCTGGAGATGGGATTTGGCATCCACGCTCAGAAGTAAAAACCCTCTGCCCAGATGTGCTAATCCCCTGTGGCAACCCACTTCACCACACATGACCTCCAGTGGCACAATTTGACAAGGTCAATGACTACTGTGCCACAGAGGTTACTTATGCTCACTGAAGTCTCTGATGCACACACAGGAGGGGCCCTCCCCCTCTTTTAGCGCAATTAAATGCTTTTTATTTAGACATTTGCACAATTTACGTGCAATTTTCTCCCCACCAACCAAGCTCCATTAAAACCATTTTCGCACAGCAGAGCTGGCGTTTAGCTGGGCTCAAACACTGATCTTATCCTCCCGACACTTTCTTCAATCCCTCTGTGGGATTACAGCCGGGAAAATGACACTGATGAGAAGAGCTGCTTCTTCCCCCACTCTCTGGATCTAATACCCAACACAGGCTTCTCCTTTTTACAACACATGAACAGGATACAGCACAGAAAGACAGGAGGAGAAAAAAAAATAACAGTAGGCTAAAAAGAAGGAATTTTTGTGTGAACAGAGCTACAAATGCCATTTACAGACTGAACTGCTTTTAACTTCCTGCCATCAAGAGGGTTAGATACCTCATCCACTCCAAGCACTCAACCAAGCACAAAAAAGCTTGTCTCTTCTTTCTCCCTGTCACATTGAAACTAATCAGTGAAAACAAGGTAGAAACTGGTTTCTCAGAGCAATTAAATTGCAAGTGAAGTTTTATCTTTCCCAGTAATCCCTTCTACCCCTAGACAGCCCCCATTACCCCATATACAACCCCATCATCCCAACTTCACAAGCTTAACCAAGACCAGAGTCATTCCAGCACAATCATCTTACACCAGCCATTTTAGTGGCCCCTCGACTTAGATGACCTAAAACACACAAAGAACATGTAGCTCTAATCCTGCTACAAAGGCTCAGGCCATATTTGCAGGGTTTCTTTAATCAATACACATCTGCTCTGCATCCCCCACTCCCCTGCATCCTGCCTCCCCTGTGCCAGAAGGGCATTTGCATGGCTGTGCAGTGAGCCAGATCAGGGAACCAGGGAATTAGTTTTCCTGGCAGCATAAACGCTAGTGCTGGCACAAGGGAGGTAAATCGGGACAAGCAGCCAGGGCAGGAAAGGACCATCCCCTTCAGCAAAACCACGTGCTTATGTCAGATTAAAGTGGTCACAGCCCCAGCTCCCTGCTCGCTCTCTCCCTATTTCTTCAAGCGTGGGAATTACCCAGCAGCATGGAAGATCAAGTTGTTTAGCTTTGCAAAAGGGTGTCCATCTAAACACAGAGCTATTTTCACAGCTTGCTTCTTCTCTCACCGGCTTCCCCTCCCTTTAAAAGGGAAAAAAAACAACTGAATAAAGGGATTTGGATGCCATCAGTCACCACGTTCCCGTTCCCGGGCAGGGAGCGAAGGACAGTGCTGGGTTGCAAGGGACTGAGGACAGAAGCCCTGGGCTCCTAAATGGAAGGGTGCTAACATTTTCCTCTGGCAAGGTAAACAAACCCGGCAGTACAAAGATTGAATGACTCCACGGAACAAAAGGGAAAATAAGGTCAAACCAGGAAAAAGAAAAAAAAAAAAAAAAAGAGAAAAGAAACAAGAAGCAGCCAAGATGAGAGAGATATGACAGACACAAACACACAGACCAAAACCCCCAAGAGGCTGCTCGTTAGCTCTGAAGCCGAGCACACGGAAAAAGAGAAGAATTTACTTCTTCCTCAACTGGAATGTTTGCATAATTGTCACTTTCAATTTTACATAATTCCCTTTTCTACACATTTGTTTCGTGCCTAGGCCACCATGCATGAAATAAATCCCTGTCTCGGAGCACGGCCTGTCTGAGTGACTCAGGGCGCTAAGGAGATTGGGTTTCCCGTTTATTCCTGTATTACATTCCAAGAAGGTGTGAACAATGCTTCATCAGACTTAAAATAATACTGACCAAACAGATATCCGTCCTGGCCAGGAGGAGTTTGCACAGGCACATTTTTCTAAAACCATAACTCTAAGTGTGTGGTATTACTGAAGCACTAATTAAATACCATTTCCCCCTTTCCCTCCATGGGACACACTGAATACAGGACATGCACTTAACCAGCAAATAATTTAGTCTGAAGTTTTAGGGTTGTTTCTTTCCCCATTCCCAATTAAAATTATATGCATTCACTTTGGGGATTGGTTCAATTTTCTTCACATTTAGTGCTGATACCCAGGTGCCCTATTAAAAAAGCTAAGTTATAAGCCCAGATATTGAAATATCAACACTAATTAGGTCTTTCAGAGCACATTTTCAGATGCTGTTTAGAAAATCTACATTAAAAAGAGTGGGGGCAAAGAATGAACTTTCAACATTAAAAGGAGTAGCTGTGGGTAATTAGGCACCCAAATTCTCATTCTTTTTTAACAATAGAGACAAACCATTTCAGTGACCACGGTCTAAAAGAGAACACAATACTATTTCTTTTTTCAGGCTGAAGAAAACAGAAAATTTAAATGCTGTTAAACAGAGGAAATATTTAAAGATCATTAAACTTTAAAGCTTCACAACATATCATTAGAAGAACTAGAAAATCTAAAAAAGAAAAATTTCTGTACATCGCAGCACGGTTTTAATCTGTAATTCAGCTGCTACCAAATTCTGACCTTCTTGAAAGGTACCTGCAGCACCCAGACAAAGACATTCGAGTGTTTCCAGTTTGGCAGCTGCCTGGGAAGCCTGAGCAATGGGATGTGGATTCACCGTGTGGGGGAACCTTCACAGCCTGTTTCTGCTCCTTTCACCAGCAGCAGGAATACACTGCAGAATTTACCAGAATTTACTCTTTCCGAAAAGGCTTGATCATCATGAAGACACAAAGCCAGCTGATTTTCTTTTCCCCCCATAGTTTTTCACTTCCAGCCCTGCTTCCAGAAGCACACCAGTTAAACTGCTCTGCTGGGAACTGCCGCTGTCCCCAGAGAGAGCTTCCCACAGCAGAAGGAGACCCCCACACTCTCTCCACCATCAGAACTGCCGGTCGTACTCCACGATTAATCTCCTCCCAACCTCAAAGTAAGTACAAGGATGCTCCAGTAAAATCGGTGAAAGAAGCTACTCTTTGCAATTTTCCCCCATGTCTGTACTCTTATTGACATGCTTTATGTGTCTGGGTTACGCTTTAGGCACAGACTCATTATTCCTGCAGTATTCAGCAGAGACTCGGTGAATAATCACATTTTGCTTACGTTCGGAACATCACAAAGGTAATACTGGGAAAAACACCAGTGACTTCATCTGCTAAACATTTATAAACAGGGAATGGGAATTTTGACACACACATGCACAAAAAAAAAATAGTAGAGAGACGTAAAAGGACAAAAAGAATTCACCTATTGCTTGAGACAAAGATCTATTCCCCCTCTCAGCAGCTTCCCCTTTTTGCCCAGGTAACCCCACCGGAGCAGTGAAAAGTCACTTATTTGGTAATTAGCAGAAAATCAGAAATACATAACAATCAAGCCAAGGAACACCCCGAGGGAAGACAAGCTTTATTTTCTTGCAGAAACCACCACCAGAAGCTGCCCGTTTCCCAGCCCTAATGCTGACACACACTCCACATTACAGCCTCTCAAGACCCCCCCAGGTGCTGGCCCCACCCTGCTGCCACCGAGGACAGGCACCACAGGGAAGGAGGTGCCCACCCAGCCCAGGGTGACACAGAGCTGGGCACAGCCAGACCTCTTCAGCTCCTGGCGCCCCAGCAGCACAGTCCTCCAGCAGCCTCCTGATAGTTTTTGCAGTCTGTTTCCATCCAGCCCAGATCCAGCACTTCCTGAAAACCAGACTCTGCTAAGTCTCAGACCAGCCTGTGCGTTTGCCCATTTCACTGCAGTAACTCCACGTTATTTGATCACTTCCCAATGCTGACACACATGAAGGAGTTGTCTTTCTGTGCTGCTGGTACAGTGCATGAACCTCTCCTCTCCAAGCAACCACAGCAAGCAGTGGCAGTAAAATCTGCCAAGAAAAACCTGTAAGTCTTAAGAAAGGACCCATCTTACTGGCAACACACACAAACCATTAAGCAAACCAAATTAACTTGATTTTGGATGACCGACAAGCTGCACTTAAGACAGATAAACACTCACAGTTCGTACTCTGTCCCTTTTCAGGTCAAAAATATCCTTACAGGTTGTATCAAGCTTACAAAGACAAGTATCATCAAACATGCCCCTGTCTGGGCCACACAGCTTTATGCCAAAACTACACTGAAAACATGCAACCAGATGTGGTGTATGAATGAAAACAACATACCAGCAAACAGCTTTATAGTAGCAGTCACAGCTAGCTGACCTTCAGGCAGAAACTCAGTAACCTGATGATGATGACATTCCTGGCCCTGGATTGTCTGCAGCATTTATTTTGGCAGCGGTAAAGAAAATCAGAAAATCCACTGATATATTTTGACCAGGAAGATATATTTTGACCACCTGTTTGTTGTTTGTGGTTCTTTTCTAAAAAATAAGATCAACTTCAGAAATAATTCTTGGGAATCCACCGAGAGAACAAACTGCATATAGCTGTTTATCTGAGGTATCACCTGGGAGTTTACATTACTTTACATGGGCCCCACTACAGCAGTTCACAACCTCTGGTTTGGAAATGGTATGTCCAACACCTGCCAAAATACAAGGCCATTTTCCAACCAAGCCAACTGAGTTTGGTGGCAACACGGGGCTCCAGAAAACCTCTACCAACAGCTGCTAAAAAGATCATCTTTTCTTGCAACAAGCCTAAAACTTGTAAAAATAACCTAGCAATGAGCACAGAAATCTTTTCTGATGGAGTCCTGCAAGCACTTTTGCCTAGATGCAGCTAAAATTTTAATTTCTAAGTCATACACCCTCTGTGACTTAGTGACATCCAGTGATGTGGAAGGAAAGTCATGAGCTGTGTGAAATCAAGTTACAGACCATGTGCAGCCCAGAGGCTCTCATTTCTGTTTCATTAACCCTCTTCCCAACACAAACAGCATCGGAAACGCCGATCAAAGTCATCTCGAAATGGTTCTCCCCACACAAGTTACATCGACCCTGCAGATGCAGCACCTCCATAGCAATGGACAGGATCTGAGAAAGCAGCTCAACCCATCAAGTACCTGCAAACCCTCCACCAGCCCCCCCTCACTGTCAAACCCACACCAGGGGTTGCCCAGAGGATGATAACAGGGCTTGAATAGGGTTATCAGTTTGTTTGATGTAATCAACAACATTACCATGTGCACATTACAACAAACGTACAGACATCTGCAGAGCTTGATGGATGAGCTGATAGCAGGAGAGTTATAAAATCCATCTGGTTGGAAAACCATTGTCATTTTCAGCTAAAAATCACATTAGCAACTCATATCACAACTTGGTACTATTTAGCATCAAACTACAACACCAGAGTAAATGGTGTTGTTCTTTCCTGGAGAGATTTTGCAAAATATTCAGTAACTCAACACTAACAGCACTATGACGGATTTTTAACTTTTTTTTTTTTTTTTTTTTATGCACCAAGAGCTTTAGTTAAGCCTGAGAAAAAAAGGAAGGAGGTTTTTGCCTACCTTGCAACAAAACCTCTCTTGAGATACAGGTCTGTTCTGCATCAGGAGAGTCTCCTAGTAAGTGCCTGAATGAGTGCTTCTATGAGAAGCAAGGTTATAAATCCAGAGCATCAGAAGGGACTGATGAAGCTTAGGGGGAGTTAAGAAGACCTAAGTCAGGGCCTGTATTTTAACTCTAAGAGGAGAACCAAAGGTCAGGAAAATCTCACCCTATGTTTGCACCAGCAGTGGTACCCAGAGCGAGGCACGCTCAGCAGGGCACTGCACTGCTCAGGACACGCCACAGGAAAGGCACTCACACACCACACACACCCCTGATGTGGGGCAGAGGACAAACATCTCACCAGTAGTTTGCACAGGCAGATTTCGAGATCCCAGGCTTTCCCATCACCTCCTGCACAAACACAGCAACACGGTCCAAGTCAGATGTACCAGGGTTGAGAGTCAGTTCCCTTGGGTCAGAGAGATGACGTGAGTTTCCCTGAGTGGCAAATCCAGCCTCCCATCAGGTACCCCAGCAATGGCACTGGCAGCTGAGGTGACACAGGCAGCGATGAAAGGACTTGCCAAGAGCTCAGAGAGGAAACTTGTGGCGGAGTCAGAAAGAAAACCCCGTTATCTCAACTTCCGGACCCCTGTGCAAACCGCCAGACCACAAAACACTTTTATTGTAGGATAACATTTCAACAAATAGCTATTTTCTCTTAGCAGAAAACCCACTTTGCAGTTCTACTTTTAAAAATCCGTTTTTACTCCAGCTCCTGTAGGATCGCAAGCCAGCCCTCTGACGCGGCATAAACAATTTCTCCCTCCTTTGCATGCCCCAGTTTTATTAAGTAATCCCCATAAAAGCAATTACTGAGCTTTGGACTGAAAAATAACCAGGGGAAAAAAAAAAAAGAGAGAGAGAGCAAATTCTGCGTATCTTCATTTGCATACGGATTCCCTCCCTCCCCCTTTCTAAGGTTTTTGCCATGAGGTCTTTTATGTCTCTTTCAATAATCATATAATTATATGATTCCTAAAGTACACGCTGGCAACACTTCAGGGGATTTTAGTCATTACAGGTGACAAGACTTTTCTCTCATGTCTAATGCTCGCTAGGATTTCCTTCCACTTCATTCACAGATAAGATGAAGAACCAAGTGACACCCAAAACACTCTCACCGACAGATTTTGGAGGAATCAGCCCTTTTCCTTCTCCATTACACATCCAGGGAAGTGGGCAGAACTGAACTGCAATGAACTTCAATTGGAATGAAGCACTTTTTCAATTAAGCCGCCCATAATTTTTCCCAGGCACCACGTCCAACTCTTTTAATGGCTTTCACATTTTTTCTTTAATTTTACAGTCTGAAAGAAATGCCAAGGTTCCATCAAGGACCAAGAAGGCCATAATTCCATTTCTTCCAATGGTTGCAAGTTATTAACAAGCTGTCAAAACATCATAATTATTTTATATCAAGTTTGACTGATTCCATAAACATCTCTTAGCTGCATATTATCTTGAGTCTTGCTCCCCCTGAGTGCAGGTATGTGCTCAGACTAAGTGGAGTAAAAAGGCTGCACATCCTCTTTGACAGCAGCGCAAGAGACATTTATGAGCCACCAAAACATCAACAGCAATAATGCATTCACTACCCGATGCACCTGATGTCACTGTAAGGCTTGAGACACTGCTTACCCTAAAATTCTTTGGGGTTTTTGCTCCTCTGTACAAATAAGAGCTCCCAGGAAAGAAACTGCAGGCTCACCAACCAACAGGAGGGGTTAAAGAAATCAAGCTTGGTGTCTGGCAGCAGCCACCCAACAGCCAGCTCTGAATTACCATTTGTTTCCCAACTTGGGCTGCACACTTCCTCCTAACTCAAGCATCTTGTCACTAAGTACAGGCTAGATCAGGGATACCCTAGCATCAGAGTAAATTGATCTATATTTAAAACTGGGGGGGGAAAAAAAGAAAACCACCAAACAGTTATAGTCATATTTTTATGAAGCTAGAAGGAACATCTGTTGGAGAGGAAGATAATGTGATGATATCCAGCCACAAACACCATAAAGTTCACATTTAGACTACTGGCACTAGTGATACGTATTTTCTTAATTCCTTTCTCTCACAACCTGTGCAGAAGCGAGAGCAAGGCAGCTTTTGGGAAAAGGAGAGGAGCCCAAGCACAGCTCCCTCGCCCTGCTGACAATGCACAGCAGTCCCCAAAATAGAACATTTAACTTCAAATTGCCATGTTTGTGTGGCACAACTATAGATAGCCAGCACAAGATTAAAAAAGCTTTGCTCTGAGCACAAAGGGAGACACAGGAATGGTGCCATAAGCCCATGTTTGCAGCCAGCAGCGCAGGGAAATAATTTTGATCCCTTCAATCCCCTTATCCATGCCAACCACTGACCTTGCAGATGCAACTTTTGTTCAACTTCAGTCCCTTTTTGGCTTGAAGCAAAGCAGAGCTACAAAGGGAGCACTGCCCATTCATCCTGGATCTTGCAAGGCCGTGCACACAGATGCCCCTGTGCTCCTGTTTACCAGGGGCTTCAGAACTTCAGGACCAGTCGCTCCGGACAAAATAATTAAGCTACAAAAACCGACACGCACCTCTCTGCCTGTCATTAGGGCTCGACACATCTGTGGGCCGGGCTGGAGCAGGTGGGGGAGCCCCACAGCCGGTGCAGTCCATACCTGCCCAGCTTTCACAATCCCTCGCACCAGAGGAACTGGACCGACAACAACTACGCGCAGGTCGGGTTTGCCCGGGCGGTTCAGAGGCTGCTTAACCCTCTCCTCCATTGTAAACATTTCAGATTAATAACACAGACTGATTCTTCTCTTCAGCATCAGAGGAGTATTCTTGATAGTTCACTAGTTTTGGAAAAGAGACTGTTTCTCACGGAGATGGAGCAGGGCTGGTAGCACAGTGCTCCAACTCTTTTTTCTCTCTACGAAGAGCAAGGCTGGAGCAGTCACAGCCCCCGTTGTGCTGAACACAGCAGAGCCAGAAGATATTTAAACAGCAAGAGCCACTTCACCTACATAAAACTCTTTTATACCTTTACAGTGATAAACTGGAGGCATTAAAGTGCAGTGAATTGGAAATTGTTCTCACTTACAACTGGATGTTCACCTACAGCTGATACCAAGATGCACACCCCACGCACTGTATTTCAAATCTTTATTTCTAAAAAAACTTGCATCAAGCAGGAAACAGCGTTTCAGTTCTGCTGATACTGTTTGCTCTCGAGTACTTGCTGCAGCACTGCAGACAAACTACACAATATTCCCACAACCTGCATCACCAGGACGAAGACCAGACACTCAAGAAGCTGAAGCAATAAGCACACGTCGGGAACACTCGCTCCAGCCAAGGTGCACACAGGTTGGGGATCCATGTGCATGCAAAGCCCAGCAGGTCTAGTTAAGCTGATGGAGGGGAAGCAGCTGCAGTGGCTGTGCCTGGGGAATTTCACACCTCACCCACGGAAAGCAGGAGAGCAGGAGAATATCAAGAAGGAAAGGAAACAAACCACCCCAAAATGTTTATACTGATGTGTCTCCAGCCTATACTGTACCCCTGTATCTATATGAATTTTTATAAGGGTGCAGTTGCCTGACCATCAGTCCTTCTGCAGAGCAAGTGAGGACCTACTGAAGAAACAAGGAGAAATACATCAGGCTGATCTCACCCTACCCAGCTCCCTTCCTCACTGCTGTTTGCCCAGAAAGCAACATTGTGATAGTTAGTCTCATTCTGTGAAATAACTGAGATAAACAATAAAAAGTGCATCTTGTTACCATACTGAGAGGACAGTAAGGTTTTCCATTCTTACTGGACAAGAAGTCAAATGCACTACTGCAAGTAAGCATTAATTTGGATACAATATAATTTAATAGTGGGGTGAAGGGGAACACTGCTTTTATTTTATGCCTTTCATTAAAAAAAAAAAAAATCTTACCTATGCAATACAGAGTACCTTATATTTCTTAAATGTTATAGGTTATAATTCATTAAAAAATTGAATACATCTTTTGAATTTCTCTGTGGTGGTTGTTCCCACTTGGCATTTCAACAAACTTCACCTCTTGTTTTACCCCAGGTGTCAGAGTGCTGAAGAAAGACTGAGTAGTTATACTACAGGAAACCAGTTTGGAGGAATTTGTAAAATATTAAGAGGTATTTCAAAAAACCCAGACAGACTTGGTCAAGTGCAGTTTGAGTTAAAAATGAGACCCCAGGTAGGGATGAGGGTGACCCCTGAGCTCCTCCCTCTTCCTGGCCCAGCTGAGCGGATACTTCAGGCTTTCCAGAGCTCACCCCTCTGCTTCAGCTCTGCATTAACCACCTCTGATTCCTCAACAACAACAAAAATACCTTAAGTACCTGCTTCAGACAAGATGCAAAAAAAAATAAAAAATAAAAATCAACAGCTAGGAGAACAAATCAATGGAGAGTAGCAAGCCTCCAGGAAAACCAGAAGGCATTTAGAGCCTTTAGAGCATCATCCAGAAAATCATTAGCTTTCCTGAGGTTAAAAGCACTTTTTAAAAGGAATAACTGGCCATCAGAAACGCTAGCTTGGTACACCATCACCTGACAATCAAGTGGAAGGAAGAGAATACTTTAAAAAAATACTAAAAAAAAAAAATCTAGCAACTTGTTTTAAAATATAAGAATAGCATATATAGAGAGAGAGATGATGACAAATCAGAAGTTACATAGCTAGGTCAGTGGAACTAGCACAAAACCTTTGGAGCAGGAAGCTGCAGCTAAATACACTGGTTTTCTTATCAGTGAGAGATCAGAGCAACAGTAACAGGACAGTGTACAGCACACATGTGAAAACAGCCTTATCAAGATGACAGCTGGAGAACTCATGGATTTTGTCCAGAAGTCTCCTGTCACCAACAGGCTGTCTAAACTGTGCTACACTCAGGCACAAACGGCGGAGAAGGGACTGCGAGTCGGCACTGCCAGACCCCTGGGTATGAGCACAGGTAAGAGCGGGCAAAGCTTTCATCTCCTCAGGGTCGGCGACCAGGCACTGCCAGGCCCGACTCAGCTTGTAAGGGCAGCATCTCTTCACCACCACGTGCACCCAGTCGAGGTCTGACTCTCTCCAGCTTGGGGATCCACTTCTGCAGGAGACATCACGCACATCTGAGCAGGGATTCTCCAATTTACTCCATAAATAGGTTAAACATTGCTAAAAACCCATACACACACACATGATGAAAGTTAAAATTTCCATTCAGAGCTCCAAAGCTTTGCTGGAATCTGTAAAAATGATAAACAACCGCCAAAAAGAAAAACACAACCCCTTGTCTTTTCAGCTACTTTGGGAGAACAATTGCTCTCAAAGATCGCATTCATTAACATTCTGATGAAGTTCCCTTTTAGCGCTGTTTTTCATACTTGAAAGGAACAGCTATGATCAGAGAGAGCCCTCAACTACCGACTCACTCATTTAGATTCTCTCGCTCTGATTCACCAATCACCTTCAAGAATAATTAGCAGCTTCATCTGAACGTAATGAGTACACACACATGCTCACATACATACCATTCATTTCGGAAGGCCGGCAGAAATCCCCCGTTTCTCAGCCCAGCCAGCTTTTCTGACTCCTGGCACAGGAACCACCTCCTGGGCAGCACCATCTCCTGATGGTTCTCCAGCAGCTGCCCACCTCAAGGCAACAGCTCAGAGCAAACCAAGTTTCCAGGTCAAGTCCAAAGTCATGTTCAGTGGCTGGGTATTAAAAAAACCCTAAAACACCACTACACACACCTCAGCTTCAACCTGTGTGAAACCTGAGCCGGATTTACACACGAAGATCCAAGGGAAGGAAGGGAAAGGGGAGGTTTTACCTACTTATGCACAGAAAGAGGCTGCTGCTTGTTTGTCTGTGGGATTTTTTTTTTCTTCTTTTTTTACTTAATTTAAAAAATATATATAAACAGCTCAGTCTTTATTTGGAAGACGGTAGGAGATACGTAAGTCAAGTCACAAGTATCGCCAAAACAAGAAACGTGATTCTTAGATGACAACTGCCAAAGTAAACATTGCCACATGAGTTACAACAAAATCCAAAATGCTTGAAATTCTCACCAAAGAGTTAACGGAGATCTCAAAGCCCTCCCTCAACCTTAACTGCCCAGGTCAACACAAATGAAGAATATATATATTTATTCTATAAATTATTCACAGGAACACCAACAGTGAGAATTTGTTTCAGTGGGGAAGGGGAATTCACAATATTTTGAGATATAAAGAGAAACAAACCGAAAACCACCTTACTTCTCCTAAGTGATTCTACCCTTAAGTTCTACCTAAATATTGACAAATTTAATTTCCAAGGGGAAGCCCAAAGCTTAGTCTATTTCATGTAATCACAGATCATTGTAACATCAGGCAACAAACCAACCTAGAACACCACAATGAACTACCACATACGCAACAAAAGCTCTTTTTAGGATTAAAAAATAAATAAAATCCTTTCTTAATTCAGTACTGTCCTTAGGCTGTGTACTCACTTCTATACTTTCTGCCCCTTCATGAACTTAGAGAGTTTCAATTCTCATTTATTTTTAAAATATCATTATAGCAGATTTTAAGTCCTCTTAAAAAACAAATACACAGCAAAATATAGATTTCTTCCAAAGCAGAAGAAAACCACCTGTTGCCCTCAAGTTCACCGGAGAACACAGCTCCACACTACACAAACTGACCTTGCCATTTCAGTCATTTACATGGGCATATACTGCTTTAAAATCCACACAATGCTAAGCATTTTCTTCTTTTTAGTGTTAAAGGGATTTAGGGAATGCACACGATCATTAGGACTCTCCAAGAATACAACAACCTCGAATACAACACACCCAGCTGGTGTGAAACAGGTGAATTCTGCTCACACTTCTCCCTCTGAGGTGCCAACATTGTCCAAGATGTTGAGGTGCACGTGTTCACTTGCATGTTGGCAAATACAGTAGAAATCAGTCAATGTCAGGTGAAACTCAAGTATTTTGCAGCAGTTGAAAGTGGGTTGTTTTTGAAGATTGTTTTGTGGATTTTTGTTTTTAAAGAAAAATCAGAAGTGCTTCCACGGACAGAAGCACCTTGGGGTGCCAGAAGTTTAAGGTCACAAGGGTAGAAGCCCTTGTGAGCCTTATTATCAAGGTTACAGTTCGGGTGACTCAATAACATGGCTCATCCCACTTGAAAAGCCCAGAGTTTTCCCCATCAGCCTGGAGGGACTGCACTATCATTTGAATTCTATTTCCTGATAATGTGCTCATCATGGTAGAAAATTTCTGCAGGAAGATGAATTTTACTTTCTTCACTGACAGCTCAGTAGAGACTCGGGGGTTTAATTGGACTTATCTGCTGATGCATATTTGACTAAGAGCATGCCCAAGAAAAAAAAACAAAACAGCAATATACAGACAGGTCTAGGGCTTGGCTTAGAGGCACATGAAAGCAGATTGCTCGCTCATTATCAGTTCTGCATGGACAGAGTAGCTGGCTTTCCTGTTAGGACAACACCCCACAAATGACACCGCAAAAAGCCAGGGAACAGCCATGGCCAAGACAACACAAACCATTTCCCCCTCTGGTACCTGCACACCCACAGCTGCTCAGGGACCACTGGGCTAAATGTCCCTTCTGGGCAGAACCCCTGGCTCCACACAGGCAAGGGTCCTGGCACGTCAGCAGATGGCCAAGGCCATCGCTGACACCCCTGTGGGCACAGAGGGACCATCTCTGGGACTCTGAGAAGTTGGTTCTACGGGCGAAAAACTCCGGATAACCACGATGCCACCAGAGGCCTGCAGGGAGAGAGGGGTGGGCTGGGGAGCAGCAAAGCCCACAGACAAAATAGGACCTCAAAGTCTGAGCCAACATTAGAGATCCCAGGGCAAATCTGAGACTATTCATTAGCCTGAGCAGGAACTCTTCACCACTGTAAGGCAGGTTTATAGGCACACAAGTGGCAGGAAATCCAAGGTAGGGAGAGCACCCATAACTTTGCCCACGTTTTTATCACAGCGTGTCAAGGAAAGTGGGCAAAGGCACCAGGATTGCTCATATTTACTGGGAATTCGTTATTACACCCACCAAGCAACTTGTTAGATGCTTCCTCTCGACAACTCACTTCTTCCCCTTGTACACAAACAAAACAAAAATCAAAAGCCAAACTCACAGTTTGTCAATGCCCCTCTGAAAATATTAAATTTCCTGCTCTGCTTAACTTAGCTCAGACAAGGCAGGCAGTATTTGCTCAGCAAATATTGTTTGTAATAAGTTAGACAAGCAATATTTTTTGCCAGCCTATTAACACCAGAAAAATATGTACAGTCAACAAGAGATGAAGAATTTGTTCAATTACTTCAAAAATGGGAATTACAACCGAGGGATTATTATCCATTTAAACATCTCTTTTCCACAAAATGTCAAACACTAGCCATTTGCTAACAATCTCCGGAGACAGATAAAGTAACATTTTGGCAATGCAAACACAAACTCCCGAGCTGGAGGAGGGGGGAGTAGGAGGAAGGAGGGCGGGAGTGGGGCGGGGGGGGGGGAAGCTCCACCATTCACAACAATGCCGGACCATCCCAACACGCCAGGAATATTCTGCAGCCAATTAAAACCCCAAACAAACATTTGACTTTGCCCGAAGTGAAGGCGAAACACCGGCCGGAGCCGCGGAGAGGAGGGGACCGGGGGAGGGAAGGAGCAAAGGGAAGGGGGCACCAAGTTGCCAGCGGGAGCCCCGGGATCCCCCCGGGGGCTTGACACCAGGATTAATGCACCTTAATTGCCGTTTGCAAAATTCAGCAGCCCCGAAAGCGCCGCGCGCCTCCTTTCTCAATTTTATTTTATTTTCTTTTTCCCCCCCCTCCTCTTCTCCTTCCATCCCCCACCCCACGCCCCAGCCCCCGCCCCGCGGGGAGGGCAGAGCCCCCCGCCGCTCTCACCTCCAGCGCTTCCAGGGTGTTGAAGCTGGCGATGGCGAAGCCATCGATCAGATCCTCTTCCTGGGAGCTGGACTCGCGGCGGCGGCGGCGCGGGGGCCGCGCGGCGCGGGCGGCGGGCGGCGGGCCCCGCGGGGCGGTGCAGTTCTGGCCGCCGTTCTCCTTGCCGGGGCTCGGCTCCTTCTCGGAGCCCGACGACGGGCTCTGGTTCCGCGGGTCGCGGGCCGCCGCCTCCCGCCGCCGCACGCGGTCCCGCTGCGACCTCGACCTCCGGCTCTGCCGGATTTTCCCATCCATCGCCGAAGAGGAAGAAAATTTTTTTTAAAAAAAGGAAAAAAAAATTTAAAAAATAATAATAATGATAAAAATAATTAAAAATTTAAAAAAAAAAAAAGAGAA
>JAYRBT010000037.1:7732351-7768606 GCA_036023395.1 Myiotriccus ornatus
CCCAGAAGCCGCTCAGTCGGCGCTGCCCGGATGCCGCCCCATTCTCCCCGAGCTGGGACGCGGCGCTAGCACCGCCCGGCCGGCCGCGCATGAGCAGGGCTGCCAGCTGCGCGTCATTCCCCGGCGCAGGCCCGGCCGTGCCCCCGGCCCCCCCTCCTTCCTCCTCCTCCTCCTCCTCCTCCTCCTCCTCCTCCTCCTTCCCGCCTCGCCTCCTCTCAGCCCGGGCCGGGGGCGCCGCCGCCCGCCCTGGCCTTCGGGAAAAGTTTCTCCCGGCCGCGGGACCCCCCTGCCCCGCTCTCGCCCTGGCGGGGCCGGGCGAGCCCCGGGAATGGAGCGGGGGGCACGGCCGGCTGCCCCGCGGGGCGGGAGAGGGGCTGACCTGCATGGAAGGGCGAGTGCAGGGGACGGGGGCGAGCGGTGGGACCAGGGATGAGCTGCCGGGATGGGCTCGGATTGAAACGCCGAGCCGAGGGGCGAGGAGTGAGCTGAGGGACAGGCTGGGGGTCAGAGGGTGACCCAAGGACAGGGAACGAGCTGCGGGGTGAGTTGAGGGTTAAACGATGAACTGAAGTGTGAAGGGTGGGCTCGGGGATGAGTTGGGGGTTCAGGGGGACACAGGAAGAGCTAGGGACGAGCCGGGGAACAGTCTGTGGGTCAGGGACAAGTTAGGGGACAATCAGGGGCTGGGTGGTAATGGGAGTGCAGAGCAGAGGGGCTGGACAGCCAGAGCTGTAGGGGGGACATGAAGCAGCGTAAGGCAACCAAGGGTTAAGACTCATGCAGGTGGAGGCAGGAGACCCTGTTCAGTACCCCCTGCTCACCATCCATTCATCTTGCTGAGGTTCCATTTGGGCTCTGCAGTGCAGGAAAGAGACTGTAGTTACCGTCTTGTTTCCCTGCATTTTCAGGCTCTCTCCTCTCTCCAGGGTTACCTCAGCCAAGACTTGGTTCCCAGGCACTCACCTGAGACAGGGACCAGCTTGGTGGCCAACCAAGTAGCTGTGAAATGCCCTGTCCAAGGGACAGCACTGAGGAAGGTGTGCCTGGATCAAGGGCCTCAGCACAGAGCACTGACTGTCCTACGTATCACAATGGTGGCAGGACTTAATCCTCCTGTTATCATCTTTTATTGCACGCAGTCAGATATCACAGCACGTTACCATCACTTCTGGGTACTCCCTGCCTTGTGTGGGGCTGGCTTTGCTCCACTTGACTAACTTGGCTTAATTCCTTACATCTTCAACTGCTTTCTCCTCTCCTAGGGGGTAACCTCCAGTTCTGAAGGTGAGAGGCGTTAGAAGGATGTGGTGAAATAAAACCTAATGAAGTCCACCGAGATTCATCAATAAAGGAAGGAATCTGTGGAGGAGATTCAGTGTTACTGGGAGCCATGGAAGTGAGGGAAGCCAAAAAGTCTCCTGCAACCTGCTCCCACTTGTGTTGCAGTTCAGTCATCACCAGGGACGGTGGCTTCCTCAGGCTGGTGCCTCCAACAGTGGCAGACTGGCAGCTGTGTGTCTAACACAGTCGTCAAAGGCTTCGGCGTGGGCACCTCAGTGTCCACCTTTCCTCTGTTCTTCCATATTCCTGATCTAATTTCACCAACAGAGCAGTCAAAAATTAACCTCCTTCCACCTGGCCCAAACAGGCTCTTTTTGAAGAGTTTCTGGTGTCTGGCAACAGCTTTGCCCTACCTTACATAGGCAAGTGCTAAAATAAATATGATCCTCTTAAAATGTAGCATAGAAACGTCACTTAAATTTAAGCCATTTAAAACCAAAGGTAGAAATCCCATGTGTAGTGCAAAGCCTCTTAATGCAAATAGTCAGTCATGCATTGCATGCCTCAGTCACACTCGTATCGGTGTCATTTGTGTCCTAATAAAATCCTATAATCTTTTGCGTGCCAATTAAAGAAGGAAGATAGCTAAGTCTAGCTGCTTCCTCGGGTAATTACAGGCTAGCGGGGAGTCAGGCAGTTATCTGCCCTGGGTTTTGCTGGACTGTGGATTACCAAAGGGTGTTTTCTCTCCTGTTTCTCTAAGGGACAGTACAATATTTTTTTTTAACTGTAGGGTGGTTTAAAGGCATAACCCAGATTCAGGCAGTGGTTGTTAATGAAAGATCTAGAGTTTAGATACACCCAGTTAAACAGTGGATTGAGCTTAACAATTGTATTTGCTTTACCAATATTTTAAGAGTCACTTTTTAGAAATAAGCATTTGTATTGAGTTCAGTAAGTTATTTTTACATCTAAGTCTGTCCTTTAATTTAAAAGGTAATTTCTGTGTTTCTTATAAGTACATCACAAGGGTAAGTCATTGAAAAAGATAAACTGTGGCATTTTTAACAGTTTCTCTTGGTAGTGCTCATCTCAGTCCCATTGTGCTTTAGGCCCTCCATCATTAATATGCATTTGTAGTTCTCTTTTTTTCATTCCCTTCCAAATTTGCTGACCAACAAGGACAGTGGAAATTGCCTGTAAAGTTCCCTTCTTTATTTCCCATCAGCAGGGTCATCAAGATTCTCATCCCGCTTACGTGTTTACGTACAGGAGTTTAATGTCACTGTGAACATAAACCAAAGGTGCCTTCTGGGGAAAGTTGTGAATACTATTATTTTTTTCAATCGACTCCACAAATTCATCAGCGCTGTAATTGTCCATAACTATCTTCATTTTTGTATATATGTATATTTCATTGAAAGATTCAGCAGAAGGGTCATCGAGAGGAATTAACCAAATCAAGCCGTCCACGTGGGAAGGGATACCTCTGCTTGAAACAGCATCTCTGAATCAATCATGCCTTCCCTTCCACCAAGGCAATTTCACGTTTTCAATAGAAGGCAGACCTGCAGTGGGTTTTTTTTCCCCCCAGCATCAAATGGCATTCCACACAATGATATTCATCATGTTATAACTCTAGGTGAATGATAATGGATCAGAGGGAATGAAAACAGATGGATGTTAAAACAGACAATTCCCCGCCACAAACCTGGGAGCCCTCCACTGCTGCTTAGTCCATTCATTCAGTGGATAATTGTATTAGACATTCCAACAATAGAGAGGCCTTCTTCATTAATCCTGAATTTACTGAAAAGAAGCTTTGCAGACTATAGCTCTTTCGGTGCTTGGACAACACCAGGCAAAATTTACCACAGGCTTAAACGTCTAAAACTCAGCTAGATAGAAACTAGCACAGAAAATTCCGAAAGCAAGAGAGATGGGTGGGTGAGACCAGGGAGCAGGACAGCCCAGCAGCAGTGCTGCAGGTGGGCAGGAGACACTCGAGTGCCTTTGCTGCAGCTTAGGTGACACCGAGGAAATTTACCGGAAAGCCTTCCTCTCGCTGGAGTGCAGGCACAGCTGAACTTATCAATATTGTGCCTGGGTTTGATCTGATTGCCCCTTTCCAGCCTCCAGCTCACCACATGAGCCAGTGAGTGCCAATCCCTGCCATGTGATGGGGCACAACCGTTCCGTAACCCTGGTGTGCATCAGGTGACTGGGGCTAAGCAATACAGATCAAGTCTCTTACCAGCTGTCCTGTGAGTCAGACCCTTGATTACAATATTGACATTAACATTTTAATCACACGTGCGCTGCTGCAGATTTTAATGACCGAGTTGCTATGCCTTTGCTTTTTGAGGATCAGAAATTAGACCCTTGTTCGTAGCTGGAGTGAGTGCAGCATCAGAGCAGCAGCTACCATAGCAGTAAACATGGCACTGCTCTTGCCACGAGCCTGCCCCTGGACATTAACCTTGCTGGCACGGAGCACCTCACTGGAATGGGGACTTTGTTCTCAATTACTGTGTTCCTGTGTCTGGGGCAGGACTGGAAGTTATGAAAAGAGGAGAAAGGCGGTGCTTTGGTGTTCTCCGTCGCCTGAGGCGATGTGAAAATCTACCCAATCCCTGTGTAACTATCATTTTCGATTCCCAGGTACTTTAATCAGGGCAGAGTAAGCCAGAGACGTTTCCTTCATCCAGTGGAGCTCCAAGCAGGGCAGCTATTGTACCTTTTCTGCCACTAGAGATAGGCAAAAACTTCAGTGCAAATGAGAATCGGACCCCAAATTTGCACTGTTCCTCTCACCCCAAACATACTCCACAATCTATTGCAAATGCTGCAAGCTGAGTCTGCAAGGCTTTGCTCTGTTAAAGACTGTCATGTCCAAGGTGGAAGGACAAGCAAAAGGTCAGAATAAATAAACTGAATACAAAATTGCTTGAGGCAATAAAAAGACACCACAGGCTTTCATTGCAGCTCTGACATGCACCAGAACACACTTCAGAACATTAAATAAGTTGGTTTTTGTGTCACTGAGCTTAGTTGTTTTCTGTTGTTTCTCCCCTTGCTACCGCAATACTTTACTAAAATGATAGGGCCTTAAATGCTTGGCATCCCTTCCACAAATGTGGGCTGCCTTTATCACTTGCTTCACCGTGGTCATTTGCACTGAAAATACATAATCACTGTCAGAGTACAAAGAATCATTACGAATAATTAGTTACTTCCAATATGGCAAGTCAGTCTCATAAATCTTGAATATTTGGCTTTGGTTTGGGAAGGAGATTCCTTAATGGCTACACTTGTGAGACTCTGTTAATTGATATAAAATTGTATTCAAAATTAAATTTGTTTTAACAGATCTAAATCACCCCAATAAATCAGCTTCAGCCTATCTGCTCCAAGGGTTCAAGTACACTGGGTTTTTTTGGCCTTTGGGGGAAAGGATGCGTTTTCAATCAGTGCAAGGAGGGCTGGATCTGCCCCTCCCCTCGCTGACTCACGCTGACCTGGGGTGATCTTGCTGGTCTGAGAAGTCATAAAGGAGGGGTAGAAGGTGCAGCCTCCCTCCCCAGCCCAGCAGTGGTGGCTCTGGGACCTTCAGCCTTCTGCCAGGCAGGTGTGAGGGGAACGTGGGGTTCTGTCCAGGCTCAGCTCACAGCCTGTGCTGTGGTGCAGCCAGGGAGTAAGAAAGGACCTGCCTGTCTCTGTTCCGAGGGGGCAAAGGAGAGGGAATTTTAATGAGAGAGAGAAGGAGTTCAAGTCTGTCTGTAATAGTCAGATATTGAGGTTTTATGTTATCATGGGTAATAGCAGTGTGAATGGTAGTTCTCATGATGCTTTTTTTTTTTTCTTCAGAGAAACTGTCTTTTTCATCTGATATCATGGGGGAGAGAAGGTGACAGTTAATAACAATAGCTTAATTTTACTTGACTGTGTATACTCTATTTAGCTCCTGAAATTGTTTCAGGACAGGATGTTATTATCTTTATCCTTATTTTAAACCATAGAAATGGTGTTACAGAGACAAAAGCCCAGTATTCCTCTCCCATAATGTCTTCAGCAGGCTGTCTTCCTCACCTAGGCAGTGGTGAACCCAAATGCTTCCTGAGATCCTGTGTGGTAAAAATCTGTCAGCAGAATTCCCCGTTTGCATCCTGTCTGCTGCTACTGTCTGTTATCCTAAATCTCTCCCTAATTTTTTTTTTTTTCTCTCCTGGAGATTCTTTCTTGCCTACTTCATCTCAGCAAAGCTCTCCCCACCCTACCTGGGTTGTTGCCTGTATTTTTGCCTGGGTGCTCTCCCTCAGGTTCTGGCTGTCGAACTTGTTCCACGTGGGCAGGCTCTGACTGCTGCCTGCAGCCCTGTGCAGTGGGATGCTCTCTGCCCGGGGTTTGCATGGCGTGGGGTGGATTTCGGGAGGCTGTGAGCATCACAGGGGATGTGCTGCCTCTTGCTTCCTATGTGTAAAGCCTGAAAACTGCCGTGCCTGTTGTCAGGCCCTGCAGCATAATGATCTCTGGTAAACGCTGTGTCTTGCTTGACCACGTATGCCTAAATCCTGTTGGGCTCGGTGATCTATTTAACGATATTTTCACTTGCTTTTACAACATTTCTGGTGCATAGCCTCCATCTCCAGTGCTCTGTGTGTCCTGTGGTGTAGGGTGTTTAAGGGTGAAGAAAAGTGAAAATCTTCTCCATCAGCTTTAATAGGTGCAACTGTTACAAATGTTGGAAATTTTCCTTGGATAGAAGTTGCTTCTGTTTCAAAGTGTCTTGTAGGCTGTGCTCAATTTACTCTTAAATTTGTTAAAGTAACACGGTTCATTTTAATCCCTCAGTGTATATTATCAATCAGCTAGTACTTCAAAGAAGAAAAATAATTGGAAAAAAAACAGGCAAACAACAAAATCCTCACCTACCCACCTTGGGAAACCTGAAGATTAAGACCGTAAATATTATTTTCTGTTCTAAGTCTGGAAAGTGAGGGAAATGCCAGTGAAAACTAACTCAGAGGAGATATATATGGCAGTCTACAACTTGCAGAGCTCTCCTAATAAAGGCTGGCAGGGTGTGCAAATGGAACTTAACACATGGTCATGATAAACAGGTGCTAAAACATTTCTGCGGTATTTCTTCCATTAATATTTTGTCTCTTTAAAGCAACCATCAGGAAGATGTGTCATCTTAATTACAGTATCTGGAAGCAAGGAATGTACTAGTAGCTATGGAACTTGCTAACAAAGGCTTGCCTGCAGTGGGGATTTTTGCTCTCTCTGTACCAGCAGCAGGCTAAGCACTAAAACAGACTGGCAAAATCACAGTGATACATAATTTACACTGGGTCAAGTTACCCTTCGTGGCAAGTAGATGAGCTGGACAAGTGTTAAACAGGGCTTCACCCTCACTGCTGTCTATGCTTATAATGGGAAATTTATTCCCAGGATGGACAAGGCTTAACAAATTACTGCATGATTGTGTGTCCTAATGTCTCTGGGTGGTTCAGGCCAGCTTTGCACAAGCCAAGTCAGAAGTGGATTCAAACCTAGTTAGGAGACTGTAATAGTCAGAAACTTGACTGCCTGGAATGACTTTGCAGAGAGAAAAGTAGAATGGAAGCCAGGTAAAAAGAAAACAGGAAGGGTGGGAATGGATCACTCTCTGTTAAGAGTGAGTGTGTAATAAGGACTGAATTATTCTTGACACAGAGGACTGTTTTTTACATGCACCTCATACTATTGCTAATCTTTTGTTGTTCTTCATCTAATTCACTGATTTAATTTTACTTCTGCAAAAGAAGCAAGGAGCCTCAATTAATTGAGGGAACTGTGAGGGCCTTTGGAAGGGGATGTACTGAATTTCAGAAGGCATTTTACAAGAAGCTACCCACCACAGTCTTGTGCTATAGGACTTCCTTTGGAAGCATATATTTCTCCCCCATAAGTCTTTTGAACAGTTTTATACCACACATGTTTCAAGAGAATTAAATCAATAACAATCTGTACCTTTCTAACCTGAAATGCAAGCTCTGCACGGCAGGAGATCAAGCTATGCAATTAACTGTTGTCCTTTCAAAGGAATTCTGACAGATATTTATAGTTTACTGTATTCCATTCTCCTGCCATTGGAATATAACAGTACAACTGAATGCAGCTGACTGGAACTATGAAATAATTATAGCAATAACTATTTCCTTCTCTACTGGGGAAATCTTGTAAAGTGCTGAATGTGGGAACTGCTGATGTTCCTGCCCCTCAAAATCTGGTCCTTACCTTGGGTTTATTGTGCATCCCCAGCTAAGTCACCCAAGAGAGAATTTTTGTTCCATTACCTTCAGCTTTTTCTAATATCATGTTCTAAATCTCACGTTCGTCTTGATGTGGGATGAATCAACACTGCACAAATAAATGCACTTTAAAAAGCTTTCTATATTTGGGCACGGACAGTGTATGAAGTAGAAAGACTTCTCTGTAGTAAAATAAGTCGTATCTTTGTGTGGGAGTTTGGAGCAGTCTGTTAAGAGGAAACTATGCAACATTACCATAAGTGAATAGATTGGCATTTGACTGCTAAGCACTTTGCAAATTTCAATATAAAGGCACTTATTTCATACCCTGAGCTGTCACTGTAACTTATGTGCTCATGCTGGTGACATAGTAGCATAATGACAGGCCATTGTTACTAAGCTAATTAATTTTAAGCAATCTTTCCTAACAGTATACTTGAAAATGACATTCATTTGCTGCAAACTTGGGAGACATTGATACATCAGGAAAATAGTGATGCTGAATCACTGAGCTACCTCTCTTGCTGGCTCAGTACAAGTGTCTCATCGGGGGATAGTTGCTGTGTTGGGCACTTCAGCTGCTTCTTGCTGATAGTAATATCCTCAGCTACTCAGCTTTAGGGCTGTAAACCTGCAGAGGAACACTGTGGGTTCCAACCACCCGTTAGCTTTGCCACAGGACCATTTTTCATCACTTGGGCTGAATGTCTGCAGATGCTTGCCAGGACCTTGTGAGCTGCAAAGCAGGATCAGGTACAGCTGTTGCTTGACTGAGGTGCTCTGAGGAGCAGTGTGGTAGGGGGTTATGGTGTGGTTTTAAAAAAATAATAAAAAAAAAAAATCCAAAAATTCAGATTAAACTAAGTAGAAATGTCTTCTGAAATAAAAAAAATAAAATAAAATAATAATAAAAAAAAAAGTATTGGAATTATTTTCCTAACAGTGTTTGCCAAGGGGTAGAAAAGAAGAAATATCCAGGTGCCCTCAACTTTTACCCACATGGACTGGGTGTGAAGTTAAACCGTTCCTCCAACATGAAAAGAATAAGAATAGGGAAGAGAAACTATTCTCACTTTATTCTCACAGGTGGTACAGACAGCTTGTGGCTGTTGAGTAATACTGTGTTGTGCAGCTGCCTCAGAAAGTGGTGGCACTGAGTCATCCCTAGGTAATAATTTTGTTTTGGAGTCCCCCCAACTTGTATGAAGACTGGGTGAATAAGTGGTGGTGCTGTAACAGGAGGGAAAATTCAACAAGCAACGTCTCCCAAGTTTACGTTTCCTGCGAGTGTTGTCAGAAATGTCAACTAGAAGGAAAGGAGTTAAGGAAACGGAGAAAGTCTTCTAAATTACCCACGTCTGGAAACTCCCCATCATTAGTGTTTTTCCATGTGAGGTTCTAGAATGCAGCAGTCTGGCTGCTGGACCCTCTGGTACAGCAAAGCACCCCAGCCTGTGTGACTCAGCTTCTGGGACTTCACTTCTGAGCCGAAAGGGAAGATCTGGGTTTTCTGCACGGTGAGCTGGTGTGTGCGTGTGGATCAATACTCTAGCTGAGAACTCTCCTCCTGAGAGGTCTGCAACAAACAGTACATTATTTATGTGCTCTTCTCATGTTTCCCTGTGCCTTATGTAAATACTAATCAAGGTGAAATTGGACTCAGCCATGCCTAATTTTGACTTTGGCAATATCCAAGCAGAAATCAGTCTAGTGGTCTTCTAGAGGGGCCCTGAGGTTCTCAAAGACTTTGTGTGGGTTTAAGGCAGAATCCCTGTGTGGACTCATAACTGACTCTTGGAATCCCAAGAGCTGGTGCTCTGTTGTTCCCAAGCCTTGCCCTCTCCTTTGCTCACAGCAGGAATGTGAAAATACCACGTCCTGTCCAGTCATTGCCCTTTGACCGCAGCTGATGTTCCTCATTCTGATAAGCAGCAGCATGTTTTATTCCATTTATTCAACATTTTGTTAGCTTTGCATCCTCTCCCCCCACCCCATCCTTGAGTTTTTCGCTTCCTGTTTATGTCTCTCTCGGTGTGCTTTTATTCCAGTTGAACTGTTAGCAGGGGATTTCTTTGGGAATATTTCATACTTCTCAATTTGTTTTGTGGTTTCAGGAGTCTGCTGTCGGTTGTTTTATTTACTCACTTATAACATCACCGTATTTCTTCACCTGGCCGTAGATCTGGAAGAAAGGTGCTTTGCTGACAGGGCTGCTAACCAAAGTCTCTGGTTCGTGTGTGGTGGGAGCTGGTGCACTGCGAGGCTGCTGGAACGTGCCTGGGTGTGCCTGCCGAGCAGGGCGGCTCTTGGTTCTGCGCATGGGGATGGTTTCTGTGACGAGCGTGACTTTCCCTATTGGGAAATGAACTGTGAACACCTACTCATTTTTCATAGGCCAAATTGCAGCGATGTTTCAGCTCTCTGAATTGCCTACACCTCAAAAAGAACGTCCCTGGGACCCTTTAGTGTAACAGTAATGAAATGGCTGGGGCTGAGCAGCTGTTCTGTTAGCAGAAACCACCGCTATGAATTTAGCCATTTGCTTTCTGCCTGGCAGGCTTCTGATGCACTTGATGTACTTCTTCACCCTTTTATTTTTTATATACTTGAGGCTGAGGTAGACTCTGTGTGCTTGCTGCTCAAGCTTCTTTAACTGTGATTAAACCAAAGGAAGAGGTTTTGATGTCAGTGAAATTTTGCTTACACTTCCATGTCACACTGAAAAGCACAAAAGCAGCAGCTTAGGGAAAACAAATTAAAGAAGACATTACTATGGGAAGGTGAAAAGCATTACCAGGAGCATTGCTGCTAAAATCCATAGTACAAATTCAGACCTCGGAAACAAATTCTTTGAGACCAAACTCTCAAAGAATTTCGTCCAAAGTTGGAATTCAGATGCTTCCACACTTGTACCTTTGGATGATCATTAAATTCTGTTTGTGCTTTCTAATCTAAGAGTTCCCCAGTGCTACTTAACAGCTCAAATATTCGTGCCTGAGAATTTTGTTTTCTTTCCTTTTACTCTAGTTTTGGGGTTATTCCTGATTTGGTCTAGCAGAAAATAAAGATGCTTTAGTGGAGCTTTTGACTCTCAAAATAGCAGGACATGGCCAGTAATAAACTTGTAATGGAGCAGTGCCCAGCAGATGGAGAGGACAGGGCCCTTGATGAAATGGGAGCTGTGGGACTTGTCTCATCAAGCAACTGTCACAGCTGTCTTCCTCCTCTAGGATGGCCATGGAGAATTCGTGCCAGTGCATTAACTGCTCCCAGTGAATCAGGTGTGTGTTTGCATACAAAGATGACTTCAGTCTATCTCTGATTTTTCCTAACGTTGCATCACAGTGTGTGTGTGTGTACACAGCTGTCTTTTGTTGTCCTCAGGAAATAAAAAGTCCATTTTTCCTCAATGAAGAGCTCTTTATGTGCTGGTATTTGGACACTGTGGTCAAAACAATGAAAGGTTTTCCTTAAAAATCAAGCTTTCCAATGCAGCAGGACAGAAAGAATACTGCCAGACAGTCAATTTGATCTTCAGAGCTGTGCAGGTACTTAGAAGTGCAATCCATCAGGTCCTCTGATCTACAAGTCTGGCTGAAATCTTGCAGCCGTCAGCACGACATTACTCGCAGTCACATCAAGTGTGACGAATCGCTAAGAGATGTTTTGAAAGGAGGACTTAAATTAGCTTCCCAAAATTCACCTCGAGAATACCGGATCTGTCTACAGCTTGGATGGTAAGGTGTGATTTCAGTCCATTTTTATAAATCACTAACACCTGGGGGTTTTGTTTCTATTTTTTTTCCCCCAGAGCTGCCATTTTAACTTGCATTTATCTGGCCGTTAAACAATCCCGTGTTCTGCTGTAGCAAACAAAGCGTGTTGGCAGGTGACTAAGATCAGAAGGAAAACTAGATACATTTCTTTTTTCTTGGTGACTGTGGCTTTCAGTTCAGAGCAAAGGCAGGCGTTTAAAAGCATGTAATGAGGATGCTATAGGATGTGTGTAGGTCTCACGTCAACTCTGATTAACTTCGCTTACACACATAGTTCAAAGTAAACTGCCACGTGATCAGCAAAATGAACTCAACCATTCAGTCATCCTGAGCAGTAAAAAAGAGTGTTTACTGATTCTGAGTTCCTTCTGAGAGTGGTAAAGGATGTTCATAACATGTTTCCTCAAAGCAGAAAGAATTCGAGTCGGCATCTGCTGAGTGCAGAGTTCTTCACTGAGACAAAGTTTCTCAGCTTTATCCTCAGAAGCTGTCCCTGAAAAAAAAAAAAAAAAGAAGGGGGGGGGGGGGAAAAGTGCTGATGAAAAGGGTGATCCTCCGAAAAGTAGAAGGAATATGGAAAAACATATTGCCAGAGAAGGTGAGTGGAGGGATTTAGCTGTACAGCTGTGTTACATATGCTACCCATGGCCCAGGCTTGGGTTCCAGGCAAGTGTGCCCAAAAGTCTGTGTGCCCATTATATGTCAGTCGTTTACTTGCCTCAGTTGCCTTTTTCCCCTCATTTGGATGGTCAGTTCAGCAGGGAGCTGCTCCAGGGGACAGTAGGACGGAGTGCTGGAACTCCTTGGTAAGTACCTGGTTTACGCTCTGCGAGAGCAGCTGGAGAAAAGGGATGAATTACCATAAATTGCCAGCCTGTGCAAAAAGGTGTTTGCATAAATTATTGGAGAGCCCACTTGAACTTGTTGAGCAGTGCTCCCACCAGCATTAAGAGGTCACTTAACCCTCTGTGCGGCCCTGCTGCGGAGCCCAGTCATGCGTCGCAGAATTCAATGAGTTCCACCATTTTTCTTCTGAGCATTGCCCAGCACTGATGCAAAGTGACATCTGACAGCACAGGCAAAGCAGTGACAATGCTCTGAGACACTAATAATAGCTGTAGAGCTAGAGCAGTTTTCCTCTATCCTTATTTTTTATTAGATTCTCCCCCCCTTTGGTGAGGAAATGTTGTCATCCCTAGCACAGTTTATCCTTGGAAACCACCTTTGCTGAGCCATTTAATCGCAAGGCTGGCTGCACAGTGGAGTCAATGTGCTAGCAATGCTCCCACCATAATCTCTTTAAAGAACAGCTGATACCTCATTGAGAACTTTGAAAAAAAAAATTAGAAAAATCCCACATTCCTTTTGGATGATCCTTGCCAGAAGTTGGGAGCAGTGAGGGGTGCTGACGGGGAGAGGCTGAATCATCTCTGGAACAGCGAGGCAGCAAACACCCCTGGCAAGGCAGGCTGCAGATCCTGTACAGACTCCTTCTCTTCCCCCCTCCATTTCCTTTGTTACTAAGGAGATTTACATTGAAACAAGCTCTGCAGGAATCCTCAGGTTCCTTGCAAGGGGATCTTAATATTTCTACTCCTTCATAATTAGTTAAGGAGAGAAGATATTAGAATAGGTTCCTGTGAGGGATTCTTGGGGCCAAATTACAGTAAAAAGGGAAAAAAAACCTCAGCTGTGTGGCTGTGGTCAATTTGATGGGAACCCAAAGGCAATCCCAGAGTCAGAGCAGTGATGTGATTTGCTTCACTAGGACAAAAGTAGATCAATCTTTGTTATTGTATTTGTATTTTTGTTTCATGATCTCCTGCTGTAGTTGTTTGTTGCTTGCACTGTTGCCCATTTCTATAGGTTATTTATCCTCATATGTATTTATCTGTTATTTGTCTTCTGTTTAACTGTTGGACTCAATCTCAAGGGCCTTCTCTAACCTAAACAATTCTATGATTTCAGGATATCAGCCTGCTCTATGGGAGTCAGCTGCGAGACTGCAAGGAGCAAGTGGGGGCTTCCAGGAGGCCTGGGTTTATTCAGATAGTCAGGTATTTTTAACCAGTGGCCTGTGGATAGGGAAGAGATGGGGGTTTTTTGGAGTGCTGGAATTACAGGAAGGAATGGATGCCTAAGGAGGACCTTACAGAAGAATTTAGGCACCTAAATCCTCGTGGATAATCCTCAGTGCTCCCGCTTACCTCTGTAAGCGGCTGAGCATCACCACCAAGAGGGTTCCTTAGGTACTTATAGCCCTTCTCTGCATGTCTAGAATTATCCAAGTCCTGTTGATGCTGAACTGTTCAAATCTGATCTCTCTGTTGAGCCCTGTCAAGAGTAACAAACTGGAATTTCTCCTGCCTGCCTCCTGAGAGGCCCTGCTGGTAGCACGGGCAGGGCATGGCTGCACCACCAAAACACACAGCTGCTACATCCCAGAGCAGAGGCAGAGTCAGGGGTGTTCTGCTGCTGCAAAATAGCACTGAATATTACAGGGTAAGAGAGGGGCTGTTGCACGAGCTGTGGGGGTTTGTCCAGTCTGTGTGCTCCACCCTCGGCAGACTTCTCCTTTTTCCTTTGTGATATCCTCGGCTCTCCCACCTTCCCTACGTCCCTTCAGTTACTTTCCTCTACCTCTGACATCTTTGTGTATCTCTGCCATGGTCCTGGCCTCTTCCCAGGGCCCCTTTGACCATGTCATAGCTTCTGCTTTCTCCCATGTCCTCTGGCCTAGTGCTGGGAGGGATAAAACCCAAAGCACAAAACCCAGTGGCTCCAGGGGTGGGTTGCTGGGAGCAGCATCTGTGCTGGGCAGTTTGGTATCATGTGTGTGTCAGTTAGAGGAGTTCTGCAAGAAAGTGAGTGCTGAGCGGTTTTCCAGTGCCATCTTCCTGAGCCCACCCAGCAGTGGAAGGTCTGGAGTTTCTTTACAACTGAGCAGTCGAAAGTAATTTTGGTGCAAGGCATAAATTGTCAAAATTTAGTGCGTATGGTGGACAATATGGAAAATGCTTTGAGAAGGGAACGGTTAGAGGTTGTTCAGTGTGAAGGTGAATGGAGAGGAAGGAAGGAATTGGTAGGTTCCTGTAAAAGAGTACTTGAAATGTTAGAAAGATGGTTCCCTCTTATTTCAACACCCATCTCACCTGCTGGTGTCTTCGTGTGTATTCAGCAAGCTGACAGCATCAGGTCCTCTTTCACCTTGGCAGCACCACTGGTGACACTATTATACACCTCTATAGTTACTGCTTCTTTTTTCCAGCTCTTCCACACCAGTATTTTTTTCCCATGTTGATTATGCAGAATCTTCTGACCTTTAGAAATATGGCACTTCTGACTGCTGCAGTGGAAACCAGCCTTTCCATTCACATCTCTCCTCAATTCCCAGGGCGCTGCTATGAAACACTCCCCTCCACCACTCCCTCCCCCTCCTTCTAATATATTATATTCTTGTAGACTTAACCCTCAGGAAATCAACATCTGGTACCAATTATTGTTCTTTAGCTGAGGTGGCTGAATCTGCTGCCTTACAGCAGTGAAGGTCTAGAATTCCTTTACCCTGGGAGTGCATGGACACCATCAGGAAAGGCAGAAGCTTTTTGGGAGATGAGGATATTGGCATGCTTCCCAGCACCTGTTGGTAGCACAAAAGTGTATGTTACAGGCTGGGCTGTACAATCCCATGGTACAGAAACACTATGAGGCTATTAAACACCCACTTTAAATTGCACCTTTGATCAAATTCCTGACCAAAGGCAGCGTTGCTGTGTAGTCCTATGTTCCTGCTTGGCAAATTACATCCCCAGATGTATGAGATCTCTGGAGACCAAAGGGGAAGGAATGTCATGCACACAATAGAGCTGGAAAAACCTTCTGTCTTAATGGTGTCCCATCAATTCTTTATCTGATAATCTCTCCTTCTGAAGGTATGTGGAAAGCCAAAAATCAGAACAAAGCAAACCGTAGACGTAGACTTGCCCTGACCTGTCTTCTAGACTGTATCTCTGTGGAGCTCTACTTGCTTGCTCTACTTGTCTTGCTGTGACCTCTCTCTCATCTTGCTATCAAGCTCACTTGCTGGTGTGAGAAGCTTCCCGCCTTCCTCCTTTCCCTCTTTCCAACCTCTCCCGTTTGTAACAGCCTCCTTGTGCTTGTCTGCCTTATCCACTTTGTCTTATATTTTCAGCAAAGATTAGAAATATCTTTTCTTCTGAGTCTCAAAGTTCTGAATTCCTCTATCTTCCTGCCACTGCTTATCTTGCTGCTGTATTTTTAAACTCTAATACACTCCAGGATATGGTTGTCACCAGGGACACTTGAACAAAGTAAGAGCAGTGTAGCAACCTTCCAAAATTCTCAGCAAAAGTGCTTTGTCAAAAGAAGGAAGTTCAAGGCGTAAAAATCTGTATCCATATTTTTTAGTTGTTGAATAATGACAACATGTGATAGCAGAATGCTTTTGGAGCATGTTAACTGCACTCAACCCCCCTAGGAGATATCTACAGCTGCTTTTGTGGTACAATCCATTTGGCTCTGACCTGCCATGTGTTGTATCACTCCTAGTCCGGGGCCTGCACGGGAGTGGGAAGTTGCAGTAGTTAATTCCAAGCGGTCTGGAAGGTAAAGGATTACTATTAGCACAGTCCCTCTGACTGCACAGCTGAAATATCCAAGCAGGAGGAGGAAGTGTGACTCACAGCTGGTTGCAGACCGGGGAAATGGACTCTGACTTGCCCATCCCAGCTCACAGAGAAGGCTGTGGGCCATCCTTCCTCTCTCCTGCGGTTCCCTCCAAACAGGTCTTGGAAGGTGTGAGAGCAACTTTGCCCTGCCTAGTGAACAGATTCTTCTCTGGGGGCTCCAAAGCCACTGTCAGTGAATCTCTTGAACCCTTTCAGCTTAATGGAAAGGCCCTGAAACGCTTCAGTTTTCAGAGCCACAAGAAGTACCAGATCTTACAGTCCTTCAACTGGGGAGGTTGGAAACAGGCTGTCTTACAGGCTCTTGAAAGCTCTGGCCTAAAACTTTGGGCTGACACCCACGTGGCCTAGGAATCTCTTACTGAATGCAGCCACAGGTACTTTCCATTTGAAACTTTGTGGTTGGCCTTTAAGACACCTTTGCATATTTTACCTTAAACGAGGGGCTGTCAGGCCTTGTGGGGATAGGAATCAACAATTTCCTTCCTTGATGCTGCCCACTTGGCATCACAAACTGCCATACTCTGAACAAGGAGCTGTTCCTCTGTGGTTATTTTCTTTCCCTGCAGTTTGCTGAATTATACTTGCCCTGAAGACAGCTTTAAGATACATATCTAGCTTTTCAAACGCTGCCCATGCAGTCTCTGAGGTTCACCATCACACTGCAGTGCCCATACCTGTTTTCAGGATCCCTGTTGTTTCCCAGGGTGGGAGCATTAGCAGTGTGCACTACACCATCTCCACTGTGAGTCATTTACAAGACCACCTTACTGTCCCCTCTAAGTCTTGTGCTCTTTGTGGGTTCATCTCCCCATTTCAGGAGGCATCATTAACTACCTTCGTGGAAGAAAAACACTCAGAGATGTAAAACTTGGCTGTCAGAGAATCTCCACAAGGTTGTGGCCTCTGTGGTGTCTGGGCACCCAGAAAGCACTTCCTTCCTCGGGGGAGGAAGGTGCCCAGAGCCTGCTCCAAAACTGGCAGTTCCTATTCAAGCCAGAGGCAAACTTCCACCTGATGTTAACCCTGTGGCACCAGTGAGATAATTCAACAAATTACATCTGATGCTGCGTGGATTTTCTAAGGCTGCATGGATTTACTAGGAAGTTAATTACCTTTTTTTTTCTCACTGGTTTTGTTTTAGGGGCAGTAAATTGTTGCTTTGCTATAGGGTTAAAAAGAATTCAAAAGAAAAGGCACATGATTTCTGCTTCTTCTGAAATCTTGGTTTTGTTATGCTGAGTAGCTGCAAACCATTTGCATTACAATGTAGCATAAATAAGAGATGCCACCAACTGAAGTGTAAACTGAGCAAAATGTGGGGATCTTGCAGTACAACCTAAGTCAAGTGGTTTGAGGTGAGATCAGGCAGAACTCCAAAGTGAGAACACAAGGTGCTGTCCTCTGGGCTCAGACAAGCCCTGTGGCCAGCAAAAGTCCTAACCCTAAAATGCTCAGATGATCTTAATTTTCAGCATAAGTAACATAATGTGCGTGGCATAGATGCCAAAAATGTCAGGATAAGAGGACAGGAGGGTATATGAAACCCTGTAGAACAGGATTAGGCAGGATTAAAGTCTGAAATTCTCATGCTGCACTGGGTAGCAGATATTGCCGCAGCCAACTCAGTAAAACTCAGTGGGACACTTGACATTGCACATTTTCAAGCAGCAAGTCATAAATCTATATTCATGTGAAATCTTCTGCACTCAGCCTGGTGGGAACAGAAACACAGCACAGCTTCAGGTGCTGGCTTAGGGGAATAAAGCACAGGTTGCTGCCTTGCAGGGCCACATCTCTGCTAGGAAAAACGGAAAGGAACTTAAATGATGTATGTAATTATGTTTGTTTGCAGGGCTATGTAATTTCCTAAAACCCACTGAGAATCCTTAAAACCTGAGATTAAAACCAGCTATAGATATATTTTTAACAACAGTTGTCTATATATAATTACATGTACATGCATAGCAGTTGGTGTAGTAGCTGCCATGTCCGAAGCACATAAACATTAACTTACCTTTCATAAATTAAACCACACGCTTAAGTGCTTAGCTGGACAGGGATGTGCTGAAGCATTTTTTGCTTCAACGTTGGGCTGAGTCAGGCCAGAATGAATTCGAGTTCTTCTCGTCCCAGTGTGGGTGTGAACCTACTCCCCTCGGGGCTGCCCTGTGCCTCGAAGCCGGTGTCAGAAAGGTGTGACAGAGGCGTGTTCTTGCACCAGCGTGGTGTGTCATGAACTCCACGTACGTGGTGCACATCCTGCTGGAGCTCTGGCAGCGTGGGAGCACCAGGACACGGCATCCAGGCTGGCTGCAGTCTGGAGCTCTTTGATCGACCCGCTCCTCTTCAGGCTTTGGATCAAATGGATCTTTGAACTGTTGCAGACTTCAGCCCCGCCAGCCCCTACCCATGAGGTAACTGCTTGCCAGGTCCAATATGAGTCATAGATGGGGAGGATATTTCTGGTTTCCAATTAAAAAAAAAAAAAAATGGTGCAGCTCATAATCATGAGCAAAAGGTCTCTGTGCAGTAATGGGAACCAGCTGGTGCAGCAGGCCATTGCAGACTAAAATCTGTCTTTGTTCGAAATGTGGCCCCACCATTATCACGGTTGGAAACAATCCTTGGTGCTGACACAGTAATGACAGCTTCATGTTTTAGACACATCTAATGGCACTAAGTCCTGATCTTAGCCAGCATTTATCAAGATAAGTAAGCCAGGCAGGCAAGAGCATGGTGGGCTGACTGTACTCCTTTAGATAACGACGTGCATGTTTCCTCTCGTGGAAGAATAATGAACAGAATATGGCTGTCAAAATATTTCTCTCTGGAGAGATTCCAAAATAACTGACACTTTCGTGAGCTCGGTGCCATCAGCACTGTGAGCTTCCTCACAGACCTGGAAGAAGGGGAGCTGTGACCAAGAGATGTGAGGATTACTCAGAACAAATCAAAGCCTGGGAGAACTGTTTTCTCACAACTCCCCTGCAGTTCTTGCAATTGGACCTCTCTTGGGAACAGCTTTGCTATCATGGACACTAAATGAGATGTTACAGTATGTCCTTTAGGTCTTTTGAAGCTGATGGGCAGATCCCGGTGATTTCAGTGAGGCTGGTTCTCCTGTAGCATTTTCTTACACTTGCTTTATCTGAAATTTTCACTAGATTTATCCAAACCAGCAGAGAATCAGGCCCCGCAAGTTCAACTTTATAATTCTTGTTTTTTCCTCTTGATCTGACTGGAAAATAGCTCAGCTAATGACTTGCCTGCAAAACAGAGTGCACACACAGACTCATGCAGAGCTTAATGTGCTCGTCTGGAGAAGCCCCTCTTCAGCTCCCCGCCTTTGGGAATTCTGGGAAACACATCTCACCAGCAAAGAGGCTGCTCCTGGAAGCTGCTGTTGTTTTAGGGAGGACCCATTAAAAAGGCATGGCTGGGAATTTGAGAGGCATTACTGAGAGTGCCAGTGAGCCTCTGTGTGAGCAGAGGAGGAGCGTGGTGGAGGTGGCTGGAGTCAGCCAGCGCTGCTGGGAGCGAGCTAATGGCCCGTGCCCACGGGATCCACTGCTCCTGAGACACACCAGTGCGCTGTAACGGTAGAGTAAACTCCAGCAATGCTGCAGCACAGGTCAGAGCTGGAATGTGTACAGAAAGGGCTCTCCCTGTAGAACAGGTCAGGTCATGCTGCTGATTAAACGCGTCCTGCAAAGGTGTCATAACACTCTCCAGCCTGGGCAGCTGGGAATTATGAGAGCAGGGTTTGCGAGACTGGATTAGGCTGAGTTTAGTCACTTTTAATTCTTTCAAATGTGGATTTCTCCCTGTTGAGTTAAGCTGTGATGAACTTAGTTTTTACTGTCAGCACAGGGCTGACACTCTGTGCTGAAGGAGGGACTCTTGTATTTTTGCTGACCTCTGTTCCATGCTATTCACTGCAGATTTCCTGAATTTTCTGTATAGGCAGCCAAGAAAATGTCTTATTGCTGGGGGTAGGAGTTGTGTGTGGGGGTGTGTCTCTGTGTCTGTCAACTTTTCAGCTGCCAAGATCCCCCTTTTCCCGAGTGTTTCAGGGTTGTCTTGGGGATGCTGAAGGTGACTGGGACAGCAGCATCTCTGATGCAGGATCTGCTGTTCATCCAGCTTCAAGATGGACAAAAGGATGCCTCCTGCAGATCTTTGGTGAAGTCAGGTAGGAAAGGTCTTTTAGTCTTCACAGGACTACAGGGACAATATGGGAATCCAAACTTATCCCTGTGCTCTTTGACACCAGTGTAAGATGCTGGCATAGGAATTGCTCTTTGGGAAATGTCCCATTCCTGCAGAAAGCAGGGAGAGGAGACAGCAGGTGCAGTTGGGAGTGGGTGGGAATGAAACCTCAATGTTTTTTCAGTGTTTGTTTTTTAACAATTGATATTCATAGGGAAGTCCGACCTCTCCCTCCAAACAAATGCTTTTACATGAGAGGGTTTTACCAAGAAAGCACAGTAAAATTCAGCAGTAAAATAATATTTATAGGGCTACTTGTTTGTGGGAGTGACTGTGGCTTTCTAGGTAGATGGCTGCAGGTTGACACAAAATGCTCTGTGTGTCCATCAGAATCCTCGTGTCACGGGGAATATCTCCCACACAGTTTCACAGAGAGCTTCTTTTTAACTGCTGGTGGTAAACCTGTAATGCTACATTAGGTTTTTTTTATAGCTCACAAAGGTCCCTGATTGATTTTTCACACCTTTATTTCCACAGCAATAAGGTTTTACATACTGAGATGCGGGAAGGAAATAAAAATATTCACAGGGTGCTGAAGGTGTTTCAAAACCTGTGCCAAAAGAGAAGAGAAGACGACACCTGATGGAACACGAGTGACAGTCATGGCCCAGAACCCACCCTAGGAACTGTCCTTCCAGGTTAAATTTCAGGTATCTGCAGAGCTTTTATGAAGCTTCATGAACTGTAGGTGTTTTGTCATTTGTGTAGCAGACATCCTTATTGGGGATATTTCCTTCCATGTTTCGCAGCAGCTTGTCCAAAGACTGGAGTCCAGCCTGGCTCTTCCAGAGCTGCTGAGTAAACAAACAAGGATGCATCCTGCTTAAGAAAACAGACTGGCAATTAAAAAAGACATCTCTCATTGCACAAACAGGAAGGGCTGTAAAACACACTTCGCAGGGAGTTGGTGGAAATGCATTCGGTCTGGTTCATAATCACAGCACAATGAAATACCCTGAACATAAATAGCAAGAAATCAATTTTCTTTAGAAAAAGTAAAATAAAGAACATTAAATGATCATTTGACTGGATAACTGCAGTTTACTCGGTGGTATAACTGTCAGCTTGCCTGTGCACAATAATGGAATTAATGCAGAGGGGGTATGGTTTAGATGTCTCCTCCTTTACAGTGACAATAACTCCCTTGTTTTCTCTAGTGACTAGATGTTTATATTCTAATTTTGTCTCTGCAGGCTACACAGAGCCTTAAACTTGCAAAAGGGATTTGTGAGCAGCTTGCTTGTCAAGAACAAACACCAGTCAAAAGAAAGGCCTGACTTACTGACCTTGGATTCACTGAACCTTCGTCTTGACGCTCCCGCACCACGAAGGAATCGGCTCCTCCGAAAATTAAAGTTTCCAGATTAGAGTAGAAGCTCCCACAAAGGACCTGCATGGCTTTACAAATACAGTTGATTAGAGGACTTTAAAAGGGCTTTGTTAGAAAAGTGGGATTATGAAAAGCAAATGTTTGAGAGGTAAGAAACCAAGTTGAGGTTGAAGCTGATGAAAAGCAGACTTTTGAAAATATGAAATTCCTACTTTGCATTTTGGTTAAAAATCCTTATTCTTTGTCCTTACCTGTTATGTTATTCATTTGGAGATACAGGGACAGTGTCTGGCTGCCCTAGTCATCTTGTCCAGATGATGATTCGCTGCGGGAAGAGATGAAGACTTTCAGGAATACCCCAGTTTTTGTCTGTGCCTGGTATTTATTTTGTGTTATCTGATTCAAATTGTTTTTTTGCATCTTCCAAGTTTTTATAAGTTTTTAAGGAAGCTTACAGAAATGTTTCAAATTCACACTCTTAATATCTGTGTTTAATAACCACATGGCTGTGGCATGTTTGTTTGTTCCTGTAGAAACATCCCTCTGAAAATCAGCCCAAAGATTTCAATCCAGTGCTGGGGCTAAATGAAGCTTTAATAGTTTTAAGTTGGTGCTCAAACTTCTGGAAGTTTCAGAACTGCACCTCTTCCTGAGGCACCAGTATGAGTCTTTATGCTGAGATGACATTTAGGACAGATGAGTAGTTCCTGTACAGAACTATGCAGAGGAAGTGCATTCCTGCACTGCAGAACAGTGTATTTGTGCACGTGTGTGACCGTGATGTGGATGTGTTAAATGCCTCTGTTATGTACATGTCCACAAAATCAGAAAGAATTTTATTTAGAAGCATATACACAATAAAATTGCACATGCTTTTCATATGCTCAGGAAACATCTTCTGGGTAGAGGGTAGTTAACTTTTAAAAAATAATTTCATACACTGGTTCCAACGTTTTAACTCCTCTCTGGTTTACCTGCCTAACTACAAAGATATTTGTATGATGAGAAAACTTGGAAAACTGAGAACTTGTTTTGCTTACCCCGTAATCTGCAGTTTGCTTTGATGATAGTGTGTCATAATTCCCCCTGGGTGCCAGTCAAAACAAAGACTTTGCCCTGTACACAAGCAGTTCTTGTTTGGATAGTTTTGGTATTTTGAAATGCGGAGTAAAATCCAAGACAGATTATTTCCCTTCCCACAGCTGAATAAGGATAAGGCTGAAAGTGTGAAGAATCTTCAGGCTTAAAGTAACAGAGGATTCAATCCCCTTAACACAGTGCCACTGTGACACTGTGCTGCATCATGGACGGTTTAGAAGCAAAAGTAGGAGGAAAGAAAATCTTGAAACCTTTCAAACTGTCAACTTTTGCTGAAAGAGGATTCTTCAAATGCTGTTATCAATGGAACTGGCTGGAAAAAATATTTCTTTAATATTTTGAAGCTTCTGGAGTACATTTTAGAAGCACTCATATTTTCTGCAGTATTTTCATATTTCTTTTTCTAAAACCTTACCCCACTGACCTGAATTAATAGGGTACTGCTTTTGGCCAGCTATCAGGAGTTTGTTGTGATGGCACTGTTGCACTCGCTGATGTTTTTCTGCCTAGAAGAAAGCTTGAATTTTACTTTCGAAACTTAGATGGATGGACAAAACAAAGCATTCCATGAGATCAAACAGAACAAAACCCAACAGCCAGAACTGTGCAATACCATTCCACTCACGCCTTGCCCGTGGCAATGGCTCCCTGCTGCAGCTGGATACTGCCTGTCTTTATGACAAGCTCAAGGCTCCTGATCTGGGATATCAGTTAGAAGCCAGGGAGCTGGGAAATGTGTTTAGCTGCAAACTTGGAGACCAGCCACTTGCTGCCTGCCTGTGCTTCCAGAGCCCTGCAGTCCAGCTCAGCAGGTTGGCTCCAGCCCTGACCAGAGTGGGTCACAGGAGGGCAGCCAGACCCGGGTCTCTATGCTGTGGTCTTTCTCCTTTGTCTTGTTGCAGCTTCCCTCAGCCAGCAGCTGAAGGTTCTGTGTCATTCCTCAAAAGTCAGTCACTTGGGTTGCCTTTTCCTGTCTGGAAAACTGGAACAACTTTTCAATTCTGGAATTTGTTGAAAAGGCTTCATAGTTACAGCCATTAGCAATCCTTGTAGTGAGTCTGGTTTTGGTGTTGCTGACCCAAACCCATCCGGTCTCTTGCTCTGCTCTTGAGTTCAGAAATTGCTGAGAATCAATTTTTAGGCTGACAGAGAGTTTTACAGCTATCTACTAATCTGAACTAAGGTAATCTACCGTCTCAAGTTGCAAATAGGAAGAATAGTGAATGGTCTCACACAAGACACACAGTGAAGCTTCCAGCAAAGTTCCTGAAGTACCTCTTGGTATCAAACTGCTGTTTCTCATGCACTGATGGAAAGGCTACACCCGCCACAGAGGTGATAAACAGGCCAGAGCATCAGCTCTCCTGATGACCAGCAGCCAGTGCTGTACCCAGGGCTGTGCAGGGGCTTTGCAATGCAGGTTGCTCTAGCTGGAGGTTCAAAGTGTGTCAAAAGCAGTGCAAGTGCAAGCTTATTCAATAATACAAGTGGAGGGCAAATCCCAGGGGCTGTTAAAAAATACTAGCGCAGAAGAAACTTCTGTTAATCATTTTCCTTTGGGGCCATTGTCATTTCCAGACTGTTTTTTTTCCCCAGGTGGGATTTCAAGCAGAGAACAGCTCTACTTTAAAGGTGGCACCGTGTCCAGTTGAATGCTGGTGGGCACACAGAGAAATCAGCTGCAGTTTGAGCTGCCTGTGGTACTCAGGAACTGCACTGGCTGTGAATCTTGCAACCAGGCAGGGGTGAAAAAAGGTCAAGAAGAATCTTGCTGTTCCCAGTGTCTGTCAGTAAGTAATCATGCAGATAAAAATCACACCACACCCTCAGCTCAACAAAAAATTTCTTTCTGTATCTGTATATCCATATAACATTACAATACAAGCCTCAGGGCATCTTTTGTCCTTATCTAAACAAAAGTCTTCTCTGAAAACCTTAGTCATGCAAGTTATGGCATGAAATCACCCTTTCAGCAGAAAAATGGTAATTTTACATCTGGAGTCAAAGGAGGACTGGCTTGGTGTACAAAGCTATTATGTTTCTCAGATCCAATCACCCTTAGTAATTTGGGAGCAATCCACAGATCAGTCTGTAAGGGCTTTATTCAGTACAGGTACACATCCCCCTCTGCCTGGGTTGTTCTTGGGATCCCTCTGACACAGGATTTCTATGTAGTGCTATCTGCCTTCCGTGTAAAAGGCATAAGAAAAATGACAGATGAAAGAAATTAAAACTGAATGTCCTGGTGACTAAATGCAGGCCCACAACGCTGGATCGTTGTGCTGTGAATTAAAGTGAGGAGGACAGAAGGGGTTTTCTAGGGAAAAGCAGGAGTTTACACAGGGCAATGTTGCTGTTCGTGCAGTTTTTGTGAAAGCCCTGCCAGCTGTCGTGGTGGGTAACTTAAAAATTAAAAAAAACCCCTGTTGGGTGTGTTTATCAGTTGCCACTTTTTTGTTTTCCAGATCTGGTGCAAAGTAACCGGTGTATCTTCTGTCTGTGCTGTGTCGGGTGACTGTTCTGCCCCGTGATCCCAGTTGTCTGTGGGCAAACACACCAAAGCACTGAGAGTAGGAGGGAGCTGTTGCCCTGCTTGGGTAGTGCGTGCACAGCTCTAGGTGGGCTGTGGAGGATGCAGGTGGGTAACCAGATACAGCTATCTCCTGGGAAACAAATCCCTCTGCAAGAATCCTTCTCCAGGCAGAGAAACCTCTGTGGTTGCTCAGTTTGTGTAGCATTAACTCACACCATTCACACTGAAAAGGATGTTAAAACAGTTCTTAAAAATAATTACACATAATGATCCTTTTCTCCGTCTTTGCGCTTTAAAAATAATTTACTTGCCCTGATTAGTTCATGGACAACTCAGAACTGAGCCGAGTCTTCCTTTGAATAATCCTGCTCCCAGGTGGGTGCATTGTTCACCCCGGTCTGTGTGATAGGCAGTTTAAAGGCTTGGGTTTCCTCCCTGATATAATTTACATGAAGCCTGGAGCCTCTCCCCGTGCGGGAGAGGTGCTGGGCAGGGGTGCCAGCTGTGGGGAGGGGGCTGTGCCCAGGGCTTGCTCCTGGGGGAGAAGGAGGAAACCCTTCTGAGTGGCTGGAAAAGGGAAGGAAAATAGAGCATGACCTACGGGGTGGCTGTTGTTGTCTGCAATGGCTCTTTTACTTTTTTTTTCCCTTCCTGATACTTCTGCAGTGTGCATTACTCTGTGGAAGAGATCCTATAGCATTGGCTCCCTCCCTGCTCCAGACTGATGGTAACTGGTAAGCTTTGATTTCTTTCCTTAATTATAGTGTCTCAGTGCAAAACTTCAAGAAGATCTTTAAAACACTGCTGATTATTAAGAACTGCACTCCCTGCTCACAACGTTATTTCTTGACATTACTGTGACTTGCCTTTTTTTCCTGCCTGGAGAGGTGAAAAGCAAGCTTTTGTAGTTTTCCTCTTTAGACTTTAAATAATACTGTGTTGTTCCTGCTTTAGTTTTATGTGTTTGCTTTCCCTCTCGCTGGAGACCTGATCTCCCACCCCCTCCTGCAGTCCCCAAATGCAGGGGGGGGGTGTGGTGGTTTGAAATTGCTGTTTGTTCTTCTCACTTCACTGTTTATGATGCTGGGCAGTGATGCATTCAGATTATCACAGCACGGGTAAAATAATACCCACTTCTTCACTTACATCCTATTACTGCACCTCAGAGAGCCCTGTCACTCAGATTTCTCAGGGGAAAGACAATGACATACGGTCTTCTGATTTCAAATACAAACTGTTGTGTGGAGATTTAGAAGATACCCTAATTTATTTTGAAATGGCCCGTAATGTGCTGGTACTTTTCCGATTGTTTTATTAGACCATGATTTTTTCCATCTAGCTCCTATTCCCAAAGCCAACCAAACGATCATGATTTACTTAGGACATCTGTTAAATGCTGGGCTGTCTGGGGAACAAAGCAAGGGAGCTGCAGTGCTGATGGGAATATTGAAGGAAAGCAGTGAATCCGACTGTGATCTCCCAGCAACAGGGCATTTTGAGCCACAGCCTCAGTGTATTTCTTCTGGCTTGCATGGCTTTTGCATGTAAATGTGTACATCTCTGAAAATCCTGTGATTAACTGCTGTTATTTAGTACATTTATCTCAAGACTACCTCAAGCCCTTTAGATCTATTGCTTTGATAATTTTTTTTTTTTTCTCTAACAAGAGCAAATCTGGAGCACAAGCAGGAGCACTGACAGGGTGCTGGGACCTGTTTGATTCCCCTGCCCACAAATGGTGAGATAGTTCTGTTTTCAGCTGTCACTATTAGTGTATTCTCAGTTCTCCTCCCCTCCACCCCAGTTGCCACCAGTTCTAAGCAGGTTTTCTGATTCTTTCCTAGCAGTTGAAGCAAACCCTGCTGCACTTCAGCTTCCTCCTGCAGGACAGATTTACTCTCTGTGGTTACCCTGTGGTTGCCACATGGTAGTTACATTAAAGGCAGTGCTTCCATATCTAATGAAACAGAAATCCATGAGATGTATAAAAATGTTCTACTGTTTTCAAGAACATTTCCTGTTCTCCCCTCTCTGCCCCCCCCCCCAGTTTCATGAACATGGGTTCAGTCTGTTGGAAGGGAGCTTTCAGTGTCAGGTTAAGTTGTTAAAACATATCCACCTTGTTTGGCTTCTGGCAGTTGCAACAAGCAGGACCATGGATATTCCTGTTTGAAGAAGTGTGATGGGTATTTATGTACGAAATATGAGCCAGCATCCAGGGTTCTTAATTGTTTGATGGCATTGCAAAAAGCACACTGAGAGTCAATAAAAGTTCTACCTGTGCCAAGATGATGGAAATCCACACAAAGAGGTACTCTAAAGGGGATGAGGTTTGATACCATTAAATACACAGCCAGAGACAGAGAGAGCTGCTGTTTGTGTCTTTGAGTCTGAAGAACAAACTATAACCTGAATAGGGGGTTAGAAGAAAGTATTCAAGACAATTTCTAGGTGTGTTAAAACACCAATTCTCACCAAGTGCTGAAGAAGCAGCAGATGTTTAGACACTTCAGCCACAAAACAAGCAGCACTGACTCTCAGAGACTTGAAATGATCTGTGCCTTTGCATTCATTAGTTCTGTTGTCATAATAGGAAGTGTAAGAGCACACAGGGCAGGAAAAAAGCTTTTTTTTTTTTTTTTTTGCTTATAATTTTTCAAGTGGATGGATCACTGTGTAGGAGGGTTCAAATGACTCTGAGAGCTGGGAACTGGAGCTGGGAGTGCTGGCTCCCTCCAACTGTTTGAACTCTCCATAGAGTCAGATCACTTTGTCTCTGGGATTCAGTATAAGGTTTAGTCAGAGATGACGGCAACAGAACTCCTTCATGAGTCATCTGCTTAATCCCACTCCAGACAGAGGGCTCTTCCTTTTGCTCCATTAGTCTGCCTGTAGCTCTGCTGTCCTGCTGTTAGATGGTTATTGCTGGTTCGGGTTCATTTTTTTTTTCCAGTCTAAATTAGGGGTTTTTTTCTGTGCTTTCAGTTCTTGCAGTGGTGGCATTTTCAGCCATTGCAAGGATTTTTTTTTACCCCTCCAGGGTAGCCCTGGCTTGTGCCATGCTCAAGCAGATTACTTCCAGTCCTGAAGGGAAAACTGTCTGGGAGGTTTCCCATGAAGAAGCTGATCTAATCCATTTGAGCTGGTAAAAGACTTCTGTGAGCTTTGCACTGTGCCAGCCTCTGCCTTACAAGTAATATATGCCACTTCTATAGCAAGGCAACAATCACTTAAAGAGAGGATGATATCTAGAGGTCTGTAGGTCTGTGACCCAAGAGAAGCTCTCCCAGTAGCAGCTAAAAATTCCTCTAATGAAACCCCAAACCCTTCGGGAGATTCCAGGCTTTGCTGCCAACCTGAAACCCAAGTCAGGGTTTGGTAGGGCTATGAAACTTTCAAGAGAACAGTGGCCAGTTTTTTATTTCAGTTGTTTCACAGTGGTGCCATAGGTTCATTTAAATGCTGAATATGTGGAAATGAGCTCCTCTCCTTCCATGTGAATGTTAATTTAGTGCACTTTGTTTAGCTGCGATGGCAACACAGTCTTTGGAAACGTTCTGTGTGCATTAGTCATCAATATCTGAGCGATGTTTCTATTGTGCTCATCTGCCAATGGTCCTAAAAAGCATCAGCAATTCATCTATTCCAGCTGGGACAAGAAAGCCTGACAAACTGCAGTGCTGCATTGAAAAGCAACTAAAAATGGAATCATAGGGCATGTTTATTGTATTTTCATGACTGCAGCAGTCAGGGACTGATTTTCTAGCATACTGCAGCATTTGGGATTACCACTGTGGGCTGTCCTGTTTCATCCCACGGGATGACTCAGCTGGAAGTCAACCCTTCTGCAGGATTGGCCTCCGATTGGTGCTGATGAGGGGGAGAGAGCTACATTCCCATCCAGCTACCTGGCATGGTGCTAGTTTTACTCTGACAACCTGGTGCTAGGATGACAATCCCCTGTAGTGTTGAAGAGTTAGACGGTGTAGCACTGAATACCCACAGGTTCAGACTAAGAGGATTATGTCAGGAGGTCCAGCTAAGGTCCTGAGCTAGAACCTCATGAATCCAGGTTTGACTTCTGCTGTGAGAGCCTTGCCTGACCTTGTGCTCCAAGTGTTACCGGTGGTTTAGTTTCTGTCTGCAGGATGAATATGTTATTTCTCCATCTGCCTGTCCTTTATATTCTCTACTTGAATGAATCCCCCTTTTTCCATCACACTTACATCAACTGCCCTGTCCACCAGGGTCTGGAATGCTACTGCATTTCTGCCATCTGTTTTCAAGACAGTCACCTTGGAGAGCGGTGTCTCCTCCCCACTGCAGCCTGTGCCCTGTGTGGTGCTCCTGCACTGATGCCTGTGCTGCTGATACTGGGGAGCAGACGAGTTGATTTTTCTGCAATTTATCACGAGGGAAAACAAGGCGCAAGAAAATTCTGCAGAGCAATGGTGCCCTGCATCTCCTCCTGGCTGGAACTGCCCTAGCTGGCTCCTCCACGTGCTTATGAGCAGGGGGACTGGGACTGGAAGGTTTTTAAGGTCAGCACCATCCATTCAGAAGGAGAAGAGGAGGTGTGACCTTTTTCAAATGGTAAGCTTTGTCAGTGCTCCCATTGGGATTTCCCCCCCGGGTGACTTCTTAAATGTCACTTGTGATAAGCCAGGGGACTGGAAACACTGTGAACTTCCCTTTCTCCTTCGTGAGGCAGCACGGAGAGAGTCTAATTGAGGTTCTGTGTTTTCCTGAAGTTGAAAACATCAGAGAAGTGAAGAGAAATGTATTTTTCATGTGGTGTCTGTTTTGGAAAAGCCGTAGTTCTTGAAGATGTCTGCTTCTTTAGCAATGAAAAAAAAAAATCCTGTATAGCTACAATTAACACTGCAGCAATAACTCAGTGGCACACATTCCTCGTGTTTATTGATTAGTGAACAAGTCCCCTGGGGTTTACATTGCTTCCAACACCTTTGGTTCCAGCTGAATACCTGCAGTGTGCATTGATCTAAGCGTGTGATTTCTCCTAAATATCAGCCATCCTATTGCACCACAGCTATATATGTGCTGGTGTGGCAAAAACAAGTGGCTGAAAATGAAAAATCATCGTGTGAAAAATGAAAGGGCACCTGTTCCAGTCTCTGTTGACATCCATGAGCCCTCTCTGTCACACTGAGGTTACACCTGCATAATTCACTCGGCTTCAATAGAGCAACTTCTGATTTATATTTGCATGTGTGAGAAGAAACTGAAATCCCTCAGGGGCTATGGCAGCTCAGTTCTTCAAAGAATCAGCTCCCTGCTGCAGAGGAGGACCAAAGGTCCCAATGAATGGATGCTCACTTCTTTACAGCTCTTGTTGTCTTTGTGAGCACGAACTACAGATGATTGCACAGGCATTTCCAGTATAGGTGTGGCTGCAGTAATTACTGCTGATTCTTTTGAAGGAACCTGTGCTTGCAAAACAGAGCAGGACATGAAAGCAGATGAACATGCTGGCTAGAAGGACCCAGCGTGGCCAGCTGAAGTTCAGAGGTTAGGAACAGGGGGTGAGTTGCTTGGGAGAAGGGCTCCAGCCCAGGCTGTGTGTGGTGGGTCACTGGAAGGTGGAGCTGAGCACCCAGCACTGGCTGAGCGAGGGCTGTGCTCTGATGCTGAAGGGACGGTGCAAGTGGTGAAGACAAAGGCAAAGGGCAGATGGATATGAAGGAGGGGAAGGTTCCAGGGAGAGAGCAGTGCTAGTGCTGTAGGAGTAACAAGCTGGATGTGTTTCAGCTCATCAGCCGCTCGTCTATTTTAAAGTTGATATTAAAGTATGAAATAGCATGTGGCAAGCAGGGTGGAGGCACAGACAAGCTCTCAAATCAGTGCTGAGGTGCAGGGTAATTCTGCATTTCTATTCATAGTTGTAGAGCAGAAAAAGCACAGGAGGCATGTGGAAGAGTGAGAAGAGCCTGATAAGCAAATGAGGGAGCATTAATACACCAGGAATGGGGAATTTTTTCTCTCAGCTGCATGAAGTATTGGTTCTTACCAAGCATGAAGATGCCACAGACATGGTGCTGCCTTCGCTGTCATCTGCCACAGCCTCCCCCAAGACTTGCCAGGGAGTTGAGCTCCCCTTGGTGAAACCCAGCAGGGATGAGATATTGACCTCCCAAGTTCCCTCCAAAAACTACTTCTCTGTAATCTAAGGAAAAGTGTCCCTCTCCCTTTGCTCCTGGGGACTTGATCTCACCGTGACTTCCCGCAAAGACCCCAAGAAATGTCTTTTTTCTAAAATGTGTGAGGTTTTTTCTAAATGCAGCTTTTCTTTATCTTGTGCTACGTTTTAATGAATGCTGCAGCACCAGTAGTGAAGAAGGCTGTGGCAGGACTGCAGATGAGTGTCTGAGGGCATCATTCTTGTTAAAAGTCAGGGCTGAGGCTTTGGTGGCAGGAGGCTTGGACGCAGAAAGCGAGGAGGGCTTCACCCTGAGCTCACTTAGCCCTGCTCGCTCAGAGCAGTGGCAGCTGCTGCCCTGGACTGTGGAATAAGAAGCAGTCTCCGAGGTTCATTAGGGCCTCTCCTATTAAGGGCTTTAAAAACTGGGGTCAGGACCTTGAAACAGATCTGCAGGCCGGGAGGGAGCGCAGCCTGTGTGCTGTCTGTGCAGCCAGGGGAGCGTTCTGGTTCAGCTCCGAGTGGATCAGGGTACAAAACCACCTGCAACTAATTGAAAACACAGGTGGCCATTTTCAGCAGAGAGGCAGCAGCAGGAGACTGGGAACACACTGCCCTGATCCCCTGGTTCCACTGGTGGAGCCATGTGTGGGAGGTTTAAGCTGACACTTCCCACGCTGTATGTGCTTTGTGAACTTCCATTTCCAGGGCTGTCAAGGAAAACTCTTTCACTGTAGTTTCAGACATGTTTTATTTGCTTGTAGTGTAGTTACATGCATTTATTTTAGATGTAAGAAAGAACTTTCTTAAAATGGGTGTGGTAAAACACTGGAACATGTTGCCCAGATAGGTGGTGGATGCCCCATCCATGGAAACACTGTCAGGTTGGATGGGACTCTGAGCCACTTGATCTCATTGAGGATGTCCCTAGTCATTGCAGAGGGCTTGGACTACATGACCTCTAAACATCTAATCCAATGAATTCTATGATTTATTTTCACTCCAACCATGCTGTCCCAAAAAGAAGGCACTGCTTAGAATGAAGACAGCTTCCTTAATTCAGATGTGGCTTTTCTGCTCTTAGGTACCTCTCTTTCCACAGGCCATGTGCATGGCACAGTAATTGTGTGGGATACAGGACTCTACTTGTCAAGCCCACAGAGATGAGGCTCATCAGAAAACCGTCTCAAGTTTGGCCAGAAATTTTAGGTGAATTCCAAATGTCATTAGGAGGATTTATTGGTTTGTATCTGATGAACAGTGTCTTTTGTTTCCTTTCTATTCTTTGGCTTATGAGTGTGAAAGAATATCCAGTGGAAAGAATGCTTGTTCGCAGCTGGTGTAGCTTTTGGTGGTCCCTCAAGGAAGGCTCTGTGCTCTTTGCTGATGAGGGCATTGGTATTTTAGCACACAGAACAAAGTCAGGATGCTCTGAATATTTATCAGTGTAATCAAGGAGAATTACCCACATGTCCTATACCTCATTTGGGAAGTACAACTAGATACAAGTAATAAAATCAGTGCATTGCAACACTGATTTTTTTGGCCTCAGAAGCTTGGAGGAGATGAGGGACTCTCTGCTACAGGAGAGTCACAGCTGGAAACCAGGTAGACTGTAGCTGCAAGTCTGAGGAGTACAAGGCAGAGAAAGGATGCTCTAGTAAATGTAGAAGAGGAATGGATTGTAACTTGCACTAGCAAAGCCAATTGAAGAATGAATGACCCGTGCTGAGGTGCAACTCCTGTTGCATTGTGTGCCTTAGTTGGGGCAAAACAGGGTTTATTGTGCCAGTGGCAGAAGAAAGAAGCCTCTTGGTTCCAGGTCTCTTGACAGTCTATTCTGCTCCAGTTCACCTACTCTTTCCTTCCAGCATCTCCTCTGGCTTTCTGTCAGGCCATGCTGTCCTGGAGGGGAATTTTGATTCACTGTTCCTCTGTGGAGCAGGGCCTTTCCTCTCTGCCCTCCACCTCTGGCAGCTCTTGCAGAACACCCCTGGTACCACCCACCTTTCTGACCAGCAGAGAGATCTGTTGGCCCCTGGTCCAGACAGTTTTCCCAGTGCTGATGTTCCTGTTCCAATTAGTGCAGGTCTTCCACGTGCAGTGTGATGGAGTTCTGGATGAAATCTGAGGCTGCAGCTCATGCATACACAGATAGAGCTGCTGGACCAGTATTTCTGCTGTCTCCTTTTCACCTTATATAGCCATAGCTATAAACTGAATCTCAGAAAACTGAGTTTCCAGGTCCAAGAAGTAGGGTAATGATTTGGAATTGGGTTTTTTTTCTCCTGCTATGTGTTGTTCCACCCAGGTGTGGTGGCTTTCTCCTTGCTGCAGAGGAGGTAGGGGCTGTGTTCTTCAAGGGGAAATTCCTGTTTGGGGTAATGCAAATGAAAACACCATGTGTGTCCTTTTTCATTCAAATTACATACAAAAAAATTGGTGATATGAGACATGAGCAAAGGCAGAACAGAGCCTAGAGTCTTTAATCTTTAAAATCTATTTTACATGATTAAAAGGATCCTGCCTAGAGAAAAGCAAGACTGGCTATTTATATCTCCATTCTTCTCCCCACTGCTCCCCCTTTTTTTCCCAGAAAATACTGCACAGTCTTTCACATCTGAAAGACCACGGCTGGCTGCCATTAATTTTAATGCTAAATCCTCATCAGCATTTCAAAACATTATGAAAATGTCTAAGAAACTGTCTTCTAGTAGCTTGAAAATATCGCAGGCAGCAACCTAAATAATACTGTAAGTGCCCTGGTAAGTACAAGAGCACATGCTGGAAAGGAAAAGAGAAAAATAAAAGGCTTTAGACCACCAAACAAACGTCAGTTCTACAAAGCAGGCATAAATGGATTGCAGGATTTCATGGATGCTGAGAGTTTGAATTACTGACTGAGCTACACCTCACTTACAGAAAATGTGGTTTTCTTTTTTAGAGAATGCATCAAATATTGAATGCTGGTTTGCTGTGCAGTCTGCTCCGTGGACAAGCAGATAAATAACCTTACATGGAGGGTTCTGTTTAGGCTGACAAATGCAATTAAAGGAATGGAATGTGGCCAGGACCCCCATATTAGTGCTCTGTGGCCCTGCATTGGTGAGGATGATGGATGCCAATTAAACTGAAATGAATGGTCATAGGTTAAACAAATGAGGACTCTGATCAAAGCACCCCTCGGTCAGCAAGGCATTCAACCTGTCCTAAACTTCAATACATGGGTTTAAGTCCTGCTTAAAATCGGGCCTCAGTAATTTCCTGCTGGGAAAGGGCTGGACCACGCATTTTGGGGTTTATTTTTTTTTATTTATTTTTTTTTACTTGGGAACATCCATCCTTCTTTGGTACTAAGTGGGATGTTGCCAGCTGAAGATGATTGTCCATATCATTAGTTTTGCAATAGTGATTTTTTTTTTTTTCCCTTTAGTGAATATTTTCAGCTATTGCCAAGTCTTTCTGTTTTTTCAAGTCTTAAAATGAATTTTTTATCCTTCTCTTTCTAAGAGATCCGGAAATTTATGGCCCCATTTTAATAATAATTAAAAATAAATTTTAAAAAAAGATGTGATTTATCAAGAACCGGGGTGGAATAAACCCTATTGTTTTTTCTCAGTTTGTATAGGAACCGGGAGAAGAACTTTCTCCAAGCAAACAAAGTCAAAATGTCAGCTTAGCTGGGAAATCCCAGGGTTTAGGGGAAGTGTCGAGTTAAAAACAAAGGCAGAGATGGGAAACTTTCCTCAGTGCCTGTGCTGCCTTTTCTCTCTTTGATTAAACATCAGGTTTAAGTGTCATCAACAGCGTGAATTCTGAAGAATACAAGAGAATGCACTTCAGGTTAGAAAGCTTGTCTTTTATTCAGGTATTTAAAAAAAGCAGCCACTAGACTATTCTTGAAATAAATCACTGAGAGGGTTAGGCAGGGGCTGGAGGTGCACACTGCATTTTTCATCGCCAGCTCCTTGTAGCCAAGGTATGTTGTCAAGACTAACCTTGGAAAAGCACTTCTCTCTCCTCCCTGCGTAGCTCTCCATGGTGACATCATTAATGTTGATGGCTATAATTGACCACAAAGCACAGACCTTTAGTCCCTACCTGATCTTTCCCAGTGTTTATACACTGCTGGCCTGACCACACAGCAGACTAATGAGCATTACACTTGACAAATATTGTCATGCCTAAACAGGAGAGAGTGATTCTGCTAAGACAAGCAGCAAGCCTGGGGGCACGTCATGCTCAAATGGGAAAGTTGGGAATTAATATTAATTCTCTTCCGCTCACCAGGGGCCTGATCCAGATCCCTGATGTCAGTTAAGTCTTTTCCACTCTGAGCTGATATGAAGTAGCCCTTCAAAACAACATACAATCAAGTAGCATAATAATAAATCTGACACCAATAGCAAATGTTGCAAACTGGTTTTTAACTGGGATCAGGACTGTTCCGGTAGATGAATGAGGTAACGATTTGAGATGGGAAAAACTCAGGTCCTAATTGCTTCTGGATTTAACTATCTGGAGTCTTGATAAGTGTTGGATAGTATTCCAAATTTTATGTACTAGACAGAGCAAGACATGGTGAGCAATTTAGAAGTAGTGAGAACCTGTGATTCTATTTGCATTGAGCTTGTTGTGTACAGCTCTGTGTAGCTGCTGTGTACAGTCTGTGTGCAGAACTTTGGAAAAACTCCCATCTCCCACACCAAGGCTGCTCATAAACCCCCGGGAATTGTAGTACCCATGCTGCTGAGCTGCCTTCTCCTTGCTACCTATGCATTTTCCCTGATTAGAAACAGCATCAAA